>NBSA01000007.1:0-388332 GCA_002916415.1 Talaromyces borbonicus
GAAAAGATTGGAATCAATACTAAAAGGTATACCAAGCCTTAAAGCAAGCTTCAGAAATATCAATCCTGCATACAAAAAGGCATATAAGAGTGATATACAAAAAGGGTTAGCAGCGGGAACTAGAATCCATATGAATAGAATCTAATCTTGCTTAAAAATTTCTGAAACGAATTAACGTTTCAGAATAAGAAAATTTTTCAAATAATTCCAAATACTTTCAAATGCTTATAAATCAATAAAAATAAGCTGCTGTTGAAAAAGCATAAATAGAGCCTACATCCCCAGCCATAGAATTTCTTTAGACAAGCAATACAACAAGAATCAATACAATTTCCTATTTCTTATTTTTACTTTTATTTTTATTCTTCTACTTTTTCTTATTTATTCTTTTTATTTCCTTATGAATCAATAACCTGCTCAAAAAAATATATCTATTTTTTATATTTAATATACTATTTTTAATACTAATCAGTATATCAAATTTTAAATTCAGAAATATAGATTATATTAATTTAGTAATAATAATTATATTTAATCTGGCTTTCCAGTATTTTATAATATATATTAAATAATTTTTATATCACTATTAATTTATATAATATTATGTAAATCCAGTCAATTATATAATTTTTTAAAATTAACTTTAATATTTTTACTGAATAATTATCTATTATTATAATTCTTTTATTAATTATACTCTGCCTTTTAGACTAATCACTAAATAATATTAATAAAAATTTTTACAGAATTTAATTAAATAATTTATAGAATAATTATCTAATATAATATTTTTCTAATTAAAATAATCTAATTATTATATAACACTTTATTCATTAATAATTAAATAAATTTTTAATATATTTAATATTTCAAAAAAACTGCTTACATCTTTAAACTAAATAAATAAAAAATAAAAAATTATAAAACTTAAACCAG
This sequence comes from Talaromyces borbonicus, assembly GCA_002916415.1. Lineage (NCBI taxonomy): Eukaryota > Fungi > Ascomycota > Eurotiomycetes > Eurotiales > Trichocomaceae > Talaromyces > Talaromyces borbonicus. Next base: position 937 of record NBSA01000007.1, read on the forward strand.
TTCTGCATCTTATCAGAGTTATATTATAGCATAGTTAAAACATATCAGACAGATATACAATTTAATATTAAAATAATCTATAAATTTCAATATTATTTTTAATATAAAAGATATTTTCTTAATTATATTTAATTAATATTAACTTCAAAGCTTAACAGCAAAATAAAATTAAAAAAAATTAAATATTAAAAATAAAAATCAATTTTATAATTATAAAAAATTAATTATAGATTACATTACTGGCTTTCTTTTATATAATTATTTATTTATTCAGCCCTATTACTAAGCCTTTAAAATTCTATCTAAAACTATTTATTATTTAATTAATATTATTTTTATTTAATAAATATTATTTATTATATATTTTATTATTATAATCTTTTAACTACTATCCAAAATCTACATATAAATATATCTGATATTAATTATATTATTAACAAAACATAATAATACTTATTAAAATAGAGATGATATAGATACTAGTTATTTATATACTAGTATACAAATGAATAACTTCACAGTAGAATATATATTTATCTTGGATAAGTATAAGATGGAAGGGAGTTTTGCAAACCTCTATATTTAAATAACAGGGGTCAACTATTTGTTTAACTATGTGTCTGTACTATGTAGTAGTAAACCATCATCTTCTCCGCAGTGACGCTCTCGAGAGCAGCAAAAACCAATCAAAAACTGCTTTTATCACGGTAAATCTGGTTAATTGGAACTCAATGTAATAATCGTAACAATACTCGTCGAAACGACCGAACCACGGCCAAATATAGTGTGTTCGAGCACCGGGTTCGGTAATTTTACGAGCTCAATACACCGAATTTACAGTAACATGTGCCCCTCCTGCGTCTCCCCCTCACCCAAAATAATTCCTTCTTCTTCTCCGTCATAACGCACGGTGTCCTGCACAAATTTCTCTTTTCTTCCACTTCTTCATCGTCTTGCTATCTCATATCGTCCGGTTTTGCTTTACATATAATTTTTCAACATAGTCACAAACACCGCTCATCATGGTTGGAATTGGACCGCGGCGCCGGCCGTCCCGTAAGGGTACGTAGCTTGCTCATGTCGAGAGCGAAATTCAAAATGTTCGAGGAGTATGATTGACAGACTCTTTCTGTAGGTTCTATGGCCGATGTGCCTAAAGATTTGCTTGCCCAGATCAAGGAGCTCGAAGAGGATTTCACCGTCGACCAGAAGAAATTGAAGGAAATAGTAGCTCATTTCGTCAAGGAGCTCGAAAAGGGTACGTTCTCTTCCTCGACCCGTATCGAACGACCAAATGCAATATGAAGAATCTCAAGACTAACTTGATTTTATTTTAACAGGACTGACGGTCGAGGGAGGCAATATCGTGAGTACTTTCCTCATGGACGAGGTTCTTCTTTTCTCTCGGCCTAATCTGCGAATCAGCCCATGAACGTCACCTGGGTCTTTGGCTTTCCCACTGGTGACGAAACAGGCAAGTTTCTCGCCCTCGATATGGGCGGCACCAATCTGCGTGTTTGTGAAATCGAATTGACCGAGGAACGCGGCGAATTCGACATCACACAGTCCAAGTACCGTATTCCCGAGGAACTCAAGACAGGAACGGCCGAAGAATTGTGGGAGTATATTGCCGATTGCTTGCAGCAATTCATTGAATATCACCACGAAGATGAGGAATTGCCCTCTCTACCCTTAGGATTCACTTTCTCCTATCCGGCAACTCAAGAATATATCGACCACGGCGTGCTCCAACGGTGGACAAAGGGGTTTGATATTGAAGGCGTAGAGGGTAAAGACGTGGTTCCTCCTTTTGAAGAGGTCTTGCGAAAGCGGGTACGGAACTACTCTAAACTCTGAAATCTGAAATTCGAACGGAGACTAATAGCCATATAGGGTCTTCCAATCAAGACTACCGCGCTCATCAACGATACAACCGGAACACTCATTGCATCTGCATACACCGACTCCGAGATGAAGATCGGCTGTATCTTCGGCACAGGCGTTAATGCCGCGTACATGGAAGATGCTGGATCCGTGCCCAAGCTTGCGCATCTCAACCTTCCCCCGGATACTCCAATTGCCATCAACTGTGAATACGGAGCTTTCGACAACGAGCACGTCGTCCTCCCCTTAACCAAATACGACCACATTATTGATCGAGATTCGCCACGACCAGGTCAGCAGGCGTTTGAGAAGATGACAGCTGGATTGTACCTGGGTGAGATCTTTCGGCTCGCATTGATCGACATCATCGACAACAAACCGGGTCTCATCTTCGAAGGTCAAGATGTCTCGAAGCTGCGCAAACCGTATTCTCTTGACGCGTCGTTCCTATCGGCCATTGAAGAGGATCCTTTTGAGAATTTGCAGGAGACTGACGAGCTTTTTGAACGCGTCCTCGGCATCAAGGCCGTCAAGCCCGAACTGGAATTGAGTCGCCGTCTTGCTGAACTTATTGGCACTCGCGCTGCCCGCTTATCTGCATGCGGTGTGGCTGCTATCTGTACAAAGAAGAACATTGAACGGTGTCACGTCGGCGCGGACGGATCCGTGTTCACCAAATACCCTCATTTCAAGGCCCGTGGCGCGCAGGCTTTACGAGAGATTCTCGATTGGGGCGACAAGGAAAAGGACAAAGTCGTGATCCTCCCCGCCGAGGACGGATCGGGTGTGGGTGCCGCGCTGATTGCAGCGTTGACGCTGAAGCGTTACAAGGAGGGGAACCTCGTTGGTATTAAGGATAAGGACTCGTTTAAGAGTCTTGTTTGAGTGATAAATATGCTCCAAGAAATGCTCCGAGACTTGGCTCTACCCGGTACAGGCTGACATACATACATACAATATAAATTTACATAGAATCAGAATCAGAGTCGGAATTCTTGCTATAGAATGAATTCAGTAAAGAAAATCTGTATGAATGCATCGTGAATTAATATCAAACTGTGGCTGTCCAGACGGAATAAGCGGGACCAGCCGAGGTTCCCCAGGTTTGAGCTTCCCCACTCGGCTGAGCTAACCACCTCATACATATTCTTATTCTTATTCTTATTGTTGTTCCAAGCCAAATCTTCCACAATACACAGTATCATACTTTCAATTCAAGAGGAAATAACACCCTCAAAATGACAGATTTAGAAACCCAACCGCCTTCGTCCCAATACTATATCCTGAGCTATCCCGCCCCGCACGTCTTATTGGTCACAATCAATCGCGAAAAGCAGCGGAATTCTCTCAACTACAAGGCGCACTGGGACGCCGAGGCTATATTCCGATGGTTCGACAATGAGCCATCTTTGCGCGTCGCAATTGTGACCGGTAAAGGGTCCAAGTCCTTCTGCGCGGGACAGGATCTTATTGAGCAAAACGACAACGTCGCTGCGTCTAGTAATGGTGAGCGCCGAACAGCAGATAGACTGACGCATCCACCGGGGGGGTTTATGGGATTGAGTCGGCGTCGTGGTAAGAAGCCTGTGATTGCTGCTGTGAATGGATATGCTTTGGGCGGTGGATTTGAGATATGTTTGAACTGGTATGTCTTTTCCCTCCTCTCTCCTCTCTCTTCCCCCCGAGATACACCGGTCTAGCCTGCCGTGAGCGCTGATTGACAATCTATTAGTGATATAATTGTCGCTTCACCTACGGCAACCTTTGGCTTACCTGAAGCTCAAGTCGGTCTCTACGCAGCAGCCGGAGGATTGTCGCGTCTAACTCGTATATCCGGTCTACAAATTGCATCGGAGATAGCCATGACAAACCGTCGACTTACCGCCGAGGAGGCTCAACGGTACTTGCTCGTGAACAAAATCAGTAAAACACCGGAATCTCTACTCGACGAGGCAGTGGAAATGGCGACTCGAATCTCGAATCTTTCGCCTGATTCAATTATTGTTACGAGACATGGAATCAGAGAGGCTTGGGAAACGGGTAATGTCGAGCAAGCTACTATTCGCACGCAGCAGGAATTCACCGATAAGCTGTTTTCGGGCAAGAATTTTGCGATTGGAGTCAATGCATTTGCGACTAAGACAAAACCTCAATGGGTCCCGTCGAAGTTGTGATGGGGACTTTCTCGACATTTCGAAATTTTAAGGTGGGGGATGTATGCATGCCAAGGGTTTGGATATAATTAGATGGATTACAATTTTTCGATATGAGATGAATTTCCCAATTAGGCAATTTTAACAATCCAACACGTTCAATAAATTTTAGCTAACCCTGTCTTAAAAAGTCGAGAATATTAGCAAGTACTTCCTTTGGTTGCTCCTCAGGAATGTAATGGCCCGAGTCAATTGCTTTCCCATCTACACTCTGACTTGAAACCTCTCTCCAATCCTTTAACACGTCAAAACAAGTACCGACTACTCCATGCTGACCCCAAAGTACTCGTAACGGACACTGAATTTTGCGTCCCGCAAGGATATCATCCCTGGCTTCGTCGAGGTCAATAGACGCCGCGGCCCTGTAGTCCTCGCACATAGCATGTATCGTTTGATCATCTGTCAGATTGGCCTCGTACTTTGCTAGACATTCCGGCTCAAACGCTTTGAGTCCCGCGTACCGTCCACCCATAAAACCTTCTACCCAGACTCGTGCATTCCTTGCGATAGATACTTCAGGTAATGGGGCGCGCTGCGTGAGGAAGAACCAGTGGAAATAACCCCGCGCAAAGGCCTCTGTGGTTTGCGAGTACATGGCGAGAGTAGGACATATGTCGAGAAAGATGGCCTTTTTGACGAGTTGTGGATAATCCACGCATAGTCGATGTGCAACTCGAGCGCCTCGGTCGTGAGCACAGATGTAGAACGACAACTGCTCGTCCACAGATGCCGGTTTTTGTTTGTCGCTACCACCGCCGGCTTCAGCTTGATGACGAGCACGTAGTAATTCATTCATGACTTGCACAACATCACGAGCCATTGCCTTCTTGCCGTACCGTACGTGTCCCTCGCCTCCGTCGGGTTTGGAGGATTGGCCGTACCCGCGAAGATCCAAGGCGACAACGTAGTACGATTTGATCAGCTCGTCAGCCACGCGGTGCCAGATATGATGCGTTTGAGGAAATCCATGAAGCAAAAGTAGAGCTGGGCCGGAGCCGCCGTGAATTCCGTGTATGGTCACGTCAGGCTCAACTGAGATGTCGAAGCTGGTGAATCCGTCGAACATGGCTGCGATTGTATCTGGATTGAGTTGAACAGAAGAATGGATTATGACCTTTATGTCCGAGGGTAAATTGTCGACTTAATCATTCTGGTAGGCCATATACATATATTTATATATATACCCATGGATACGCCAGAGAATTGAGGTTCTTTGTTCAACTGAACGGCGCGGTTGAATGTTTTGCCGACTCATGCCTCGGGTACCTAAATCGCGAAGTGGGATGAAAGCACAGACTTGTTGAATTTTCTTCGGCTTAGACAACATTTTATAGGAAAGAAAATAACTCGGGGCTACTTGTGTGCCCATGAACTAGGTGCACGATACTGGTCAAGTGAGCAAGTCAAGTGCGTACAAATCGGGGTTTTGTTGTTTCCTAACCTGGGGAAACGTGTGCATGTTACATACATCTCGGCATTCTATCTATAGCAAAAGTTCCGATTCCTTGACAGAGCTCTGACCAGGGTATATGCATGATCGTCCCTCATCGCCATCCCATTGGCGCATAATGTGACAAGTTTGCTAGACTTGCAGGTCGGAAATTGCGGCACAGTTCGTGCTGCGTGCGACACGCACGCGACTATACTTCAAATCGCCTAGGATGTGGAGAGATCGTGCTGGGCATGCTGTGGAAAGGGGCAGGCTTAATATTGGTGGCAAATGTGGACTCAACATGGAAAAAACTTGACTTTGCGAAGATGCAAACTGCAAGCAGGATCTCACATCTTCAAACAAGAATTCCACGAACGGATATTCGTTACAATGCGTTTAGACGAACAATTCCAGAATCTTCGCCTTCACGGAATTCCCAAACGTCTTGAAGATATATGGGATGTAGACAGAATTACTGCTCGAAATGAGCGTTGGAAACACCTACCAGAAGAGACCAGAGTGAATTACGTGAACCATGGAGAGGTCGATGCTGATATACTGCGCTCTATACCTGGTTTTATCGAGGTCAATTCCGTCTTTCATCGGCGAAGAGGTATCCTGCTTACACACGATACCTACGACCAGTTCCTGTTGTCTTTTCCGGATGACGAAGAGGCGCGCCAATTCCTAGGGTACATTTTAAAGGCCGCTTCCAGCTCGAACCGTATTGTAAGAGTCCGCGAAACTCAGCTCGAGCAATTAAATTCTCAGTGGGATGGAAACCCGAGGTTGATCGATCCACGATTTGCGCCGTCTGAATCGCCTGTACTACTCGTCACCAAAACGATTTACTCCTTATCGACAAAGTGGGAGGTTGTTAAGATATTATACTACATTGCCGTGTCGGAGCCACTATTGGAGAAGCTGTGTGAGGAGGCGATATGTAATGCACCAATGGAGAGTTTATTCGATGCGAGGGCTTCCTCAATTCTGGACGTATTGCCCGATGTGAAGAATCCGAAGTTGTCAGTTGAAGAGGAGCTTGAACTGGCCCTAAAAGCTGCTAGCTCGCCTGACACTAGATTAAAATTCCCAGGTAACTGCCCCCCAACGATCAGATTGGTCTCGCTTCCTTTGAATTTGAGTCGAAATTTACAAAAGTCGGATAGTGTGTCAAGTTGTCGAGAAACTAGTCCAGACGATGAAAGTCGGACGACGAGAACGCTCAGAACCATTTTTGACACTGTCAGAAAATATTATTCCTCGAATTCCGCTGCGTGAATCCATCGAAAACATTTCTCAGGCTGTCAAATGGGTATTTTTTCAGCGTAACGATCAGTTGGTAGGATCAGGCCGGCACAATAAAGACGACGTTGGGAACACCATCTACTATTATAACATTCCACAAGTACGAGCACTTTTCTTCCGCCGGATTGTTGGGAAAACCTCCATTAGGTGCTTAGACAAGGACTTGGCCGACACTCTTCGGAGTCACTCGCAGGCACATGTGCTATTTGATAGGGGAGAGCTCCCTAGCTATCCAGAGATGGATAGGTTCGCTGGTAGGCTATTTTACTGTGCGAATAAATGCTATTCAGTCGATACCAAGGTTGCCAAGCACGGAGATGAATGCAAATGTCGCGGATTCATGCGGTTTTTGTGTCTACCTAGGTAGGTATAATTGCAATTGACAAATTTTAGATCTGGAGTGGTTTCAAGGTTTGCGCTGGAATATCCCAGGAATCCTATGAAGATCATCATATATTTGCGTTCATTTTACCCCTCTGGCACTTGAATTCTAGATTCTCCGGCATTTTATAAACTGCGTTGTTGACAGTGCTTCTTCACCACACTCCTAACCAAATTATGAGCAAATAGATTCTCAGATTGCAATCTCTCTGCGGGTGGTTATCATGTTCTTCTTCCAAGGTTTCTAAGAATATTTTTCGCAGAATAGGAATGAATAAATTTTCAAATCGTTTCGTATGAAGCGAGTTCCATGATTGCCCCTACATCTCCCTTTGTAATTGGAGACCTAGAGTGTTTCTGGCCTCGTCAAGATTGTCGGACTGTAGGGCAGTCGCCTCCAGCAACTGGTCGTGGAATTGAGCGACATCCAGAGCTTCATCCGTCGGTTTGAGGATCTGCTTCTCCGGATCCTCAGTGAGCCAGGCGACGCTGGCTTGTTCCGCGAACTCTCTCTGCGCCTCTTGAACATTCTCAGGGGTAGTGACTGGATCGTTGACATCGGCAGGGGAGGCTTGAACACGCAGGTCGTCCGGGTTGGCTTCTTGGACGATTTTGGTGGAAATGACGTTGGGTAGCACAAAGGGGATGGCGATCGTGGTCAGACCAGTGTGTTCTGCCTTCTGCTTGCATTTTATTTTAGCAGTCGTTTATCGGCAAGAAAATACGAGTGGTTTTGTTGAAATCGGGTAACGCGTCACGCAGAGACAATGGATCCGAAGCCTGGAGGAGCATAAAAGATATGCTAGGACTCCTTTGTTTGCTGGGCTCAAAAAGATCGTATGTCTCTTTGAGCGTCCTGAAGAATTTTATTGGTCAAACTTTCCAACTTCATCCTTGTCCTAAATTGCATTACAGATTATTCTGTAGACCTTTGTCTTCATACCAAAGGCACAAGGGTTTTGACGAAAAGCACGGATTGAACTGTTTGTTCGAATTCATTTTAAGCGTATGGACATCCTCAAAAGCATATAAAAAGGTAAGGTCCCTGCGTCTCATCAATTTGTCCGGTGAGTTGGAGCGGATCCATTAAATGAATGGTCTCGAATGCTTTTAAGATTGAAGAAGTTCTAACGGACGCACGATTGAGAATGGCGTTCGGCACCAGTTGCTAGCTTCCAAAATTCGACGTGGGAGGCTGAACGTTTTTCAGGGTTGGCTTTTGCTTTGAGTCATTGAAGTGAGATCATTCTCATCTGCCCATGCTGCTGATGTATCTTCCACTTGCTTGGATCCTGTAAAAATAGAGCCATCCCGCTATTTCTGTTTAGCATAATTCGCCGGCCTCATCGAATTATTCCGTCTTGAGAATGATCTGGTCAATCCTTATGCCACTTTCTCGTTGACGTCTCCAAATTGACCTCGTCTTTGTCGAACTATATGGCCGCTCTCCAGGCTTCTCTGTTGGTGGAGTCCAGTACATGAATGACAGAATAAGCTGGGGCTCGAGCCATTGACCATTCCTCAACTCATCTGAATCTTTTCTTCTTTCTTCTCATATCTCTTCTGCACTGAAGACCTCGTTTAATGTAAGGTGCTTCCAGGGGTTTAGACTTGCTCAATTAAGCGTCTGCGAGCACCTTGGTTGATTAGGAATCCATATCATCTGTTTGCATCATTTTCGGCTTCCCATAGGATAGTCATTACCGTTCACATTGCATGTCTGGTACAAACACAGCCGCTTTTCGTAAAACCCAGACTGGAATTTTTCTTTGTCCAACCCGCGTAGAGACACTCTACCTTTCAGCGGACTCTCTTCAAGAAAGCTATAGGATGACTTAGTCGCTCTCCCAGTCGGCGCAGGCACACTGGACTCATCTTGCACATTCTCGCCCTTTTGCTCTTTCTTATCGATCTCTCTGCCAAAACACTCATCATGGGGTTCATGGCGCTTCACCAACTTCGGGAGGCTATCGTAATTTTCCTCCTGACAAGAGCGAAGGTGAAAATCTTGTGCTTGAGGCCAAAAGTGTCGGGGTTCAATTGTTTCATAGTGGAGAATAGGAGAGTTTTGGGACTTATTAATGCTTTTGCGGTGCTGGTCAGCAGAACAAAAGTAGACGTATTCCTTGAACTGTTGTGTAATGGTCTGTATTTGTTTTCTCCATTGCAGCACAATGCCAGGCGGCATAATAATAAGAATAGGTTTAATGAGTGATTGGTAGACCTTTTCAGAGATATTATTAGCTGTGTATCATTTATGCTGATGTGTTGGTATTGAAAAGCTGAGGAGAAGAGGAAGAGAGGATAAACTTACTGGACCTCATTGCATCTCTCGAAGCTTGGCTAGTGCTGGTTCATGGTGCGACTCCTTTTTAAACAATCATCGACGATGACCTGGAGAATAGGGTCCATTTGACAGCGCATTCCTTGTTTGATTATCTTTGCTAGACACAACGAAGGATAGCCGCTGCGAGCACAGCAACGATTTTCTTTCTCACATCGTCCACTCGAAAACTCTGTAAGAGGAGGAAACTAATGGCGATGAGGGTTTGCTCAATCCACTTTCGTCGGTGAAGATATGTCCACAAAAGGATTCATTTTGATAGAACTGGCGGATGCGGTAAATACCAACAATCTGATGAGAGAGGAGGGCATGGTCGAGATTAATACATAGGAATGGGTGTATTGCTCCATAACTATTGGTTTGGAACACTATGAAGAGTTGACGTATATATCGAATTTCACAGGACATATAATACCGAAGGCAAATTCCGAAGAACATGCTATGAAATTCATGAGGTGTCGAAATGGTAGCATGGTCTTCGAAAAACCCACTGCGTTGGTCCAGTGAAGACGAGCGAAGGCGTTCGAATAGCGGGCAAAATGTTGAATCCGAATGGGACTATTCTTTGAAAAACCAGAGATTCATTGCCATTCAGTCGTCGTGATTAAGATCTTACTCAGGACACGTGCTGAGGCTACCTTTGAGATAAAAAGCCTCCTTCTCTATAGCTTTCTGGCGCCTTAGACAAAATCTGGAGACTCCTCTTGAATATATTTCAGATCTTGCGAGTTTATAGGCTGCTATACTGGGTATCTGCTTTTGTAAGACATCCAAGAATTGCTTTTCGAATGAGGTCGATGTTTTTTTTTGATATGTTTATTCAGCCGTTCTCGACCGTTTCATGTTCTTGATTGCCCGTCTTCATTTGATCCATTTCCTGTTCAAAACGATATATGATAATGTAAAATAGACATCATATTTTTCCGAGATATAAATTGTGGGAGTAGTTCAAGTAAAAGCGCTCGGAGTTCACCAAGATTCTCAGGCTTCTTGGAGACATTGTTGATTTTAACAACGACAGACTGTATGGTCTTGGCCGCTTCATCTCCATCGTCGTCCTTTTCGGAATCACCAAACTCACTTCCACTATCATCAAGAACGGTTGCCATGAAGTCTTCCAACAACTCAGGTTCGTTGTTTGCAGCGGGAGTGTCTTTGATTGACATAGTAGAGAGTGTTTCTGTCTCAGCCGTTGTAGTGTCATTGATTGACTCGTCAGGATCATCTGTTTTCTTGACACGTTTGGCACTTGCTGCCAAATCTGTTCTGTGACGCTTGAAGTCCGCTTGGCGAACCTCTATGGTTTTGCCATCACAACAGGCTGTTTGAGATTCCGAATCTGTCTGGCATGTTTGTTGGTCTGTCCTTTCCATTTCTACATGGCAAATGCAATGATTGTGACTCATCTCTTCCTGTAAGCTCCGCTCCTTTTCCGCGCACTGGAGCAGGTGGCCAGAGAGTTTTCTCAAAAGTTCCCTCAGCCTTGCTGACGATTGTTGCGTGGCTGAGCTTGTAATGCATTCTAGTCAGGACTCTGTGCTTGCAATGTGATTGCAGTTGCGTCGGGGTCAGAAGGAAATCAATAGTTTGTTGTTGCTGCTCAGGCAATACAAGAATAGCGAAGGAGCTTCTTAAAGCTCATTTTTGTCGAGAATCTCATTCGTGTTATAATCAAAGACTGTTTTCATAGCCTTGACAATTTCGTTCATCTGGTAGACAAGGAAAGGGATAACTGGGTCTGGAGCAAGACTGGGGTCGCGTATTGGCCGCATCCCGAGCCGGGGTGCACTGAAGATAACAGACATAAAGTCAAGGTTGGAGATCGTGGTATAGTATGTGGCCAGGGCCTCTGGGATACGGCTAATCAATCTATCTTCATTGAGAATATTCCACCCGTAGTCTATTCCATCCTTGGTGATGTTGACGCTGACTTGGCCCCAATTGGCCATAGAAGTGCTAGCCTCGCCCTGTAACTTGGCCTGTGACAATGCATCAAAGAACGAATCTTTGAGCGTGTAGTAATAAGCTTTCACTATGTGCTTCTGGCCAAGGCGACGAAGCCGGCCAACTGCCTGGGTGACTGTGGATGCGTGCGCAAGGCGATGAAATCGATTTATAACCATCATGATAAAGCGACAGATAGACACCTTTCAGGCACTCTAGGAGATACGGAACGTCTTAAGGCTCGCATGTCCACTAGATAGGATTAACCGATGGCGCGCTGGGAGGTCCTCCAACATGACAAACTTCCTCCATTCCTTAACCCAGTTTCCCACAAGTGACTTCGGGGTCATGATGATAGTGGTGCCTGTCGGGATTTGAAGGCCGGCTGTGATACTTCCATATTCACAGGAACATTGCATTGGCCCAATTGTCTGCGGAGGGACAAGGCCCAGCTTCAGAGCTAATATCTTGAGGATGGTGCCTCTCACTTCCTTTGCCGCTCCGAAACGCATGGGCCGCTATCTTTTCCGCTCGAACCCATGTTTTGATGATAATATTTGCGCTTCTGGCCACTTGAATGGCTACGAGAAGCTCCGTATCCGATGAGATTCCTGGGCGGGGTAAAGGGGTCTGCGATTTGGACATCCGCAGCATCAATCCCAAACACCCTCTTCAACTTGTTGACATTTTTTTGGTATTCGATTATGATATCGCCTGAAGTATCTGCGTCGAAGAATTAGCCGTGTGACGATGAGCACATTGGAAATTCAATAATGTACCTTGCCAAATCCCATTCGATCTCCTAGTATCCCATCATGTACGGGGCCGGCTTCTTGCGCCATCATGGAGAGGGATTGCTGTTGTGTTTCACGGGTGCTTCGGACTTTTTACATGATGATGAAGCCCCATTTCTTCTGCTTCTGATTTTTGTTGAGGATAGACTGCGAGAGAAACGGAAAGGCATGGCACATGGCTATTTCCGGAGGGTTGCACCGAAAGTCGAGAGGTTAGATTTTTGGCCATGTATTGAGTCGGTCCAAGAATTTCAGGAAAGTATCGTTGAATCCGAACACATTCACCAACGCGCGAAACTGGTTTTGGTTCTCGGATTGAGCCCAGCGCTGTTCTTTTCGGCAGCAAGTTTGCTCAGACTTTGTATTTCCTTTCCCTTCATATCCCATCTCCCAATATCATCGCTGAGATCATGAGATCCTGAGAATAATAACTAGTCTCAAAATCAGCCATCTGGGATTGGGATCTCAACCACATGTGGTTTGATAACGTACCTTCTTGCGCTTCATCGCTCTTTCCTGTGATCCTGTGCCGCGGTCCTTGGAAAAAATGGGCAGCAATCGCAGATCATGATCAAACAATAGAGACTCATGGAATCGTCAAACTCATGGAATCGTCGAACTTTGTAAGGATGCAGCTGCGGTATAGGCGACGACACGAGTAAAAACCTCGGGAAAGTGGTCAAGCGTGGTTTACGGGGTCATTGAACAATCTGGACGAACTATCCAGAGTACATTTACATGCAACCAGTGGGAACACAGTGAGCGGTAAATGAGTGTACGCCTCGGTGTTTTGAAGATGCATCAGTGACCGCAAGGTCTTGCACTCGTAATGAGCTAGCCACGATAGGGGTCCGTCATAATCGACGAGATAGCATGAATGTCGCAAGAAGCAAGAATTGGCCATGAGGTGAATTAGTCGAGGCGTCTGCGGCGTGATGTAGAATTCATTCGTTGTTTCGAATCCTCTCGATTTAGCTACCTGCCGAAGATAGCGTTCTGCCAATTTGTTGATCTCTTTGACTATGGCATTTCCCGTACAGAGAAGCCCATGACGACCACGTTGCAGCTTCTTTTCCACGTACTGAAGCCAAGTAAGACCAAATGCTGAGAATAAGCCGTACGTATAATTCCTTCGTGAATCACAGAGTCTATATTGTCGACGTTTTCTGGACTCCCGAAAATTTCCCGTGTTGAGTATATAATTTTGATTCTGATTGCAACCTTGGAAATTTGATGGCCCTCTCCAAAGCTTGCTTGATGATATAATTGGCCGCAAAGGTCGCGTTTGTGGGCTTGTGCTAAAGCCTGAGTTGTTGAGAGGCACAATTTTTGATGTCTGGATTTGCAGGTTCCAGCAATAATCAACGGGGCCATACTTCTGTAATAGTGCTCCGTCAGCTGTGACGTATATTGCAAGCACCAAGGTACGACCTAGGCCCTCTGAGTGACGACCATGTGTCGCAATGAGTTTGTACCTAGGTAGGTAATATATATAAATGACAATAATAGACAGCCCTGAATAGTAAGAAGATAATATTCTCTGGGAAATTTTTGGGCTATATATATAGCTGTCAGATCTGAAATTGAGCCTCATCAACAAACGTGCTCGGACTCTTCCGTCAAATTTCCATTGTATTTGTATACAAAGCTACCTAGGTAAAGGACAGGTATTCAACAAAGCAGACAGGTCGTAATAACCTTGAAAGCAATATCTAGGGTAAACAAGGCCCGTAAAAGACAAAGACTTGCCTCTTTAAGCAGAGCCTGATCTGTTTGTTCTTTCTTACCAGCAACAGTTAATCTGTCAGATTAGCTACCTAGGGCTGCGCTATTGAAAGGGACTTTATTATCTAGAGAATCCATGGATGGCTGGAAAATAATTTTGCAATGAGCGAGTTGCTTAAGGAGATAATGAATTTTACTAATTACTAGCAATATTCTCTGCTCTATTTTAAACATCAATGGAGTACGGACAATGCTTCTTTTTACATGTCCGTTCGCTTCTTACAATAAAGTTCCAAGCTTTACTACGAGCTCCGCTTTGCTGCATCGATGGATGTCTATAAGCCGTCTTTCTTACAATAAGGTAGGTTGTCTTCAAATAAAAGATATCATCGCAGATGAAAAAAGAGACCGTATAAAGCCTCTGCCTTTGTTTGGCTGCGGGCTAAAAGGCTTCATTATATCAATCTGAATTAGAGAAAGACGTGCAAGTTTATTCATCTCTTTGATACATCATATTTGACTGTTTTTTATTCTAAGGACATATTGAGTACATCTCCTTTGATCCATCTCAACTAGACGGATTAGGCTGATTTGTAGTTGTGTTGTAAGTGGCGTCTGGGGAAAGTACCGTCCATTGAATAGTAGAGTTGCCTTCTCGATAGGTGCTTTCGGCCGGTCCCACAGTCTTGTATTTCTTATCTGCCTTGACTTTTCCTGTCGCGATATCTAGTCCATTGATACCGCGCTCGAACAGACTCAACGCAACAACCGGTTGATAGAACGGCACTTCGTGGCCACTCTCGTAAATTCGCACAAACGCAAAATGACCCGCTTGACGTACTTGGCCATGCACAACGTTGTCTGGCGTGCTTATGTTCACATATCCGGCATTGTCGTAACCTGGTGCGTTGACTTCAGACGCCACTTTCTGGCCGCCGAGCCAGTTGCAGTTGTAGTCAGCGTCTCCCGTGTACATCACGACCGTAACTCCTTGATCAATCAATTTGCCGAGATCTTCAACTGTGTTCATGATACGTCCATCGTCACCGGTAGTTCCAAATGCATTTCCAACAGCAGTGTTGCTCTCAGTGTAGTTGACAAATGCTCCGATGGCAGCTTGCACCTTGGGGGTGTTGAGGTAATCGACGTAAAACTCGTACGGGAATGGATCCGGCATCAGTTCGCGGAAGTCGTACTCGTCTCGGTTGAGATAGATATCGTAAATACTTTCGACGTGGTTTGCACAGAAAGTATCCGCAACTGAGCAGATCTCATTGAGGCCACGCGCGGCACAGTCAAGAAGCTGATCAATACAATTTCCGGGACCCCAGAGGTTGTTGTATAGCATGGAGGCTACAGATTCATTATAGGGAAGATAGTCGTAAGTATTTCCAGGATAGACCTGTTCATCGCGGGGAATCAGTCAAATTGTGCTTGAACACAAGCAGTAGCTGAACTTACGGTAAAATTGTAGTAGGCGGCGTACTGAATGATCGGATCATACCATCCGTTTCCAATCAACACAGACTCTAGAGAGATTTTCTTAGCGCCGTGTTGGAGGTTCTTGTTCTGCTCCTCAATATATTCGTTGAACACAGGTCCATAGTGCCCTCCGTAGCTCTCCGTGGTGAAATGGAAAGATTCACGAGAGTATTGCGGAAACGCTCCCATGAAGCCTTGCAAAGCTCGGTAAAAGTACGGCGCCGCATTGTCGGTGCTATTTGCTGTCAGGGTCACATTGGGTTTGGAATACGTGCCGCATGACAAGTCTGCTGCGTAATCCGGGCAGGAATTGGAAGGCAGCTCAATTACATCGTACGTCGTCGGATCAACGTATGCAGGAACAGGAATACTGTATGAAAATCCCACTTGAGTCGGCTGGTCGATATAGATCATGTTACTGGCATTATTCCAAGAGTATGGGTTGTTGTACAAATTTCCGTTAGAGTCAACGCCACAAGGCCCATTCTCCTGGAAGAGACCGATCATTGAAGATGAACCGGGACCTGACAGTAACCAATTTTAGTCGAAAATCTCTCAATTGTTGGTAATATTGCTTACCTCCATTGATCCACACCGTCAACGGCGCCTTTGTTGGATCTTCGTTGCGCGCTTCGAAGAACCAGAAAAACAGATGCTGGTCCTCCGCCACATCCACGTAACCGGAGAAACTCTTCGTGCCGGGATTCGTTTCACAGATTCCAGTCGGTACTTCCTTATAGCGGACGGGAATATCCAGATAGCCTTTTGTTTCAGTGAAACCTGTCGGCTGCGGCACGAATTGTGCCTGGATAGCGGGGAGGGCCCCTAGAACCACAGTCCACGAGCTTGATCGCATTTTGCGCAGATATAGGTTGAGAAGCTGGCAATTGCAGTGGTTCAAATTCCGCTCCCAGTATTATCATGAGGTGGGGAGTGGCGGGATATTTATGTCGCATGCCTGGACTGGAATGTAATGACCTCCAGAAACATCTGCTGCGTTTACTCAAACTAGCCATTATTATGGCTGCCTTAGCGCCACGACGGACTGGAGCTTGGTCAAGGGCGTCTTTGTAGTCATCCAGTGGTTATCGAGGAGCATGGGAGTGATCTCCACCAGACGGAGGATCTACAATGCGGACTGTGGAAACTAGCACGTTATGACCTGCCTTTCTCAGCAGGGTCATTTCAACATCCAACCTTAGGTACTCTGTATCTATGCGGCATTGACAGCTGTCAGTAGGTACATTGGCCTGTAGAGGGGTTACTCTTTGAGAGTTCAAGAAGACCCGCCTGAAATCCAGAGTCTGAGTGATACGCAAACCCCGAATTCAACGAGATTTCCCGTTTATGAGCTTGTTCATTGGACTGACAGGAGCTATCCGCAAGTACGGCGCGGCTTCGAGCTAGGCGTCTTCCCCACTCTTATCGAAGGCGTACAGTGCCACCTCGGACTAAGCAGGGCATGGTAACATCGACCTATCCCCGGAACTTTGTGGCTGCGAAATGACGCGGTTTGATTGAAATCCACAGATAAGGTGATCACTTGTCGTCGGCGACTAAGTAAATAGCAGCGGTGTTACTCCTGGCGATGCATTGGGTTCTTTCTTGAGCAATAAAGGAATTCCCATTGATCAATCACTCGGTCAATGCTTCGTCAATGCTTTCTTTCAGGTCAGACTGAAAATAAGAGGATAGCAGATGCGGGGAAAAGAAGAGATTGTTCGAAAATGGAAGATTCCCAGCAAAAGCCGAGCGATCCACGTGATAAAGATCGATACTTGACTAAAAAGGAAGGTGCGCGCAGCTTTATCTCTTGCTGCTAGAAACATCCAATTTCTACATTCTTTTGTTTCTCTTCGTTCGTTACGCTTGCTGGTTTTTGCATCTTACATCTTCCTTCAATATGCGTGCGACTCTTTACTCTGCGTCATCAAGTCAATAAAACATCGTTGAAAACCAATTGATTGTGCAAAATTAGGGAATAATCAATAACATCCACCGTCTTAACTTTATGATGTCGCTCCCCACATTATTTTATGTGCCGAGGTCTGGCTTCTCCGCAATATTCGGGTGTTGATGTGCGATGTCCTTGACCACTTGCGAGTTATTCTTTGTTTTTGAAGGCGAAATGGCCATATTGCTACAAAATTAGTGTGAAGAAGAATTTGGCAAACGGCAATCATGACAACAGCGGCCATTTATACACCAATTATTATCGGCGTGGGCGACGTGAGGAATATCTCCCTTAGGGTTGAAGATGCTCGCGAACCAGCCGATCTCATGGTGCAGGCCATTGAAAAAGCGTTGACAGACACTGGCATGGAGAAAATTGCCCACCTGCGCGAACAAATTGATAGCATAGACGTGGTCAGAACGTGGACCTGGGCTTATGCTGACCTGCCAGGCCTGTTGGCAGAGAAGCTGAGAATCTCGGCCCCCCTTAAACACAAATTATACACGGCCAATGGAGGAAATCAGCCAGCTAAGATCCTCGACGAAGCAGCCCGCCGTATTGCACGGGGAGAAAATAGTCTGGCTATCGTCACAGGCGGCGAGGCTTTAGCATCAGGTAGATCTACCTAGAACGCATTCGAAATCGATAGCCATTGACTGTCTGCTGCAGCTACTCTATGTTCAAAATCCAATCAGTATCCGCCCCCTGGCTGGACCCCAGCTGATCCAAATACCGAAATCTTCAGTCCTGGAGAACTTGGTCAACGTGATGGTATGTGAACATAACGCGGAAGAGATCGACCATTTCGCTAAGATTTTATACTAGATATTGGAAGTACCCACATGATGGGTGCGCCCATTCAGGTATATCCTTTATACGAGAATGGCTTTCGAGCCCATCGCGCACAGTCGTTCGTTGAAAACAACAGGGAGTCAGCGGCTCTGTATGCAGAGTTTAGTCGCATTGCATCGAAGCATCCTTTCGCCTGGACTTATGGCAAACCACCGACAGGCGAAAACGAGATTGGCGCAGTCTCAAAGAAAAATCGCATGATATGCCATCCTTGTGAGTTCGAGCATGGAAGTGCCTAAATCAGCCCGGCTAACAAATTCCAGATCCGTTATTGATGAATGCATTCAATATGGTCAATATGGCGGCCGCATGTGTCTTGACGTCCACGAAACATGCGAGGAAACTCGGAATACCCGAGGACAAATGGATATACGTTCGCGGTGGCGCAGGAACCGAAGAAAGCAAGAAATGTGAGCTCAATTACTTGACAAATAACGAGAGTCGAATCTGACTACGTGCTTTAGTCTGGGAGCGCTCAAACTATCATTCCAGTCCCGCCATTTCGCGCTGCATTGATGAAGGACTTCGCGTTTCAGGACTAGGGCTCCACGAAATTGACGTATTTGATTTCTACTCGTGAGTGTAGAATAGCGTCATATATATGATTTGAGTTAACCACAGATCGAAGTTGTTTTCCCATCGTCCCAAAATTGGCGTGTCATCATATCGGACTTGATCCATGTCGTCCCGAGCGACCCATTACAGTTTTGGGTGGATTGACATCTTTTGGAGGGGCTGGCAATAACTATTCCATGCATGTAAGTTGGCTTTGGAGGGTGTCTTTTTGGAGGAAACTAAACTGAATAAATAGGCCATAACGGAAATAACTCGACAATTGCGCGACCCATCGTCAAAAAAACAGAACGGACTTCTTCTTGCCAACGGCGGGGTTTTGACGTACCAGCACGTCGTCTGTCTTTCCAAATGTCCTCGAAAGGATGGCCAAATATACCCTGCCAGGAACCCTCTCCCCGAGACACTCCAAGACTTGCCAGTTCCGCCAATTGTGGAAAATACAGAGGGAGATGCTACAATAGAGGTATGCCAGCCCCCCTTCTTTTTTGCTCTGTGATAGTCGTTCTGATATGCTGCACAGACGTATACAATTGAATACAACCGCGACGGAACCCCTGAAACTGGCTACATAATTGGTCGATTGAAGCGAGCCGCGCATGATGGCAAAGAGAACGCTCGATTCATTGCAGTTACAGGAGACAAGAGAAGTCTTGACCGGCTTCAAGAGATGGCTGTCTCAGACGAGCCGATTGGAAAAACGGGATACGTGTACCTTGAAAAAGACGGCAAAGACAAGCGCAGAAGGAATCTGTTCACATTTGATACGCGAACGAAGCTGTAAATATGCGGATCTCTTGTACAAATATAATGCTTTTCATGTATATCGAAGACGTCTATACAGCGCTAACAAAAATAATCCACAATCGGAAGTGGTCTCAGCCGCTAATTTCCCAGAGCCGGATTTTCCCTTGCTCGTTGGCAACAGCCAGGAGGTTCGATTGAGGTGATATCGCCACGGATGTGATGCGACCAAACGGGGTATTGGACGTGGGCCAATTTCGGTAGACGGTACACGAAGGTAGATGAACTGTTCGCAATATTCGGGACAGGGTTAGTACCCAGCCCTCAAAAAGTAGAAACAAGTAGAAGTAAGGAAAATAATCGAGGATCTAACTTACCCAGACGCAAAGCATCTCGCTTCCATTTACTAGCCATAACCATGAATTGGCCATCGGACGCAAAGACAATCTGCGTAATCGAGGTGGTGAGTTGCTCCAGAGCCCTGACTGGAGACGGATGAGTCGGGATTGCGTCTTCAAGGCTTTGTTTTTTAGACTGCTCTGTCTGAGCAACAGCGCCTTGCCATGGTTTGCGATCGTAAATATTCACAATACCACTAGAACTACCCACAGCAACCCATCGGTCTCCTCCAAGCTGAGACCGGCCTGAAGTACCACCCAGCGCAATCACGGTGGTACCGACAGCACCGGCGTCAGTCCAGCGACACACGACTCGGCGACGTTGCATATCGTATTCCGAAATCTCGCCGTTTTTACTAGCAATAGTCAATCCGTTCCCGTCGCTCCACCACGCGAAATCAGCCACGCCGCCGAGTCCATCTACGCGAGCCTGCGCTATCCATTGTGCCGTAGTCGAGTCGAGAATATTAATCATACCGCCTCCCTTGCGCGCAGACCCAATTAGACCGATATATCTCCCGCATGGCGATAACTTAAATCTCTCCATGGATTTCTGCTCTTCTTTACGATCGGCTGCAGGGTTGATTTTTTCAATTCGACCAGACTCTAGATCCCAGACGTGGAAATATCGTCGGCGACCTGAAGCGTAGATTTTGGATCCGGAAGGTGACGAAAAGGCAGATGTGTATAGAGGTGTTTTCCGGATTTGTAAGGACGTCAGTAGATTGCTGGGTGTCGGGGCGCTGGGCGAGATGTGATGTAGCCAGACTGTAGATGCAGGGCCGGAGGAGAGAAGTAGCGAGTAATGAGGGTGGAAGGATAGAGAGTCTATTGATGACTGATTTCAGGAATTGTTAGCGCGTGACGCAGAATTTTATATCAGACACCGTCTTTTAGCAGACTTGGCGTAACTTACAGGCTGAATGCCTCCGACATCTTTCAATCGACGGATATCAATGACCTCCTGGCGCAGCTTCACTCGCTTGCTTGAGCCAATATCCTCGCTTCCTTTGATGAGATCTCCTGCTCCCTGCAACAGTCTCGCCAATGGCTGAAGGGAAAGATCCTCGACGTCGTCTTCATCAGTTTGCATTTCATCTTCGCTACTTGTGACCTCGTCGTCTCCGGAATCGTTGCTATTGCGTCTCGACTTGCGCTTCTTCCGTAATTCCGGATCAGCCCAATCGGGCGTGGGATGTAGTCGTAAATATTGCGTGCGCAGTCTTTTAATATATTCTGAACCGGTCACGACGTCTTCGGATTCGGCGACGCGCAGCTTTCGTAATTGTCGGTGGCCCGCTAGAGATATTGCCATTCGCTCGTCGTCGCTGTCGTGCCAGACTGCAGGGTGGGCCACAATGCCTGTATCACCTTTTAGTTCCATAGCTAACGCATCAGGGTGGTCATCGATCATTTCTTGGGAGTCTGGAGCGCCCGAATCCAGGAAAAAGAGCTAGTAATGAAAACATCAATTAGCGATGCATTGTAAAACTTTGATTTTCCCATAACAACTTGCCCGAGAAGAAAGAGAAGAAAAAACCTACATCGGCATCCGCCACATCATCTAGATGTTCACCCCCCTCGTCATCACTTATTTCATCTTCCTCATTCTCAGCCATCACAAGATCCATATCCATGCCTTGATGCTGTCGTCCATGACTTTTCAGCGCGGACTGAAACCCCTCGTCGTCTCCGAAGAGCATCTGCTCAAGTCTCTCTTCTACCTCATCCTTTTCCGGAGTATCATCATCATCATCCTCGCCACTCTCGTTATTCTCGCTTCTATCCCCGTGGGACACGTAGCCATTGTCCGGCTCGCCAATTCCAACATCCCGCCGAGCTGCTGCTGAATTCGACACAGTAGCGGACTTTGTCTTTGTCGCAGTTGCGACTTTTTGCTTTGTGACGACCATGAGAAATTTAAATGGGTTGCGTATAGTTGTAGTGTTTTAAATGGTAACTCGCGCCTCCCACTGTGGTTATCAAACGTGGCGTCGTCGCAATGGAGATTCAAAGATTGAACAATGAAGATAACAAAGATCTCGATTTTTTTTTTCTGAATTGTTGCGCGGCTCTGCGGAGCGGATAAGATAAAAATTTCTTGGCGGAACTGCCAAAGTGGGGCCGCTGAGAGCTCTACTACGGAGTACATTTTATTTCATCGGTATATTTCACGATGAACAACGATTTCTATCGTTTGATGTTCCTTATTAATAAACGAGTCGCCAGACATTAATAAAAGACTTGGTAGAAGCTGAAGGAACGTGGTATGAATGCTTGATTTATGATCGTGTATGTATTTCTCGTAATTCATACAAGATGCGTACGGCCTATGAATCAAGGCGTAGCGTGTCATATACATGTAAAACAGAGCTGGGCAAAACGTAAAACTCGAAAATTAAGATCGCGAACTCTTCGTACGACCTGGCGGCTTGGTCGACGATTCGGCGAGAAGGTCAACCCCGTCCACCGTAGGAACGTACTTGGGAGCTGACGTGCGAGAGCCTTGTCCGCGTCGAGTGCTAGTTAATTTGGCATCCTCTGCAGCGACAGGATCCTCTTCTTCTTCGTCGAAGTCGTCGTCACTCCGATTGCCTGCTTCTAAAAGCGCTCCATGCTGGTCGCGAGCGTCATCCAATAGCTCATTCCGGCCTTCGTCGTCAAACGACTCGTCGTCAGCGTCGACATCCACAATTTTCCTCTTAATAAATGTATCAACGATATAATACTGGATCGCGTTCATGATCAACGGAAACAAAAGCATCACAAAGATAATCTGAAGCGCAGTATTGCCTTCCGTCCAACGCAACGCCCAGTCTCCGATCTTGACGATGACGGGGAAAACCTGGATCAGCACAAAAACACACAGTTTCATCCATAACAGGCCAATGAAGTAAAGAATCGACTGCTTCAGCCACCACAGAATGCTGGGCGGGCGACCGTAGTTGCCAGATTCGATTGATTCGGGAGGTTTTGCTAATGGGGTATACAGCGCGAGCCGATTGATGACACGTAGCGAGAGATACAATATAGGAATCCCGAGAGTAGTCTACACCAAGAGAACAGTTAGCATTTGACTTCGAGATAATGAAAAGAGTCCAATATTTGTTCTTTGAACAGCAGATGACTTACGTCTATACCAAGATTGAGCAAGTAAAACGAGCACGGGTTGGGCTGATATTCTTGTCTGATCTCAAAATGACCGGCCGAGAACATCGACAGGACCAGATTGGCCAGATGTAACATAACCGAGCCAAACACCTGTTTTGAAACATCGAACACCCAAATCTTCAGTGGTCGTTGCGGTCTCTCGCGATATCGCTTGTAAACTAGAGACAGCAAAGCTAATCCACCCAGAGCGGCCTGGATGAGCAACGAAAACGGACCCAGCAGTTGACACTCGCCGTTCTGAGCAGGATCTGTATCTTTCATGGCGTTGTATGTTGTATAAGGCTCGGGCGCAGCCAGAGTGGTGGTTGGTGATGACATGCCGAGCAATGTCGTCGGGGAGGCGAAAGTCATCGTAGGCGGGCCGTCCATAGCTTATCAGTATGATGGGGGACGGGGGCCGCAATAACCGTGGGTATGGCTAGCCTACCTCAACAAGAGGCTCTGCAAGAAATGGCTAATACGGTCATGAAGCTTTGGTGAAGATACAGACGTGTGAGAGAACAGGACTGTGGGTTGGTAGATAGAAAGAGGAGAAGCCAAGAAGCAAGAAGTCGGTCGTCCTGCGACCTGGACTGATGCGGAGAGAGAGAAAGTAAGACGAGAGTTTCAGCCTCTTTCAACGGTTTGACCCTGTGGCTAAGTCAGACAGCCCCTCCTGCACAGCCACAATCTGCCCTTCGAGCCTCACCCAGACGATCTCAATTAGGACTAGTCTTGTCTTGCTTAACCCTAAGACCCAATATCAATTTTCTCTAAACCTGCAAGCACCTTTAGCATTCTATTATTCTATTATAAGAAGATGAAAATGAAAATGAAGCATTCCAAAGTCTGACGGTCAAATATAATACAGGATCCAAAAGCTATCAAGAGCTCCTAGAGAATTGGCGGAAATTCTAACGTACACTTGCAAATCTACAAAATTACTCCGATGAGGAATTCTAAGTCGCAAGCATGGAAGCTCAATATGGGCCTCATATCGATTGTAATTTTCAATTATTTTTCAGCTTTATCTGTCTCTTCTAGTGTGTGATTAATCCAAAGGAAGGAAGCGGATCCTACGGTAATCATCTAAGGTAATCAATCATTACTAGTGGAAGAAAACTAAAGTCCTTTTCGAAAAGATTCTCATTCATTTTGAAGACTGACACAGCCACGTAACCACTCATCGCGAAACCCAGGTCAACCTGAGCTAGCCCGTGAGGCTACTTAAAGAAACCTACACTATCTGTCTCGTTCGCAGCGGAGAGTCTTGCCACATCACACATAAAAAGATAACATCAATCAATAAAATTTCTTTGGAAGTTTTTGAAGAACTTCGCGGTATTTGATGTATCGAAGGGGTTTTTTCTTCTGGAGCTCCTTAATCACGATCTGAAGATTGTCCAGGTCTTCAGTATCCATAGAGTTTGTGGTTTCGCTCATTTTGTACTGGAGTCTCACTTTTCGTTCAGATCAGAGCGCTCTCGTACGTTGTCGCGGTTTGGTGCATGACTTCGCGACTCCCGATCCCAATTTTTGCTTTCATAACCTGCTTGTAATTTCCGTGTTTCTCATCTCTAAATTGGTTCTAGTTCTAGTTCGCCATAAACACTTGCGAAGTGCATGTCGTCATGGGGAATCCTTCTAGAAGCAAACAGGCAGACTAGGAGCTCACACCCTTTGTCGCCCTTTCAATTTGTGCTTGGATCCATTGCTTGGAGGTAGCAGAGGTTGAGTGGTGCAAGCATGTCCTACTCTGTTGACTAAGGTTGATCTTCTCCAAGATAATTTGCACAGCCTGGGAGATGAGCCAGGATCCAATGAGTATGTGGATCAATAAGAGCAAACAGTGGTACTTCATTGCCTGAACGGGATTTTTTTTTCTTGTTTATATAGTTGCAAAAATATTTTCTTTTGTTCTGTCATCTTCGGAGAATGCTGTTGAGCCAACTGTCTGCCCTCTTCCTGTGCTTTATTGAAGCGAGCAAGCTGTTTTCTGAAGTGTTCCATTTCTGCTCGATAGATCTGAATTCTTCACCTCGGAAGCGCATTTCGATCCGGCATTTTTGAAGTAATATTCGATATCGGGCTGAAAGATACCACAGGCAGGCTTTTGTAGGGCCCATGATGGTACTGTCACAGACCGAGGACTCGCTCACGGTTCTCATTGTGCCAGAGTTCTAGCTGCTAGCAACAGGTACTCGCAAGTAGTCAGTTTCCCCACCCAAGGTTAGAAGATAGAAATGAGGAGAATGTGTTGATAGTCAAAATTCGGATTTCGGGTGTTATGTTTTCATATTCGCCTCGACCTGGCACTGCTACGCCAGCCAATTCTAATGCGATCGTATGCAGCGCTCGAGGTTAGAATGGCAGTGTATCATTCCTGGCTTCCCGATGTCCTCGGTTGCACTCTTCTTCGGCGCGCTGTCGTGGTCATTGGACGGTCCTCTAGTAGGTTCGGTCGTACTGGGTTCGTCTTGCACGTCATTACCATCTCTTTCCTCGTCCTCCACGTCTTTGCCAAAATAGTCATCATGGGCAACATCTCCGTACCGCTTGACCAGCGTTGGGAGGCTTATGATCATGTCATTCCGCCATGGTTCGGCGGAGGTAATGATCTAATGATCAGGAAAAAAATATAAAAACTTCACAGCATCGGTTTGAGACCTTCGAGAACAGCTGTAGTGGTTTTGTATCATCATCCCATCATAATATATACCAGTAGGCTGGCTGGTCTTTTCCCGCGACTTTGAACTTGACTCGATTGAGCTTCCTGTATCAAAGACTTGAGTTTACGCAGAAACGATGCCGGGGCTGGTATAACCTCGACTTTGGCAAGAATACCGCGCAAGTTGGTTATGTAGGACTCCAACACCGCTGCTGGGACTTCGTCCAGGTGTCTAAAATGAAGAGTCCTCCTCCTCCTTCCCTTCCCCTTTGCCCACTACTATTTTCTCCCCTTCTCTAATGGTGGTCTTCGTTACCGGCTTGCCCAATCAACTGCTCGTATAGATTACGGTCATCGTCGTCCTCCTCGCCAGGAGTGATATGAATATCAATATTCAGTTTTGTGGAGTTTCGGCATGAATTGACCTCTGTCCTTCATTGATGGTGTCGAGAGCCACTCCGATCATCCTCATCATCCTGATCCTCCTGATCCTCCTTATCCATCTGTCTCCCTGTTGGTTAAGTTCATTCATCGTCCATTCCATCACGCTTCGAAGTGACGATTTTACTTGCCCATGAATTCGGATTCTGCGCGGGTGTTTGAGTTGTGAATCATGCCGAATCTGCCCGCGACAGCAAGTTCGTCTGTCTGTACACGGCAAGCCCGAGCTGCGAGGTGAGGTCCTTGTTGTTGGCAAATGACGCATCGACGATCGTAATGAGTCGTAATGAGCTGATATCGAGCTTCACGTATTTGAGCCCTCTGGTAGCGTTCTTGGCTTGAATCTTGACGCGTTAGCGTGGTAGCGATCTGTGACTGGTTTACTGATCAGTATCGCTTTGGCTGGAAACAGCTAAAGCGATATCGTCTTTTGTATCTTCCAAGGGCTTCTTAAACTTGGCCATAGAAAGTTGCGCTAAACTGTCGAGCATCTGTATTCTTCACTGGCCGACAGGTGAATTCCGCCATATGGCCTTGTCCCTTGCTGCTCCCATACCCCTTAGCCTATGAATGTTGATTGTCGACTTTCGATCCTGTGTGGCCATGATTCCATCCTTTGTGGAAATATTCTTAGCGTCAGTTTCTAGAGACTGAATGTTGACTATTGGCATGTCAAAGAATATTTTCCAATAACAAAGTGGGCTGCTTTCCCGTCTTCCAGATGTGGTGTCTTTTGGATCACCACATATCCAGCCGTTCCAGTATCTCCTGGGTAGCCACTTTCCCGGATCATGAAAGTCCACAGTTTCTGACGTAGGAGTCACTTTTCCAAGCTAATGTTGCTTGCTTGCTTGAACTCCTCGCGCCATTCGCCTGAGCTCTGGACTAACAGCTTCTTAATATCGATAACAATATTTGTTTCGATCTCCAGTTTGATGAAATTCTTCACTTCCTTCATGTTGCTCGATTTTTGCATTATGGGCGCGCTTTGCTTTGGTTTTCTTGATCAAAGCTTTTCGCTCTGTGGTGGTGGTCTTTTTTTGGCTTCCTCTTCAGCCACACGACGCAAACGACATTCTTCATCTCGGGCCTGTTTCGCTTCCACAAATAGCTGTGAAATAATTAGCTTATTACCAAAAAAAGATAAAGCCCTTGGCAGAAATTTCCATGGAAAACTTTCCCAACATCATAGAGCATGGAGCATGCCGAAGACAACTTTGTAGAAAGCTTCCACAGAAACTTCTCTGGACCCTGGGTGTATATAGTGTGTTGTCTTTGTGTACTGTGTTCGTCCAGTGCCAGGCAAGACGCTGCTGGTCAGCAACTTGGGCCCGTTCCAAGTCCCTTTGGGTTTGAGACTGCCCCAAGGGACGAGGAACGGTCGGTTGTGCGGCGGACGCGACGCGGGAGGCAACCGGAGAGAGTGACCGGATAGGGCTCATTCTGGTAAAACATTAATAGGATGCAATTTTGATAAAGAGCATGTCAATATAAAGCAAACTCACGGGTCGGCCAGAGATGAGACGGCCGAGAAGAACTTGTCGTCTGATTGGGCAGTGCAATGGTCGCTTTCGTCGTCCAAGCACATACCTTATTCAAAGAGCTTTATAAAGACAAGAATTGCTTTAATAGCACATCTTTCTTTTCATCCATGATTGCGAGAAGACCCATACGCGGTCTTTCTATAACTTTAAGACGTCCTTGAGGATGGTGCGGATGACTGCAAAGTAAATGACGTATTTTCTTTCTTCAGTCACAACACAGTTCTCAATCATGGCATCGCAATCCGCTTTGTTCGCCTCGTAAATTCGGTCCAAGGTTGGTGCGAGCCAGTCACAATAGGTCTATGCACTGCGATCTGTCTTCCCTCTGTGGAGAGCGTGATTTTTGTATTTCTTGATGCTCGTGATCGCGGATATCACTGTATTAAAGTCGTCCCCACGCGTTCAGGTTTCTGTTCGATCTTCTTGGGGGATTGGAGCCGTCATGTCGAAAACAACGATTGGAGAAGGGTCTTGACATGTAACTTTGTTTCCTGTGTTCCTTGGCTCTGGTCACATTTTGTATTCAACCATTGTTTAGTCGCGATATCATCATGCAAAGTTGAGTTAGTGACACCTTCATACGGTAAGTCGGGCTAGCCGACAGGCCCACAGAATCTTCGATGAAATTCCTTTTATCTGATTAGCTTCTTCTTTTTGAAGTTCACTTTGAGGACTTGACTACTTACCAAGGAAATGACGTTTCATGTGTTCGTTGAACTCATCGACTACCATGTTCTCGCTGTTGGATACCATCTTTCCTGGTCCATTTCTGGGTGACAACCATGGTTTGATGAGAACGACTTCTCCGATCTTTTGATCATGCTCCAGATATGTTTATCTGAACTGCTGCGGAGATAGCACAACCATGACTCTGATCTCATGATTGTCAAGTTTTGTGCGAAATCGGCAATGTCGTTGAGAAAGATATTCAAAGCTTGTGTGGATTCCGGCTGTTCTCTAACAGTATGGCCGAGATTCGCAGAATTCATATAATTGGTTAATTCGGACATACGGAGGACAACCTTTAAAAGTCCTCTTCTTCCTCAATTCCGCTCAATGACGGTACTGTCTGATACATTTCCTCACATATTGAGGTATTCGTGGGTCGACCGTCATGGTTTCGCACTTCCCCGTTGACTGATGAGCGACCCAGTAGTCTTTCTTGCTGATCCCATAACAGTATGGCAACCATGTATCAAGGCAACGCCCTATGTGACCTAACTTTGTAATGTGTTCCACCGCAGTGAGATTGTTGTCGTTTGTGTCTGATTCGGAAATCTCATAATCGTCAAAGAGATCTTCAATTTTTTTTATATTGTCCTTGAGCTAAGATGAAGGACACGAGTTCGGCGTCATCTATTCGATAGCAACGGAGCTCGACGTAGTTGAGTGATTGCGAATAGATGAAAGATTCCAGTGGACGTTTGAGTATTTATATTCGTCTCGAGACTTGGTCGAATGTCGCCAATGTTGCAAATCCGTCAAAAAGCCGATGTATGATGCCGCAGGGGTGAAAATTCACATGATCTAGCTTCTGGAATCGAACAACAGCATTCCTCCTTCAGCTTGTTGACGGTGGCAAGCAGGCTTTCTCAGAACACGCGATCAGGATAAGATCCGGGGCAAAAGCAACAGGTGAATCATTGCCATTGCTTCGTCCGGGCGCTGACAATTCCGTTACATTTTCTCGTTTTCCGGAGGCAAAAGGTGCCGTATGTGAGATTCGGTCGATAAGAAAAAGAGCCAAACGGGCTCCGTCGTTCGGAATCTCATGATTCTATTGAGGGCGTAGTAAAGCCCAGGCTTTGGAAGGTCAGGGCGACCTGGCTCCTTCAGAAATGTTGCAGCCTCATCAAATACGATCACCAGAAGCGGATTATCTACCCGGCTCTGAAATCGACGAAGCTCATTTGTAAGCTCTCCGGCGATTTTTTTCAGATCATCAAGAAGGTCATCCTTCTCAAGGTTTATGCGGACTTGAAAGTCTTCAGTATCATGGAACGCATGTCTCCGCAACCAGGCAGCTCCTTTACGCTGATTTTTCCAGCTTGAGTGATCTTTAGACACACAAGGCGAGCGGCTTGTGTTGAGCATCGCCAGGTTCACCCTCAACATGTCGCATAGGCTTGAACGTCTAGTCACCTCTGTATTATAATTGATGTTGACGATAGACTGGCCGGGTTCTGCATTCCCCAGACCGGAGAAAACATGAAACCCTATCGCCATGTTTTCCTCTGAACTTTTCGCCTTGATGGTACCATCCAGCAAATGTTTGGATAAGAAGACTTCAATAGTGGAACACAAAGCAAAAATGGAAAAGTGAATCCAACGAGGAGAGACACAGATATTCTTGAGCTCATTCCCCAGGAAACACGGTTACTTTTGGTGAGGCTGAATAAGGAGCCATCCTCGGGAGCGTCATCACGCCTTAAAAATGTCTATTACAATGAAGACCGGCCAGACACCTCGAAATGTGTCAAGCCAACGTTGTGAAGAGAGTCGTTGTTAATTCCTTGTGAGAGTTTGTCCAAATTGTGTTGAGGTGGAACCGAGACTTCATAGGACAGATCTCCACAAAACCCCCTGACGAATATGTCACAACGAGGAAGTGCAGTGTCGTAGCCAAATGGCAGTATATAGGGCCGTATGGGCATGTTTCCGGCTGGACAGATCAAAGCTGTCTTGCGGGGTGAATTGCGGTCTAACGTAGCTTTGTGATTAGTCTTCTGCAGTAAAAATGGCGAAGGGACAATCCTCAGTCGAAGGAGAGATAATTACTTACTGTGTCGTGAATGTCTGACAAAAGAACCCCGTATAATGGTTTGATAATATTGTCGAATAAAAATTGTATGCAGTGACTATTTGTCACCGACTAAGCTGACGGTGACGACTCAGGGTCAAAGTCGTAGTTTGTCGTCATGGATGTTAAGAGATGCATATTCAAGTGTCGGTCCTCTGTCGTTTGCTTGGCGAGTCCTGATAGCCAATGCTTCGAGCTCCAAGTGAGACTCCGTGACACAGTGAAAAGGGATTTTGGATGTCGAATCACTGCTTCCACGGTCTTCCTGCTTGAAGACATTCAAAAAAGTTTTGCATATTCAGCTCCATCAGTGGGCGTGTTGCTGCCGCTGCTCGCTCTTCACGACGCAATGCTTTGGAATTTGGGTTTCAATCAACCCCTCCTAGGTTGATTGCGAGTCTCGTTGAAAATAATTTCGGTCTCAGGAAGCAGGGTGGTCCAGTTTTTGGTGCGAAAAATTGAATGGCCTGGTATTATCCCCAGGGTTGACATGAGCATTGAGCTCTTTGGATTTCAGACTAAACCGTCGTCAGGGATTAGAATCTGTCAAGAACTGTGAGTTTTAGCGATGGTTTCGCTTATCACGTTGGAGGATTTGACGATTGCATACATCATTGAACCTTAGCTTCCACACAGCACCCGATTCTTGCTCGTGTGGTCGGCCATTCAGCAACGCTCCTATCGCACCTGGCAGCTTCTGTCTAGATATTATCTGAAATGGCACGACAGTTGTCATGAACAGAGAGGGAGCGGAGCGAATTGAACTAAAAATCGATGTCGACGAAGAGTTTGAAAAGTAAGAGATAAAATATTGAGAGAGAGATAATTGTCTGCTGCCTGGTGGACAGTTGGTTGATGAAAAAAATCAGGAGGGGGACTAGCCAGCTATTTATAAGCAATTGCTAGCGGGGATCATGGGGAAGAAGCCATAATTCTTTCCGTACTGAGACAATCCAAGTTGTCCAGTTTTTGTTTCAACACAAAAAGATCTAAAGATATTAAAGAGCAAAGAAAAGAAATGGTTGCTGAAGGAGTTGGTGAACGAGCCCAATTGTTTTCCCGCTTATGTCAGGACCCACCTTAATTTAGGTATTTATGCAGACAAGCTTTTTCTTGCCGCGACGGTGCATTTGGTGGGGATTAATTTCCACTGGTTGGACAAAAAAAATCGCCCTTCAAAGCCGGACATATCGCCATTGAAGCTATTCCCATTTCTTTCCAGCTGTATGCCCTGCTTTTTGTTTGGGCAACATGACATCTGTGCTTGCAAGTAGTCTTAGCCTGAAAAATGGGGGAAATACTTTGTTTTATCTTTTAACTATTGCAGCAAGGATACAGCGATAGAACATAGGTGCGCGCCTTTCAATCTGATCAAGGCTCCGTAGAGGTCAGACTACTTCTTGCAACATGACCTCCATCCCGCATTGCTGATAGGTCTTTCAATTTCCATCTCAACGTGAGACTTTGCCACAATACATCAAAGTCAACTAGCCAGACCGTAGATTTCAACAAAACATGGTATTCATGACTTAGATTTGAGATATCTTTGCATTCTTCATCAATTGTGCGACCAGCCAGAGAACTCTCTGGAATGGCTTGCATATGTAACGTCATTCCTCATAAAGTTGTCAATGGTGTCGAAGAATATTAGGAAAGAATAAAGAAAGGGCAAGAGGAAAGGGAAAAAACGCCGGAACCCGATGAAATCATGAAAAGCACCCACGACTCTTGTTTCATCCACAAGACAAATCGTTGTATAGATCCGAAACCGATCATTATTCTATCCCGTGTTGCTGTTTGAGACGCTCTAAATTCTCTTGTCGCTCCGCGAGGTCCTCTCTTGACCGAGCCATTTTCTCTGGCTGATGATACAGAACTGCGGGCAGATACAGAGGTTAGTTTGCAATGATGATACTGATCTGGAGGTGGTGTATGGTAGTCCGACGTACCGACTAGGTAACGATTCTGAAAGTTGAAACCGTTCAGCTTATCGCAGGCTTGCTTCGCGTCCATCACTTCCTCGTATACGACGAACGCGGTTCCTTTGGTGTTGTTGGCGATACCTTGTCGAATTTGTCTGGTGTTCAAGAAGGAACAAAAAGGTCAGTCTGTTGAAGTAACACCAGGGCTGGATGGTCGGAAGGAAGGAACCCACCTGATCGGCCCAAACTTGCCAAAGAGATCGAAAAGCTCCTCTGCAGTAACGTTGTAGCTATACCAGAAAACTTTCAGCATGCGTTCATATCGTCACTTATTATTTAGGACGGATCCAAAGCCCAACAACAGAATGGATTCCTTCTTCTTCCGTCCGACATTGGGTTCGGGGTGGGTGGTCGCGTGGCATACCTCAAGTTCTTCACGAAGAGAATACTATAGTCCCCACGAGTTGTCAGTGCCATGTGCATAAGGAACGAGGGCTGGTCTCGTGCAAGGAGTATATTCAACCTGCACGAGGGGCCGGGCCCTTCGGATAGAAAGCGATCAGCGGAGAACAGGCGGGGGATAGAACGTACCGATTTGCTTCCGGCGCAAGTTTCCGGCTCATTCTTAAAGAGCTAGGTGGGTGTATGTAATACAAATGGCGCAGACAGTAGTAGATCGAGATAAAATAGATTATCTGCGTGAAAAGGAATAGGTTAAGAGAGATGGAGGAGCGTCGAGCAAATAGAGTGAGATGAAGCACGAGGGAAGAGAGAAAGAGCGAGAGAGCAAGCGGTGTGCCAAGGCTGCGAAGTTGACCTTGATAAGACTAGCGCCCGGCCTCATATATTGTTCACTTCAGTCATTTATTCACTTATTAGACTCACTCGGGATCCAGATTGAGCTTCACTGACTTCTTATTTTGCTGGATTAAATAAATGGCCCGAAACAAAATCTATACGGAGTACGTCCTTTTGCTATTATTGATGCGATTGAGGAATTGAGGCCATACTGATCGGGTTATCTGCCTTTTGTAGCCTTGTCTGCCGGAATAGCACAATCTTATTGGCTGGAAGCACTCTGTAGCTGCGTATGTAAGCTCGCCGCCAGCCAAGAAGGCCGCCCGCTCTTCTTCCTCTTCCTCTACTACCAACTACTGCCAGTCCTCCTCCTACTGCTGCTGCTGCTACTCTCTCGCTCTCTCTTCTTCTCCTCCCCTCAACACTTCCACACGCCTTCATCCCCCCATCTTGTTTCTTTCCACCCGCGCAGGTCTTCATTTTTCTTTTGTCGCCAAACTTCATAATTGATTTTATCTTCTCCCCGTGCTCATATTCTCTGCAATGTGTCCGGCCTTCTTCGCGCCAACCCCGCGTACATCTTGAAGTTGTCGTGCTTTCCTCGGTACCAGCAGCATCCGAAACCAGCACACTCGCGCTTTCTTGTCTCATTCCGATCTTCTTGACCTTCATAACCGACCACTCCTTCGTCGCCTGGCGATATTCCTTGAACGTGTTCGACCGTCAACCCTGAGAAAACCGGCTCCGGAAGGTGACTTCCAACGCCCGCCGATTTTCTCGTCTGGGGATGACTCTGAACTCGCGCGGATAGCCATTTCTTAGTCCGCGAGGCAACCATTCCCCGCTCCATTCCCGCTGGCCGCAAGAATCAATAACGCCCATCTGACTATCTCCTCCACAACATCCTCCGAGTCAGAGCGGACTTTTATCGCAAATCATTCCATCAATGGCGAATCTATCGTCGTTCCTGAGCCAACCGGGTGGCCGCCCGAGACAATATCGTACACCCTCCCCGCCGCGACGCGCCATCGAGCCGATATCTCCTACCGTCAAGTCGGAGCGCCAGTCGTTCTGGAACGACCGCAGCGCCTTCTTCCCACGAGATCACAACACGAGTACAGATATCCCAGCTAGCAGTCATTCTAGTCGTGCAATTGCGACCGAGAAGACGGCGGCGGCTCCGGTTGGCAACCACCACACCATATTGCCGAAGGCTGGCCACGGCCATCATCGCGCGAGCTCCAGCATCGAAACCTTGGCGAATATTGCGCTGGCCACAAGTCCCAGGTTCTCCTCTCTATCCTACGATATCTCGGACTCAGCAGCAGCCCACCAGCCATCACGTCCCTTCTTCCCAGCTAATGATACCCACACCGCCGAACGACCCGCCAAACGCGCCCGCTCGGAAAAGTCATCATCCGCATTCCAGCACATCGATGTACGCCCAGCAACAAGCCATGTCGCTTCAGTGCCGGAGAGCATGAAGACCGATGCCGAACTCTTACTCAACTTTGCGCGACCCGCAAGCTCTTCATTCGCCTCTCAACAATTTCCCCTCGCTAATGGCTTCGATGAACGGCCGAATCGCCTCGCCAACGACCAGAAGTTTGTCGACGACAACAATAATACTCATCCAAACGTTTCCAGTCATGCATGGCACGCGCCACCAAATAATGCCGAACCGCTATCGCGCATCCGATCCCATTCCGACGGGTCGGTAGCTCTTGCTCGACCAGCCATTCCTGAATTTAGACCAAACACAAGTTCTGCAGCTTTATCTCAATTTTCTTGGGGACCGGATGCTCCGCGGAATCACGATCACGCCAGCCTCCTCCCCGGTATATCTGACGAGGCTACAAAGCCTCCCAAGTGCCGACCTACCGCAACTCCGGGATTTATGCAACCCGTGCCAGAAGAATTGAAGGACGAAGAAGGATCTACGAAGAAGGAAGCCCCGGCTAATTGTGCAGCGTGCCATTTAGTGCGCATGAACGTCAACAATGAAGATCAAGGGGAGGATACGTGGATCAAATGCGATGGCTGTGAAAGCTGGTATCACATTATGTGCGCAGGCTTCAAGAACGACCGCGAAGTCCGCACAGTAGACAAATTTATATGTCGAAAATGTCGCCCAATACACGGCCCAACAACTTTTGTGCGGAAATCATCTCGCGCCCGAACAGCCATCGATTACGCGGGTCTGAACCAGGGCCTCGTCAAGACGTCAAACGACTCGCACGAACATCACTACATTCAACCAATCAAGGACGGAAGGATACAGTTCCTGCCTGAGAATTTTCCTCGCATGAGGGCCGAACTGGTGACCGCCGAATTCTTCGAGCGTGGCGTGGGGATGACTGAGCCTATTGTCATTCCTGCGGCCCTGAATCCCCGTATATCCATCGATACATCTGAGCTGGACTCGATTTTTGATGGTCTTGCAGGCGAAGCATCAACACAGGAAATGTTTGACGAAATCTTAGACAATCGACCAGAAGAGCCGGTTGAGGTGATCGATTGTGGCCAAGACACATTAGATATGGTTGTACCGCAAGGTCTCACAGTCCGTACCGTGGCCGAACTCTACGGGCCAGAAGAAAGAGTCGAGGTTATCGACGTCAAATCCCAACAAGGAGAGGACAAGAGATGGAACATGCAGAAATGGGCCGACTACTACGAAAGCACAGGGAAGAAGATCGTTCGAAACGTGATCAGTCTAGAGGTATCTCAGAGCCCACTGGGTAAATTAATACGTCGACCTAAAATCGTGCGCGACCTGGATCTTCAAGACTCAGTTTGGCCGGAAGAGCTCAAAGCTGCAGGGGATTTTCCCAAGGTGCAATTCTACTGTTTGATGTCTGTTGCAGACTGCTACACCGATTTCCACATCGACTTTGGGGGCTCATCTGTCTACTACACGATCCTGAAAGGGAAGAAAACGTTTTTCTTCATCCCTCCCAAAGAGAAACATCTCAAGAAATACGAAGAATGGTGTAACTCGCCCGCTCAAGATACGACTTTTCTTGGAGATCAGACGAAGGAGTGCTACCGAGTTGACTTGGAAGAAGGCGACACCATGCTGATTCCTGCCGGTTGGATTCACGCCGTGTGGACGCCCGAAAATAGTTTGGTCATTGGTGGCAACTTTCTCACTCGCATGAACTACGGTATGCAAATCAAAGTTGCCAAAATCGAGAAAGATACGAAAGTCCCGCGAAAGTTTAGATACCCTTACTTCCAAAAGATCCAATGGTATGCTGCGTTGAAATATCTGGAGGAGGACCCTATACCGGAAAGTGTGGCTGAAGCTTTTGCCCGTTACGAGCATTACCGCTTTTACCGAAAATATCCAATCTACTACGAATTCGGAGAAAAGGCTAACAAGTCACCGCCTGGTTCGCCGTTCTACAATGCTCGCTTCTATTCGCAAGCGGAATTGGAAGGGCTACCAGAGCTTCTGCGGTACATTTTGCGAACTGCTCTTATTGCGGGAGGCTATACGGTAGACGGCGTCACGGCCGAGGCGAGAAATGCCGTCAAAAGATCGATTCCTAAAATGCACAGCGATGCTCTCGAGGTTGCCAAAAGGTTTGCCGTTTGGATCGCGTGGAAACGAGGCAACGAGACTGCAGCTTCATGGACACGACCCGATGTGATATCCAGTACTTTCAAGATTGACCAGGTTGAGAAAAGACCGGCTGGACGGCCAAGCCGTCGTTCCGAGCGACATGTGGACGCGCAGAAAATGTATGCGGAAAGACAGAGTCTTCAATTGGTGACTGATCAGTATTCAGAGCCAAAGCCGGCTGTTTTGAACCCAACCCCAACATCTTCGGAGCAGCCTATACCCCTACCCCAATCTGTTCCAGCGTCGGTTTCTTCACTTGTCACAAATTCACAAGCGATCATGCCTATCACGAATCATTCGAACAATTTTGAAAGTGTCAAACTTCGCACCACAAGTAAGACCTCTGGCTTGGGGCCGAAGCGTGTGGCTTGCGATGCATGCCGGAAAAGGAGAATTCGTTGTCGGCACAAGGACGAGCAGGGCGATGGCCTGCTACCCGAGGCACCAGTCTCTATCTCAGCAGGGTCTATGTTTGACTCTGTTGACCCACAGAGACAGTCTATTCTGGCACACGATGCTGCATCTGTATTGAACGCTTTAGCTGCCGTTGCTACAGAACCCTCTGTTGCAGACAATGGCGAGCAACTCCCGTATAGCGGCGAAGGCTTCCCGCGAGAGAATGCAACGTTCTTGAGTGGTATCTCGCAGTCAGCCTATCCACGTCCAGTGGAAGTGCCAAACGGGGTACCCAGCAGTGCAAAGAAAGGTAGAAGCAAGGCATGCGACGAGTGCCGTAAGAGCAAGGTTAGTAGCTACCTTTTTTATTTCGATTGTTGCATGTTGTACGAGGTACTAATAGTTTTCTAGCGTCGCTGCATACACGATGAATTCGGTCGAATTGATCCTATCAAAGCACAAGAACGATCGAAACCGCGTGTGACTTCGTCTGCGAAACGACCTAGGCCTCCTGAAGATGGCGTAGATTCCGCGATGAATAAGAAGGTGAAAGCAGAACCAGTGGCCCATATTCTACCAGATACAGTCCAACATGCAGCATTTGAAGTCGATCAAGTTATGCCTTCTTATCTGCCTATTTCAAAAGCACACATTATGAATGAGGAATCTTACTCGCAACAATATTTTCTGTCGGATCATGAACGACTACCAACCGTGCAATCCCCGCCGGAGGAACGTCAGCACCAACAAATAGGACTAGACAGAGTCGACCTCGCGTACACGACCTCGTCGCATATGAAGAGTCACGAAGATCTGGGTATGGCCACCACACTGCAGACGCAGAATAACCAGCAAGTTGCCAACGTATTAGCTTCACCACCAACGTCGCTTTCCGAAGAAGCAGAGGTCCTTCCTCCACATCATGCAGGTGACGCAACGAGGGGTGGCAGCGTGGTTGTCGACGGGGAATACGAGGTTCTTCACACGCCGAATTCTAGTTCTCGACACTCATCTCGTCAGCCTCGCCAAGTCGAAAGATACATTCCGCAGCAGCAATCGGTTGGAGCTAAACCCAAGGTTGATGGAAACAGACGACAGTCCATGCCTACCAATTCAACTCGTCAGCCTGCAAAAGCGTCCTCTACCACGTCAGGTCGCAGTAAGAAATCAAACTCGCGGCCTTCGTCTTCTCATACTAAGAAAAGTATGTCTCCTTTCGTCGAGAAGAAAGCAGCCCATTCGGCTACCACATCACCGAGCAGTAGCAAGAATGTGAAACGCGAGCGAACCAGTCTTACAGCCGATGACGCCTTGGAAGCAGACCCGGAGAGTCTGAGGCTGATCAGAGAATTACAAGAACAAGACTTTGGACTCCGACGAAGAACCACTCGTGTGTAGCCTTTTTTTCTTCGCTTCTTGATTCCGACTACCTCGTTTTGTCCGAGTTGGGCTCGTGTTATGATATCACCTCCTCTCATATAGCCTGTTTTTCTCTGCTTTCTCATTTTCTTTTCTCTTTTTTAACGATCCTCTCTTGTCGCTGCATAATTTAGCTCGATCTGTTTTGGACTTTGGACGGACTTACGGAGTTTTTTCATTTTAAATCTTTTAATCTTTTTTCTGTTGCATACTTTCTTTTATCTGTATGCCTCATTACGGCCTATGGTTGATTTCTCACGTCTCTATTTTTTTTTTGTTTGTCTTTTGTATTCTCATTTCCTTGAATGGAAAAATCTTATTCCCTGGCTGCGGCTTTGTTCGTCATCAAAATTGAGTTTGTCCTGGTTTTTGTCTTTACCATCATTTCTAGGGTGTTTTTTTTTTTTCTTTTACCGAGACGACCTCGGGAGCATGTCTTGTATTTCTGCAATTGTGCCTCGTCTTACTTGATTCGAGAGAAATTTAATGGATTTGTGCAAATTGTTCATAGATTTTTGATCTGTATCATGTAATCCAGTTCTAGCTTAGGCAGACTACGTACCACATTTCATGCTCAAGCTTGGTAATTATGGCCATCTGTCTGAGAAGTTTCGGTTATGTAGGTAGCTTTGAATAGAAAACCTGTCCCAACCTTGGAATGCGAAGTTTAAACTCTCGCAGTGCGTCCACATGTTCTTGTATACCTACCTAGGTAGTATATGTTTCTGACGGCTTGAACAAGCAAGGTAATGTCTCCAGCCTGCTGGAAAGAAAGCCTTTGAGAATACCTACGTAGGTAGTACATACATGTCCCAGAGTATCAACAAGTGCTCTAGGCATTTGCGCACTATATATCTGCCCCATGAGCCCGGATAGGCTGAGGTTGCCTATCGTGTAGCTGCAGGACACGTCCATGCATTCGCCGGAAGTCCGACGGGCCTTTTTTGGCAAAACGAATATTTCAGCTTGTCCGCTTCTCTCCTGGCCTCGAATGCGCACTTTTTGAAGCGATTTTCTGGCTCCCCGATAAAATACGTAGTAGAATCGTGCATTGTGTCTGTGACGGTATCGGATAGGTGAGTATGTACCAACCCAAGACTTCTCTGCGTAAAAAAAACATGATGACAAAAATCTCAGAATCGAAATTATCTTCAATTCTATCTTGGGAAAATACGTGTATTCGAAAATAGGCTCGAGACTTTCTCTCAGAATTTCTCGATTGCCATGAATCTTTTTTTCTCAGTTACATCCTTGAAAGATAAGTAGTTGGTTATCTTTTCGAAGGTTTTTCACTTCGAGATCGTTTTGCCGTTGTTCAATCTCAAGGCCGTTGTGGGAAGGAGACTTTTAATGGTCGTTATCAATCATTTCTTGCATATGTTTGGAGGAGAGAGATACGTGCTGCCGTATTGAAGGAATCACAATTCAATGGACCTTGGGTCTTGATGGTGCTTACATTTTCCCTCGTCTTCATATCACATCTTGCGAACGGAATAATGGCTGGCAATGTATGAGCTAGCCATGACTCAAATCTGTGTACCGGTCTAAACAATAGGCAACAATAGGCAGGAACCTAAAAAGCAATAAAATTCGAATGAATGTAGAGATGGATGATGGGTCGATCGATGTAATAATCTTGGAGACTGTTCACCACACTGAAGCCAAATAACAACACACAGCATGTGAGGCAGTTGTTGCCTCGGGATAGTTAATACTTGCTAGGTTGTCGAGTCGTAGAGTCACCTAGAGGGGCATTGAATACTTCAAGAACTTCCCAGGAATATTAATTGCAGGGCCCCCCTCTCGGACTCTTATCACCCAATGCAACACAGACTAAGACTGTTAGTGGAGAGCTTCAGGGCCTTGATGTGATTGTGTATCTCCAGGTTTATCCGGAAATGCAGGGCACTGTATGTTTCGATAGATAAAATAGGGATGTTGCACAATTCCGAAGTGAGATGCAGGAAACGTCTTCAGGGTGCAGCAACTGAGGTGTGTGAAGCAATAAGTAGGTATTCAGCTCCAGGAGTATTTGATATACCGTAATTTTTCAGTCACGGGTTCTCCCAAGCCCTAAGTTGGTTATGTCTACAAATTCTGGCAAACAGTGCACGCTCTCTGAGTGATATTTCCTACTCATTAAAATTTTCATATAAATTACCCACACCATATAAATTTCCCGACACATAATATCAAAAAATGGTGACCAAAGTGTCCGTCGAACTGTAACAGTCCAGCTTAGATGAGAAGCTCGGTAATTTATCGTAACTTACGAAACCGCAGCCGTACCTCACACGTGACCGGCGCTCAAAACAACGGTTCGCAATCTCACAATCAAGATCGAGTTTGTTCGCGCTATATGCCACTTCGTCGCAGAAGAATGATCACACAGTATAGATGTTTCTGAAGCATGAATTGACCCTTTCGAAGGAACAATGTTAAATAGGCGCAGCAACCAATATGACTGAAAGAGCTCCGAACATGGTTTTTCGTTCGGACAACCCTCCGATCCGATACTTCAAAGCATGTCGCTGGTGTCGACGACAAAAGATGCGATGTGATGCTCGAGAGCAAATTCCCTGTTTCCGTTGCCGGAATTCTGGTCGAAATTGTATCCTGGATCCTCTCGACAGTGCGGCGCCTCGCAGGAGTAACAGACGACGAAGTAGTGCAACTCCAGTACGGTGTGTATAATTCTTGAACATCCCCAGCACTACATTGCCTACATTGCGTACATACTTCTCGGAATTGACACTTTAAAAGGCAACTAAATACATCAGTCTCGCTAGACCAACGAGCTGATTACAACACTCCGGCGTCAACAGAGCAGAATTTCTCATCCCTCGGAGCAACAAGAGACGGCGAGTTTGACGAGTCAATTGATTCTATATCGGGTTCGGCGAATCTAGGCCACCTGCAACGATCTCCAAACGGAGAGCAAAATGTGTCAAAATCTCAGCAACTAAGTCCCAATGAGATGATTGCACCAGTTTCTGCCGTGCATTCCATGTCTGTCAACTTACTGGGCTCGGACAATGTGAGTACAGAGATTTCCATGAAAATCTAAATCTACTGATCAGGGGTATGTAGATTTTCATGGATTCTCCCAACAAAGGAGATCCCAAAGGTGACATTATCGCGCGAGGTATTGTCAGCGAACAGAATGCGCGCGTAATGTACGAGCGGTGAGTTAGGAGTGTCCTTTTTTTGCCCCTACCTAGGTATGCTTCGGCTAAATATTGCAGTTTTGCGGGAGGGAGCAAGAACTTTCTTCCTCTGTTTGATCCCATTCGAGACACATTTGATTCTATCCGATCACGATCGTTGTTTTGTTTCACCGTGATCATCTACCTCGCCAGCCGTGCCGTAGTTGACCTACGAAGCAACATTCACTTGCAGCGAGTTCTGCAAGATGAGGCACAGCGATTGGCCGAAGACAGCTTTTTTGAACGACCTACTAAGCTGGAAACGGTCCAAGGAATGATTCTACTGGCTGCATACTCTGAAAAGACGTGGTTCTCCATTGCTCTCATCCTGCGCACTGCATTGGACTCTGGGCTGGAGAAGTCATTGGATAGGCTATTATCCCAGGAGACAGTACCTAGGAGCTCCCTATCAGCTACTATGGCAGATCGTGAATTGGTTTGGCAGACCAGGACTTGGCTTATCAGCTTCACATTAGAATTGGACGTTGCTTCTGGGACAGGTCGAAAATCCCGTATTGCCGAAGTCGACGTCAAGAAGCTCCGCGCCTTTCTGGATTATCCGCTTTCCTTGCCGGTGGACATGCGCACAGTGAGCATTATTGAGTTGCATCAATTACGAGGTATGTGCGGTGCTTCAGATGATTGGTCGTGCCAGTTGGCTCACTTGATCAAGGTAATTCGAGGGTCATAATAGAAAACACCGCCACAATATCGGATATCATTTCTAGTGAACTACCAGCCATTATGACCAGACTTC
The DNA here is from genome assembly GCA_002916415.1 of Talaromyces borbonicus. Taxonomy (NCBI): domain Eukaryota; kingdom Fungi; phylum Ascomycota; class Eurotiomycetes; order Eurotiales; family Trichocomaceae; genus Talaromyces; species Talaromyces borbonicus. The sequence goes on from NBSA01000007.1 coordinate 43,694, forward strand.
AAAGCTGGTGGACGACCTGGGATGAAATTCATCATCGTGAGTCTATCTTATTCTGATGAAGATACAACCTTATGAGATCGAGTACATGCTAAATTTATAACAGAAAATGGATTTCATGCAGGAGCCTTTCAACGCAGCAGCCTCAAACTCATGCTTAATTACGCAAGAATATTTGTATATTGCATATCCCTGGCCCGAATACAAAGACTGCAGCCAACGCAAGCCGGCTCGAGTCCCGATTCCATGGACCCTAACATCATGAGTCTATGGCGGTCTCTCGTAACCACCATCATGGATCAATTGGCATATCTAATCAACGAATCATCGTATCGTTACCAGTTGACATGGGCGCCGACTTACCCTGCTCTAACAATGGCTTTCGTGAGTAAGTTACTCCATCATTCTTCAAGGTTTTGTCTCTCTGTCCCAGTCTGTTGAACTTGTCTGTCAAAACTAGCTACATTCGCACTCAGAGTTGCCCGTTGGTGCCCGGATTTGATTGATGCGGAATTACTGCTGGAACGCGCAGAGACAATCCGCGATCTACTCAAACAACCGCCTTATCCGGATATTCATCGCACCGTATCAATATTTGTGAATTACGCACGTGCTCTCATAGCCAGTCAAAGACGACAAGACAGCACCGACAGCGCCGAGACAGCTGAGCAGCAGCAGCAGCCGCCGCGAAGGCTTGGTGAAGATCGACCTGCACCTAGCTCATATAGGAATACTACAGGCGGTATTCAACCCGACGTGCAGAATACTCTCTCCAACGTGGCTGGCATGGGATTGGACCCCCGAGATTACCACGGAGGTACTAGAGGGCCAAGTGGGACCAGCATTGCTGCTAATAATACTACTAACAAAGAATCCGGCGCGATGTCTGCGGTTCCAGATGAAATAGCCAGACCGCCTCTTTCTCGTTTACCAGAAATCGAGGTGCCGAGCTGGGGGGTGATGTCTACCTCGATTACCGATTCGTTCGGCCTTTTCGAGGACGGACAGAATGATATATTTGATTTCTTACATACAATGCCGTCTATTCCGCAATAATCCCAACGGGCTGGACACATTATTCTTTTATGCTTTGTATCTAGTTATCATATAGAGGTGGCATCCCGGGGGAGTTGTATCGACACTCAGGAGCGGCTGCCATAATGAAATGAAGAGAACCACATTGGGCCTCTATGCAGTGCGAAAGTCGAAAAATGACAACAGGCATTAAATTAATTTTTTATTGCAGTAGTTGCAATACTTAACCAAAGAGATTATAGCAGTATTCACCCAGAAAAGGCCAGACTTCATGTAAAGCACGGATTCTAACCGGCGCCGGTGACATGCATGCCCTAGTTTCCGGGCCCGGTACAAAGCCGACCTTGCTCGTAGAAACAACGACAGCAATGCGACGAATTATGGAAAATTTTTTCTATTAGTCGCTCAACCGCCGGCACAGGATCGACTAACGCAGTGTCAATCTTTCTTAAAAGAGAATTTAAATCTTGTAGAACGGATTCGTGATTTGTCTTGTGGGAACCATAACACTCCTACTGCACCGGGCCCGGTCCGGCACCGACTTGCCCGGCTCGGAAACGACGTATATAGCGGCGCAACATCACCTAGATTTAATTGATGGAGCTTCTTGGGCAGTCATTATGAGGTATTATAGTGCTATCGTGCGTTCTAGATGTGTATAGCACAGGGAAATGAGTCAAGTATCCAGTTTCCAATGCAACGCTGGCCGGGTCATGGATTTTGGAAGAATTTTTCTCCTTGTATATAGACTCAAAGTCCCAACAGAGAGGCGTGGTATATTCGCATAGATAATCTTTTCAGTTTAATCAGATTAATATACTAACTACTATTCTCCAAGAATCTCTTCTATATGAGCTACCTAATCTATTCGTACAACCTGGACATATAATGACCAACATGGATCAGCCCAGTACACAGTCGTGTACCCCCTTGTGCAAGCCTCCTTTTACTGGTACGACTGTCCCTGGACCTTTGAACCTTTGAACGTTTGAACCTTCGGAGCCAATAACAATAAAGTGAGTGATGATTAACTTCATATAGATGTACAGTATTCCGGAGCTGTGGAAGTTCTCCGAGCCAGCACGAATGAAGAAGTACAAGCAAACCCAGGTTATACCTTGAACCGACTTTCTTCCAATTGTCAAGAGATAGTTGTTGAATTTTCAAGTCAATCATCTGCCCATCCAACCAATTGGTCAACTGTACGTATATCTTTCTTGGCCCTGTCCCTGCAACTTCCAAAGTTCCATATCAGCTAAAGGGGTGTTCCTGAATAGAAGAAAAAAAATCTATCATGCTATCGTGGGATTCTTCGTCGCCATCAACAGCGGTATCTCGTCAGCGATACCCAGTAACGATGTACCGGCCATCATGCACGAATTCAACATCGCAGGCGACGAACTAAAAGTTCTGCCCACCTCTGTCTTTCTCCTAGGATACGTAGTTGGATCAATGGTGTTCAGTACCATGAGCGAGACAATAGGTCGCAAGCCCGTGCTATTGGGTACAATGACACTATTCGTAGCGGCGACGTTGGCATGTGCTTTTGCGCCGAACTGGCCGTTCTTTTTGGTCTTTAGAAGTATCTGTGGTTTGGCAGGCGCTGCGCCGCAGACGGTTATCGGTGGAGTGTACGCAGACATGTTCTTTGACGAACGGACTCGTGGTCGAGCCATGGTCACGTTTATGTCGGTATGCTTGGAGCAATCTTTTTCTTCTTCCAGGGTTCATTTCTAGATTGGCCGTTTCTGATCTAATTGAAATTGAAAAAGGCAGCAAGTTTTGGCCCAATATTAGGCCCGATTATCTCCGGTTGCTCAGTTCAGTATGGCTGGAGATGGACATTTCGGATCGATTTGATCATGACGGGAATCTTCTTGCTCGCTTTGTTGTTCACTTCAGGTACTTCTTTTTCAATGCATAACTAATCAAGTAAATAAATACTAATCTCGACCTGTAGAGACATTTGGCCCGGTACTATTGAAACAAGAAGCTCGCAAGCTGCGCAAACGCACCGGAAACAATCGATACATCTCGTCAGGAGAAATGGACTCGAACTCGACATTCTCCCTCCGACAATTACTCGTCAGACCTATGGTTATGCTATTTACTGAACCCATCATCTTTGCCACCACGGTGTACATTGCCATTGCCAACGGAGTGGTATATTTTTATTTCCAAGCCTATCCGATTATTTTTGAAGGCATATTCGGATTTGACGTGAAATCTGCATCTTTCACTTATATTCCCAGTACGTTAATTCCAAATCCTCTCCGTCCTCTTGAGAACAAAAGAGAAGAAGAAGAAACTGACATGACGAATCTTGGAAGTCGGCATTGGCGCATCAACCTCCGGTCTATTCACTCTATGCTTCGATATGTTTTACGAAAAACACAAACGAGCCGGTCGAGCCTGGACTAACAGTCCAGAACTCCACCGTCTTCCCATATCGTGTATTTCCGGTCCGTGTCTTACCTTGAGCATATTCTGGCTTGCCTGGACATCCCGACCAGAAACATCGTGGTTGATCCCCGCAACGTCTGGCTTCGTTTTTGGATTCGGTTATCAAATCATCTTCACTTCACTCATGACCTACGTCACGGACGCGTACAAAATCTATTCGGCCAGTGCGCTCGCTGCCTCTGTGATCGCGCGCAGTATTGCCGGCGCATGTCTGCCGTTTACTGCTGCGCCGTTGTACGGTTCGCTGGACGTTTCGTGGGCGACTTCTGTGGTTGGGTTTCTCAGTTTGGCTTGTATTCCGATCCCTTTTGCTTTGTTGTATTGGGGGAAGGAAATTAGATTGCATAGTCCCTTGTGTCAGAAACTTGTGGCTGCGACGGTGGTGGAGAAACAAGTCCTTGCTGAGACTGCTGTCCATGGGCAAGTTTGATTATGGCTGTCAACGTACCGCCAGGTTTGTTTGACTGACACGAATTGCATCTTTCCGGGTTACAAAAAGATTTGTGTTTAGCGTGCATCACTTGATAATCTACTCCATCCTCATCTCTATTAAAAATCTCAATACGTACATTGAAAAAAGCAATACATTATGAAACTTCACTACGAGTCTTTAAACATCAACCTATCGAAGCATCAATTGTAATCACGCCTCTCTATGCATCCGAAATTTCTTTGAGATCCTTCTAAAGGCAAACAAAGTCATAGAAAATCATCCATCATTCACAAACGATATAGGGGTATAGAAACGAAAAAAAGAGAAGAATGAACAAAAAGAGCTTTCCAATGCAACCTGCGCTAGGTCTTGCGGTTCAACCATGCACTGTAACCCCAGACAAGGCTACCCTGGCTACCCTGATACCTCAATTCAGACTTCCAATTGTCCGTCTGCATCAATCTCGTTCATCATCAACCATTCGGTGCGCCGGTTCATAATAACGCTCAAATCCTCGTCCTCCGGCTCTTCTCCCACGCCCAAGCCCATTCCAATCTTGGACCGTTTCTCTTCGGCAGCAAAATTGCGGACCACACAACTACTGGTATACCTTCCCTGGCAAACCTTGCGTCGGCCGAGATGCTTGAATCGTGGACCTAAGGGACCGTTCACGTAATGGTATTGCCCGGCAAATCGATACTGGCGTCGGTCACCAAGCGGATAAAACTTGTCGCCCCATCGGCCATTGAAGAAGAACCATTCCGTGGGTGCTGAGGGATTCAGATCCGAGGCGTAAAGTTCGTCTTTTAGATAATTGTATGTGTAGTACTTTGAGTTCAGCACTGGGTCCCACAGCGGACCGCGGTCGGTTGTGTCGTGCAACAAACCCCACGGAAGGACGTATTCGTGAATCCCAGGGGTGGAATACATGGCATGTGTGCCGGTGGCAGAGTAAACAATAGGCTAGAAAGTGTGGTCAGTAAAATGGTAACCGATAAGTATAGGCTCAATACGTACCCGCTTTCCCTGTTTCTCAATAGCGTCGTAGCTGTAGGCCTCACCGGCAGTATGGGCGCTAAGAAATAGAGCCTTTGGATGGCCCTTGTAGAATCGAATCATGGTATGCTCCCAATCGCCAACGTGGTTCCCAAAGCGCACGTTGAGAACAGTATTGCCAAGGTTGTAACTGTAGAAAAAGAACCAAAAGGCATCGACAATATCGTTACCCTTGTCGACGACGACTAGAACCGCGGGAGCATCGCTGCGGCCGCGATCCGCTCCTTGCGGTACGATGACCGGTTTGCCACCGTATCTTTTACGGAGTTCTTCAATATGAAGCTCGTCGTTAACGACGCTATCCGAGTCCAATGGATTCAAGTCCGGCTCTTCCGACTCATCCACATCTATAGAGTGAGCATCCGCGTTGTCCTCCCAGCTACCGGCATCGTACCATTTTCGCCAATCGTCGTCTTTGTTGAAGACTGGATTGTCCGAAGGTGGTTGTCCTTCGGGTTCTTCCGGATCGGTTGGTGTGCTTGGGGGCACCGGTACGGGAATATTTCTTTCTCCCATCAACCAATCTGGCCGAGTCTCGACGTCGTCGCCGCTGGTCAAGTATACATGACGGCCCAGATCCCATTGATTGAGTTTATTGAGGTCTTCCAACGTTGGATGCTTCCATTTAGCCTGCACGGGCGTATAGTTCAAGGTCGGGGTGGTATATACGAGATGCTCGGCGATATCTCCGGGCCAAAAATTCTCGCCGGAATACAAGTGAACGAGGGGCGCGTATTCCAAAACGTATTCGGGAATTTCCCGCAGCTGCTTCTCGCTGCTCGTCCAGTTCGCCGAGAAGTCTTCGGCTAACATCCAGTCCATTTGCCAATCATGCCCTTGCTTGCTATTGATGGGCACTTGATTCAGCAAAGTGCGACTCGGAGTTCCGTTTCCGCCGCGAGACAGTCGGACGTGAGCGATTCCGCAAAGACCGAAGAAGCGGCAAAACTTGCGATCCCACCAGGACTTTGACGAAGCTAGCCATTCTGCTTCTTCCAAATCCTCTTCGGACCAGACGAACAAGGAGGGTTTCACAGCCCGCAGGAAGCTCACAATGGACAGGTAGGCGATCAGGGCGGTGAGCGAGAATATGATGAACTTGGCGATGGGACGCCGTCGAGCCATGGCGGGCGAGTTGTGAGTTCGAATGCGTGTGCGAATGCGAACGGCAGTCTAGTGTTCGATGTCTAGCGACTGGTATCTAAATGGATGGAACGGGTTCTTAACAACGACGATCAACGATGACGATACAGATGGCAATAAGAATGCGAGCGAGCCAGCCGAGCAACAAGCAAATCTCATGGGGATAAGAATGGCGGAAGTAGCGGATGCAAGCGGTACCGGACCAGCAAGAACTGAGCGGCACAGCCACCGAGAGTGAGACTTTACGAGGGCGATGGCATGCTATGGGTATGTTGAAGAGAGGGTGGAGATGAGGATGGGATGAGGTTTAGAGTATATATAATGATAGGAACGGATGATGGAGAGAATGAAGGATGATGTTTTATTGTTGGAGAGACGGAGAGAAGAGATGAAAAGAGAGAGAGAGAGTAGGTGCGATGGGGATATACAGACCAACTAAGAAGAGAGGAAGGAGCGAAAGGAAGGAAAGAACGAAAAGAAAGTCAGGAACGATGCAGGTGGGAACCGTTCGCCAGCGTGACTTGATCGCTGAGCCAATCAGCGTTGTCGGCAGTCGCTCACGGGAGCGATTAGCCAATGCGCGGCGGGGAAAACTTCGACCGATCCTCCCGGCGCCCCACCAATCGGCTTCCATGTTAGGCCCTGGTGTTCCGCTCGCAGCCGAGATTTGTCAGTCTTTACCCTCACAAGTTACTATTATTACCACTAATACTAAATTCAGTTTAATTTTTACGAGAGGTACAGGTGCTTGGTGAATAGAGACATACACGAGCCGCAATAAACAGCAGAGATTGGTGCGGTGCGGTGAGATGAGATGAGATGAGGTGAAACACTGAATATCGAATATTCAGCTGTCGGCCCCTCGTCGGGCTGTAGACTCGTCGCAGCTGCTGTACATCCTCCAATCAGCCCTGCAGGAAGCAATCATGCTTCGTCAAACCAGCGTTACTACCATTGATATCCAAACTGAGATTGATTCAGAGATGAATGACTACGAGATGATCATTATACTACAGAGTAGTGAGTAGTTAGTAGTTACACTCCTCGTGATTACATCATAACCAGTGGATAGAAGACGCCTATCGATAAGATCAACGCTTACTCCGTACTTTCGATGTCACCAGTGTGCTTTGGCCTCTGCTACGACAAATCGTGTACTGAATATGACGCGGCACGCACTTAATCTAAATACGCAGAATCGCAACATACAACTGACTGGACGTGTAGACCTCAATAATTAACACCGTTAGAAATCATGCAGTTCTCAACATTGTCCCTTACTATGCTGGCATTGGGAGACAACCGACTAAGCCCAATGGGGTTATTCCTGGCTGAGTCATTGTTTCGAGGAACCGCTAAGAAAGCTTGATTGTCTGTCCAGATGGGGTTTAGCGGCTGCCTACTGCCATGAAAGCGCTCTAACTAAAAGACTCTAAGCTTCAGCTCCGCCGCGAACTGTAGTTAAGTCAGGTCCATTTCAAAGCACACACAATGGCTCAGCAATTCGAGTCTACTTTCGACGAGTACGAATACGAGTACGACTCGACTGAAACAGAGGTAAGAAGAGAGAAGTAAAAAAGACTTGCGCGGCATTGATCTGACCGGGCTAACTAGTCAGAAAGACGTTTTACGTCAACATCGACTTGACCTCGTACAATGGACCTCTGCGGCCACTGCGCGCGCCAGTTTTACCTGGTTCCGCGGTCAGACCAACAACATCGACAGATACGCTCAACCGTGCAGACAGAGCAGACGGGACCGAAGCAGCCCCGTTGACGACGTTAGGGAAACGCAAACGGGAAGATATTAACGAAACCGCAGCCGCAGCTGCAGAAGCACAAGCAGATGCAGACGCAGAAGCAGAAGCACCCGTAGACGAGAGCGATGACCGCATCCAAATCATGGAACTGCACAGCCGAAACCCATACGTTTCGTACCGCAATCGAATCTTCAGCTGCGAATGGGCCGATATGGTAGGCACCGAAATGCATTTTGTGCGTCGAGCCGATCTCGCGTCTTCAGAGCCTGATCCTACTTTTCTGAAAAATACAGACGATTATTCTTTGATTGCTGCGAATTCTATCAAAATTCTCGGACGACGCGCTCATTTTGCGCGTCCCTCAACTCATCAAACACTAGCGACGGCTTCTACCACAACCGACGAAATGGGGGTTGCCGCTGATGCTGACGCTTCTTCGGGAGTACCTATCTCCAGTGTCGCGCATCACAACCCGTCGACCCAAATAGGGTTTTTGCAAGAACTCATGGACATCAAACGCGCCAAGGGGGAGATGGACATGGTCAGAATGGTGTTTGGGTCTCGACGCAATCAACGATTCGAAAATCGTATTATTCAATGGGCTTCTACCGAGGAGCGGATCGATAGGATTCATCGACTGAATCGCGCGGCGTTGGGGGGCGATCAAGACGCATTAGCTGAATTAGAGGAGTTGTACGACGAGATTGAAAAATCAGTTGATTGATTAGGTCTGAATTTCGGCTGAAATTATGGAGAATATCTTGATGGGATTCTCTACAAGTTGGAAACAGACAAAGACCATAGGGCTGGTTTCAATTGAAAAGAGATGGATGCATGGGCAGATCTTGTACAGCCTAGAATTAATATCGAAGGAATTCCCCGCTCGGTCGAATATGACAATGAAAATGAATGAAAATGACAATGCAAATGATAGTGATGATGACAATCCGCTCGCGACGCCAGCCCGACATTCTATAACCCTCGCAATCAAATCACTCCTGCCGAAATGAATAGAAAAGGTACCTCAGAGAGGACTTGACGGACGCTCTGCCGGGGACGGCGGCGGAGGAGGCGGATTCTGGAAATACATATCTGCATACTCGATATGCGACGACGACGAAGATGACTTGGATTTATCCGAGAACGCCGACGAATAGAATGACTTTGGCAGCAGCGAGGCTGAGGCTTCGAGAGCGCGAAATATGTCCTGATGATTGAGTGTGGGTTGTGAAGGACTAGAGCCCGTGGCTGAAGTTGCGGAAGATTGTTTGGACATTTTGTTGAGTCTCGGCATGGTTGATGTCATTTTCTCTCTTCGATCTGTCTTTTGAGATATTTATCTGAAAACTTCGAATTGCGATACTGGTGCGTTCAACGGTCGAGTTCAAAGAAGACCACTTGATGGGACGTGTGGGTGGGACGTTGGTTTGTTGATTAGGTTTCTCTATCGGCTGGGTCAGCACAAACGTAGCCTTGCTTCATGGACGGGACGACCACGCACCGAGATATTGCAGTGAGCTTTCGAAAGACACAGTTTTAAACGATGAGGGTCGGTTTATTGATTACAATTCGAAAGACTCTTTTGATCGAGTGTGGAAGACAACAAAACAAAAGGGCAAGCAAGAGTTTAAACTGTTGTTCACCGCTAGTATGTCCTTGATAATTCAGGCGACGCGACAAATGTGATGGATGTGATTAGTGCTCAGCGCGAATTCAACCTGATCGGATACGTCAGTGATCTGGCAGGATAGCTGTACGTGCATGGTGCATTAGTTTCAGGCATGTACCTACAAATAGCAAGTAGCTGGGCAAAATGATAGACGGATGAGATAGGTGGCAGGACTTGAACTGGTTTGGAGCAAGATTAGAGACTGATACTCTAGAATCAAATGTTGATGGCGATGATGATGGCGATGATGATGATGATGAAGAGGATGAAGAGAAGAAGAAGAAGAAGAAGAAGAAGAAGAAGTAGCTGATGGTAAAAGTCCGGGGACTCCCCGTTTTGTTGAGCGGAGTAAGCTCTTTGTCGCCCCGGAACTAGTGTTTTACCCAATACAGCTAGCAGCGTACACCTGTCAGTATCTGGAATTTACTGGCAACAGCTCAGGCCGAAGAAGACAGGGGTACCCCGAGAGACTATTGATTATCGATGAGAGTTGCTGAAGGATCCAAGGAGCGATTTTGTCTAAGAATTTGCTATTCTATCAATCCGCTGATATGGATCAATGATCATTCTAGAAAGACATCGGTTGGGGCGGAATTGGAAATGCTGATTCCATACAAAGCGGCACTGTCAGTTACAGCTTGAGGTGACTAGTTAGTTAGGAGTACGGTGATACAGATGAGGCGGCCAATGGCTGCTACAAAGTGTGATTCAGGGGAGATTTCCGGCAGGCTAGAAGGACGAAGCAAGGCTAGAAGCCTTCTAGCGATCGTAATCTATTACAATAATACTCTTTTCGTACGGTAAGTTAATCAAAATATTATCTGTGAATTAATTCAATCTCCGTACGGAGAATACAGCGTATGGTCAGGATTCAGTAGTGGGCCGCGGTTCCCCGGGGTAATATTAATCTGGGGTTCCCGCAATAAGAGATTCTTACTAATCTTACTAATCTAGGGTTTAGCCCTGGTGACTAACTCCACGGCGCAGTCGCGCAGCCTTCACATTTTAATATCCGCCGGAACAACACGACACTTGCAAGGACTGTTCTGGTTTCATATCGGACAATTGCGAATGGAAGGATATTGACACTCTCAACACAGCAGTATACCTTGTCCGCATTATAATCGGCAGTGCTACGTGGTTACAACTACGTCTAACGTCGTCCACGAAATCCACGTCCTGACAGTGCATCGTCGAACCGCCGACCCGCTCGCTGACTCGCCGCCCTGAATCAGATCAAGGAGTCGAGTCCATCTGTAATGACTAATGAATGAAGGGAGTGAATCAAGTGGGAATGCTGAGAGAATTGCAACTGATCTCTTGTTGTCGTTGATTTACTCTCCCAAGATGTGAAAACAGGAATACTTTCAGGAATGAGCTACAAAGGTAAGAAGGTACGACCACAACTACGTAAGGCGAGCGAATTAAAACGGGATCTTCCAAGACTTCATTCCGACTCCGAAGAGAAAAATCCGGGGTAAAATATTAGCTAGTCCCAAAAAAAAGCGTCATTTTCTTCCATCGCCATTACCTAATACGCGGGCCCTCTCGGGGGGAAAAATCGCTCATTTATTTCAAATGCAATCATTGACACACGAATACTGGCTGCGCCGCGATCACGACATTTGACGTGGCCCCTTTCGAGTTCTACTACATACCTAGTACTTACTTCATCGTACCTGTCCTGGAGAAGTCCATGAATCCGTGCTGTAAAGGGAAGGGGAAGAGAAAAAAAAAATGAGAATAAAAATAAAAATAAAAATAATGAAAAAAGGGATCGTCACCCCACTGACGCATCGCCGGGATTGGATGAACAGTTACAATGGCAGAGTTTTCATCTGGTAAATCTGAATAATAGAAATTGCGGAATGGAGAGTCGGCAGTCCAGAATCCAGAGTACGGCTCTCCAGTCGGAGAAGACGATCCAATTGCGGAGGCGCTATCAAACACACGTCGTCTGGGCGTCGAGGCTTTTCCCCAGGAGCCACATTTTTTGACAACTAGAAAAAACTTCAGCCTTGGAAAAGTTGGAAGGGAAGGTTACAAGGTTATATCGGGAATATTATCATCCAGTCAATTACATTGTTGCGCCATTTTTTGCGTGATTTGTATTTTCTTTCTTGTTTGTGGGTTAGTAGTCTGTACTTACGCAGAGTCATGCGAAGTAACTAGCAGCACGATGATTGCAAGGAGCTGCAGACGGTCCAGCAAACAATCAACAATGTTGACCGTGCCGGTACGGCCGGCATAGTGTACCGGCACGCCGATAGCCTTATTCCGAAGTACATACTACATACACCATACGGCATAGTTATACTATGTAACAAGTAACTTCCTGCGTATGTAGTACGAGTACCTTTGTATCACGACATAGCACATCGTAGATAACTACAACATCGAATAGGCAAGCTACCATACTACTACCCCTGTCCAGCACGAACTGTTCCCGGAATGGTGCATCTCGTCCCCGTGGCGGGTTCTGGAATTCAGTCTGAAGCCTTGGGGGGACCTGGATCGATCCAATTACTAAAAATGGACGACGGATGGCGAACAGACCCACGCGGCCGGAATCTGGACTGGAGCTGTCTCTGTTTCTGATTCTGATTCTCTTGTCTCGTGAGTCGGTCTGCTTTGCATACTGGTCAGCTGGTCTGGGGAAAAGAAAATTTTCAGCGCCGCGTGGTCGATTGGCAGCATAGACGATTGTTTCTGTTGAATTAGCTAGACCAGAAAGACATTAGTTACACGTAGTCAATCAGCTTGGTATGGACAAAGGCAGAAAGAAGGGCGTGGAGGAGTAAGTTACTCCGTAACACAGCATCGCAGCATTGATTGCGTCGTCCGAGCAATTGCTTGATGCTTCCAAGGTTGCTTCAGCAATGACAACCGTCAACATCGAATACTTCAACAATCATCTCGTAGTCATTGATTTAATTCTCTCTCTGTTATAAGATATCTGAATGAAGTAAAAAATAAATAGAAAGATTCTCGAAAGACCGAAAAAGCCGTGGCTGACCGCATCTTGCCGCCTGACCGCCTGCTTACTTAAGTAGTACCTGACGTCTCCGCTGGTTCCCCGCCACGAAAGGCTTCCTGCTCTTCCTCTTCCCCTTCTTTTGCTGCTTCTCCGTATTTATATCCCCTTCCCCCCACCCGGTTTTCCCTGGTTCTTTGTTGAGAAAACTGCCTCATCGTGTCAATTCAATTTTTTTTGTGTAAACTCAAATCAATTCATCAAGTCCATCAATTACTACCTCACCAATTCACAGGTGCATCCTCTCCTGCTGCATGGCGTCTCTGTTATCGTGATACTCCCTCCCCTCTCCTATCATCCTTGCTCCGTGTCACCAATTCTGCGCCGACCTCGATTGTCCTCCAATAGCAGCCTTTCTCACTCATCAAAAGATAAGGTCCGTACCTGTTTTGTCTCTGGTCTGTTTATCAATTGTCCTGTAGCAGCTATGCATCCCCAATTCCTTATCTTGATCGCCCTTCCGAGGGTTGACCGCAAGTCTCAATCTCGACTAACCGCTATCTCTGGTCCAGGGGTTGCACAGTGAATCGTCCGTACATAAAACATACATCACTCTTCCAGCACATATATAGACGAACTGCGTCGCCAGCAAAACCTCGTCCTATCCCTCGTGACTAGCATCCATCACAACGTCTTCCACCATGTCGATTGATCCCGGTTCAGCACGCCTGCCTTCGGAAGGTGGCATTCCTTCCCCCGTGGGGGAGAATGGCGTTTCCAACGGCGTTTCCAACGGCGTTTCCAATGGCGTTTCCAATGGCGTTTCCAATGGCATCTCAACGCCGCAATTGAATGTCGGCGGAAGTGGCTCGTCTGGAGCTGGAACTCCTTTAGGATTTCAACGTTTCCCTCACAACAAACATCTAGACCATGTCATCGGTTCGCCTAATCGACAGCCTTCTCCACAGCCGGTGCACCTCGGAATACCCGGTCACCATCGAGTCTTATCAGAAGAAGGCCCGGGTTATATCTCTGCCAAGTTTGAGGGTAAACAAGAGCAGATGGAGCAGGGTAAGCGATGATCCCGTGAAGATGTCCGACTCTTACCCATATTCTAACCCGCTCTAGTCATGGACCGCCTGGAAGAAAAGGGGTTCTTCCCCAGCGACTTCGTGGTCTCCGAAACCACCTGGTTTTACAACATGCTCGGCATCGACGACATGTATTTCCAGACCGAGTCGGTCGAGTCCATCGTCACTCAGATCCTGTCGCTCTACGCGGCCAAAGTTGCTGCTTACGCCCGAGACGACAAGCGCTTGGAGATTCGTCTTGACAAGGAAGACGAAGACCATGCCGTCTACATCGATACCAGCAAGCCCGGTGTGACTTCGCTGGACGGCCCCAATTACGAATCTCGTATTGACTCCAAATACATCGATAGCTCCAACTCGACAAGAAGCTATCGGATCGAGAGTTTCCGCTCAACCAGCCCCTTACCGGGCGAGGATGCGCAGCAGCTCCGTTGCTACTTTGTCTACCGGTGCCAATTCGCCAACCCGAACCCTGGCCCGGACGAGACAAATATCGAGATCATTGGCGAGAAACGTTTCCTGCAAAAGGCCACAGCAAACACCAAGGCCATCTACCAGGAGATCATCACCAACGCCGTCTCGCGTACAGGCCCGGTCATTGAAGTGTTTGACATGGAGAACAGTCGAGAGAAACGACTAGTTGTGGCGTATCGCCAAGGGTCGGCCATGGGCATTTTCAGTGCCTTATCTGATTTGTATCACTACTACCGCCTGACAAGTTCAAGGAAGTACCTTGAAAGTTTCTCCAACGGAATCAACGTTATTTCGCTTTACCTGCGACCTGTGGCTAATGCCGAGATCTCGCAGCGCTATCCTCCCATCGAGGCTGCCATCCACCAGATCGTGAAGGAGGTGTCTCTCCTGTACTGCATTCCGCAGAACCGCTTCCAAAATCATTTTGCCTCTGGCCGACTGAGCTTGCAAGAAACTATCTACTCGCACTGTGCCTGGGTATTCATTCAACAGTTTCTTAACCGACTTGGTTCCGAGTACACCTCGTTGACAGCCTTGCTGGACTCGGGCAACAGTGTCCACGCAGAACTTCTGTCAAAGATCAAGAAGCGGCTACGTACGGAGACTTTTACCTCGGATTACATCTTCGAGATCATTAACAACTACCCGGATCTCATTCACAAGCTCTACCTGGATTTTGCCAGCACTCACTACGTACAAACTGGAGACCCGCAGGACGACTTCCTGCCGACCCTCAGCTACCTGCGCCTGCAAGTCGATGAAGTCTTGGACGATGCCAAACTCAAAGAGCTCATCAGTCGGACAGCGGCCAACGAGCACGACGAAATGGTCTTGACGGCTTTCCGAACCTTCAACAAGGCCATTTTGAAGACCAATTTCTACACGCCCACCAAGGTCGCCCTGAGCTTCCGTCTGCATCCCGATTTCTTACCTGAGCATGAATATCCCCAACGATTGTACGGAATGTTTTTGGTTATTAGTTCCGAGTTCAGAGGCTTCCATCTTCGATTCCGCGATATCGCCCGTGGAGGAATCCGAATTGTCAAGAGTCGGAACAAAGAAGCGTACGGTATCAATGCGCGATCTCTGTTTGACGAAAACTACAATCTTGCCAATACCCAACAGCGGAAAAACAAGGATATCCCCGAAGGTGGCGCGAAAGGTGTTATTCTTCTTGACGTCAACCATCAGGACAAGGCTCGTGTAGCCTTTGAGAAGTACATTGATAGTATTCTCGATCTCCTCATCCCCCCTACCAGTCCCGGTATCAAGGATCCCATCGTTGATCTCCATGGAAAGGACGAGATCCTGTTTATGGGACCTGATGAGAACACAGCTGATCTTGTTGATTGGGCGACTGAACACGCCAGGAAACGAGGTGCGCCTTGGTGGAAATCATTCTTCACTGGCAAGAGCCCCCGTCTGGGTGGTATTCCTCACGATGCCTACGGCATGACGACTTTGTCCGTGCGCCAGTACGTGCTCGGCATTTATCGCAAGTTGAACATCGACCCCGCCAAGGTCAAGAAATTGCAGACCGGCGGTCCCGACGGTGATTTGGGCTCGAATGAAATCTTGCTTGGAAACGAGAGCTACACGGCGATTGTCGACGGGTCCGGTGTACTTGTTGACCCGAACGGGCTGGACCGCGACGAACTTGTGAGACTCGCAAAGAAGCGAGTCATGATTTCGCATTACGATTTGTCGAAGCTGTCGTCAGACGGCTACCGCGTGCTCGTGGAAGATTCCAACGTGAAACTGCCCTCGGGCGAAATTGTCAACAACGGCATGCTCTTCCGAAACACGTTCCACCTCCGCAAGGAACCTGCGGTAGATCTTTTTGTTCCCTGTGGTGGACGACCCGAGTCAATTGACTTGAGCACCGTCAACAAGCTGATTTTGAACGGCAAGTCGCTGATTCCTTACATTGTCGAAGGAGCGAACTTGTTTATCACGCAAGACGCGAAACTTCGTCTAGAAAAGGCGGGATGCATTCTTTACAAGGACGCATCAGCTAACAAAGGTGGAGTGACGTCCTCGTCGCTTGAGGTTTTGGCCTCGTTGTCGTTGAACGACAAGGAATTCGTCGAGAACATGTGTGTCGCCGAGGATGGCACCGTGCCTACATTCTACCAGGAGTACGTCAAGGAAGTGCAAGAAATCATCAAGCGCAACGCCACATTGGAATTCGAGGCGATCTGGCGCGAACACGAACGCACAGGACTGCTACGTAGTGTGCTGAGCGATCGTCTGAGTTTGGCGATCACAAATCTTGACGAAGAATTGCAAAAGACTGCTTTATGGGACAATATCACCCTCCGTCGCAAGGTCTTGGAAGATGCTCTTCCACGACTTCTTTTGAAGAAGGTTGGACTGGACACGATTTTGACTCGGGTATGTTTGCTCCCATCCCATAAAAAAGAGGGAAATGAAAATGAAGTACCTTCTAACTTGTCTCTCCCCAGGTCCCTGATAATTATCTGCGATCAATTTTCGGCAGTTATCTTGCCAGTCGTTTTGTGTACGAATACGGAAGCAATCCCAGCCAATTTGCATTCTTTGATTTGTAAGTGACACACGCCGCGCCGTCCGGTTTTCCTTTGAACGACTTACTAACACCTCAAATAGCATGTCCAAAAAGTTTTCGTCGCAGATGCTATCGTCGTCCAAGTAAATTAACTGCATAGACTTTTTCTCTTCGTCTTCTATTCATCCATTTGTGGATGTTTGATGTCTGATGTTGTGTTGCATTTGTAGATTGTGGATTGTGGATTTTTTGCAAAAGGGGTTATAAACAAGAAAGGCACACCAAAATATAGTTACCTCTACATACCTAGGTGCCAATACGAACAATAATAATTCTTCCCTGCCAGGTGGGGTTTTTCCTTTTTCAGCGGCTTACTGAGTAGACTTCAGATCGGACTTATGCTCACTGAGCATGGCCATGATCAGCTCTCACTATTCACTTCTGTAGCTGCGCTACTTCCGTATATCTATCTGAGAATTTGCTCCCGACCCTCACTATTTGGTGTCTCTCACCATGAAGCAGGTAGATTTATATAGTCCCTTTGAATTTATGCCTGCATGGAAGCTTTCTGGATTGATATATACTCTGAATACATCCATGGATATACTCCAGATATGTATCATCCGGGACAGTAGATCCGTCGGATACTGTGCCGTACAAACAATTATGTACTACCCTTTATAAGTTCATACAACCAATTCCATATTGACTTTGCATGATTCAACGTCTTAACATTGAGCCCATCGATCTCCTCCTGTCGCGAGTGAAAATACTGCAAAGTAATTGCAGCACAAACTGTGAACGCAGTCAAACTAAAGAGTGATATCCAGTACTTCCACCATGGAACGTCATTCGCAACTTGGTTCATGCTAAACATTGCCTATTTCAGGTATCAGCTTATACTTCCAAACCCCATCAGACGAGTGTGTGTTGTATTCGAACTGACTGTTATTAACCCCAATGGCAAATATATCTTAAGTAAACCAGTTAGAGACAATTTCTCCATGGTGTTCTAAGGTTCCAAGCTTCAGATCTTACGATTGTTATATGAGTGAGAAGCTGGATGTTATCACCCTGTCGAGTTGCATTTATACTCTCTGCAAGTGCGGAGGCATTCACAAGCTAAAAGTGCCTAGTTAGATGGAATTCAAGAAGGTAGGTAGACTACCTAGGTAGAGATAACTTACAACATCAGACATTTTCTCGAGAGTCTCTATTCTCTGCTCTATGATCATATGTAAGGCTTTGAGCTCTGCTATGTATCCATGTATCTGATAGAACTTGTGTCGAAAATTCTCATACAGAGTTCCAGGTTCATCTAGATTGAAGTAGACACTGTGGTTTGTGTCAAACTCCATCCACGTAGTCACATTTTTAGCAAGGCAATTTTTAAGACGTCGTAAAGTCCCTAGAACCCAGGTGTACTCTTTTGTTCGTTTCAAGTTCGGGTCGTCCTCGAGAAAACTTGGGAGAGACTTTTGATTGATTTCGCCCTATTGATTGCTCAAAAGGTATCTTCGTCAGGGAAACAAATCCCTTTAAACCAAGGAGACTTGTAGACTTGTAGACTTGTAGTAGGGCTGTCACTCACATGAGAGTCTAGATAGCTTTCTAGTACTTGCACTAGCACAGTCCACTCGGCTGTGACCTGGTACATTCTTATAGAAAGCACAGTAAGAAAATAATACCTTGGGTCCCAGATGGGCCAGTCGCATGGTGTCTGGCCAGCAGACGGACCATCTAATCCTGCTTTGAGAAATTCATCGACAGTGTCTTGGCCCGTGTAATAAGTATCGCCACAGAAGTGCGCAGTCCAGAAGAAATCATCCACGACACAAATTATCAATGATAGCTGTGACTCGTAAATACAGTCTTGCAAGATTGTCCCCGGTGGTCGGAAATACCTGGCCTTTCTCAATCCTCTAGGATCAGAGTGGTTCGTGCTGTCCGGTCGTAGAACGTAGTGTGGTAAATGAAACTGTAGAACGATTTTTCGATTCTTATACCACCGGCTTTTAACTCTCAGATGTCTTTATTCTTAGTTGGGGTCCACTCACGCGAGAAATATCCATGTAAGCCTGAAACTCGATATGTTTAGACAGAAACAAGCGGAAGTCTGGGAGGTGTAAGTTTGATATGTTGCAAATTAGGGCTAAGGCCACTCGTGGCGTTATATCTGCAATATAACTCGGTCATCTTAGCTTGTTGTGTTCGTTGTCCACGGGTATTCAGAGGATAGAGATTCGTACACGATTCTACGCTCTGCATTCTGTTTCCTCTGTTGATATTGTTAGATGAGGCTCACTTGGGCACCAATGATGGAGGGAAATAGAAATAGAAGTAGACGATAGAGCAGCTATTTCCTGTTTACTTACAGAAATCTTAAGGCGCTCAAATAATGTCTTCACATCTGCTCCGTATACTTGGACGTTTTTTCCTTTTGGCGGATACTGATTATACGATTTTGAGTCCCATGGACGAAGTATAATACTTTCATTGTCGGAAACATTCAGATTTATACAAGGATCACACCTGTCGTCAACAATGACTATTGTTCGATCATTTGTAGGGGTTTGCAAATCTTGAATCGACCTGGCGCCTGACTGTTCAAGGAAACCGCGTAACGCTTCGTGGAGGCGAGGAGGTTCCAGATCACTTTTGAAATGATTGAAAAATGAATCTATGACAGTTTGCCCAGTCCCGACGTCAAGTCGATCGTCTTGATGAATGTATAAGTTTGGCTGTCGTGTGGTAAATGATTTCCATAAATTTTCGTTTCGGCGCCTATCGTGGTTGATTATTCGAGATCGATCCATTAACTTTGTTATTTATTTATTCGAGATTGCGTATAATCTTGGAAACAAGCTGTCTTGCGCACTCTTTGATGCTTTTTTTTTTTCGGGTGACCTCGCGAGTTGAATAAGATGGCTTCAAGCTTGTGATGCTATAACTATCCGATCAACTAATACACGCTGAATCTTCTGCAGTCTCGAGAAATTATGCAAGTCCTTCTCACTTATGAAAAAATCCTGTATGCTTTCAAGGAAGTTTTGCTGTGCATGCTTTTTCGCCTAATTTTCGAGTTGAGCTCAGCCTTGCTCCTTCACACCAAGACCAGAAATCTAAGCAACTAACAAATAGTCAGGTATTGCCCATTACAGTTTTAGGTATTACTGACCTACGCGTGGCTCACTCTGGTCCATATATGATTGCCACGTAACGAGGCTAGCTTTTTTAAATTATAAAGCAGCCAATGCCGTCTGAAGCATACATTTAGGCCAAATCAGATTGAGACCGGTTTTCAACAATAGCAACTCGGGAGAAGAGGCTGAATCTGGTTGCCACCGCCATTTATTTCCCCATGTTATTTTAATTCTTGATTTTTGGCTCTAGCCTTGAGCTCCCGCATGTGCTAAAACAGCAGATGTGGAGTGCTGAGTGGTGAGTATTTACATGTCATGTTTCTAGTGAAAAGCAGGCATAGTTGATGTAGCAGTGAATTAGAACAGAAGGCTAGATGATCTCTTGGTTCTTTTTTTTTTCTTTTTTTTTCTTTAAAAAAGAAAATTTGCAAGTATCACTTGACAGTCATACAATTTGTACATACGGGGTGGTGGCAGGTGACACATCTCGGTGTTATATCGTAATTGTACGGTCCGCCATTACATTCACACTAGAAATCAAGATTTATCTGTTAGCATTAAGACTCTGATAGGGGATTCCCAGCCATTGCGCATCCATGTATGTGGAAACACTTACACAGAAATAAATCAGATATCCACCCCACAAACTCACTCCGCTTGCTGCTTGACTGGGACTTTTACACTTGGTACATTTCGGGTGCTGACACGATTCGCATTTGGATGCCCCGGCTTTATTGTATTTCGTACATGGCTCATTGCACTTTTTTTTAAAAAAAAGTTAGCATTGAAACGCACATTTCATCTTCTTCTGCCTAGGTATACTTACACAGTACCAGTCTTGCGAAGTTCTTCGTATCAAAGGATGTAAATCAATAGTAGGCTCAATATACTCATCCAGACCACCATCCGCTCGCAAATGTCCACGGAATAAATCCATCGGTACCTAGGTATACTTTGAAAAGCCCAGCCTGGCACAATAGTATGAGTAGCCCGGGGCTCCTTGAACAGGAGAACGTAGCGTTTATAATTCCAATTGTTTGCTCTGCAGTGCGAGTATTGCTTTTCAGTTCTTCGTGATATGATTGAGCTCGTTACCTAGGTACAGTACGGCAGAGATTTTTCGGAGAAAAGGCGTGTTCTATATGTCTTTTGGGCAGCAGCTCGAACGGGGAAACTACTAACAAGTAAATTCATCCAATCGCCGCTACGGCAGCCCGTCTGCAATCCCTGATTTTAGGTCGAGATTGGGGGCAGTGCCAGGCTGAATGGGCTGATGTGTGCATGAATTTGTATCTTCATTGGAACAAACAATATTCCAGCTTTTATAAACCTAGGTACAAATGTAGGTATTATATCCATAATGCATCGCAGGTATTGCTCTAGCGTGTTCTTCGACAAAATGATGACTCACTCAGATATGGCTTCAATCATGGTAAAGAAACAGGCTTATTGAATTCATTCATACTGGAGTCTGGAGCAATAATGGATGACTAGTTAATGCGGAAAAGACAGCCAAACTGTACCCCAAAAGATCTCTTATACAGCTTCCAGAATCTACCTACCTATGCCCGAGCTATTCAGGTGGTTTATGTTCCAAGGTTTGTTCCAAGGTTCCTTAGAACTTATCTTACTAATACCTTGCTAATGTAAATGGACTAGATCTTATTTCTACATCCAGAGGCTCTTTCGAGCCCTAATCGATCTTCTAATGCGCTAAATCGGACACCGTGCCTGGACCTGCGTAGATCCATGGATAGATCCATGGATAGATATAATATATAAATTCATTTCGAATACAGTGTCTCGATACTCATCGACTATAGCATCAACTATAGCATCGAAGATAAATCATCTTCAAATCCCTCTAAACGAGGACCTTCTTCTGTCTGCGTCCGAGTCACATTCTCCAAACCCCGCCAGATCAACGGATGGAATTGTTTCGTCCATTCTTCAATCCCGTCTTGAACGTACTCGTTTGCGCAAGCATTGTATATCCTCGCGATCCTAGCATCAGTGAGTCAAACGGTTCTAGTAGTCGGATGGACAGGAAAGAAGAAAGGGAGGAAGAGAGAGAAACGGAGGAAGAGGGCTTACATGTCTTTATCAGGTAATTGACCGATTTTCATTTCCGTCTGCTCCAAAGCTTCAATCACCGAATCAAGCTCGCCCTGACCCGCAAGCGCCTTGATGTATGCGAGATACATTGCTCGATCGAGCGGAATTTCCAATGCCGAAATTTTGGATAGCATTTTATTCGCTTCAACGACGCCGTTGTCATCTGATTCGCAGACTTTAAAAAATATGATTAAGCTGTTAATCGAGGGTCCTTCGTCAGAACGCAGGATTTCGCGAAATTCATCCATCGCTTCTTCGGGCCGTTGGCACGCGGCAAGTGCAAGCATGACGGCGTTTCGGAGCCGAGTTGTCATTTCTATGTTGACGTCGACTTTGAGCATGTTTCGGATCAATTTGACATTGTCCCAGTCCGTGGCGCGGGCTAATCCTAAGAAACACGTCACGTATGCTTCGGGAGTAGGTCGTTGCGCTGAAGTAGGTCCGTGTCGTAGATGTCCAAATACTTGACACGCTTCCTCGACCATACCGCGATTAAAGAAACACTCCATGATTTCGAGTCGGCGCTCGGTCGAAATCTCGGGAAACGCAATCCGAACCAGATCGTAGGCATTCCAGACCTCTTCGTTTTCTTCGTCGGATTTTTGAATGAATTCTATCAATGCGTTCTGAATCAACGGTCGTTCGTTCCACATCGAGTAATCTCCGATCCGTGGCCGTAGCAGCTGCGAAAGTGCCTCCCAATCGTGACGGTATCCCAAAGTGCGAGTCAACGTCGTGAGTATTTCCGGTTCCAGTCGCGTGCCGTCCTGTAACAGAGGGTCCAAAAGCTTAGAAACTTCATCAAAGGCCTCGTCGTTGTGCGGCTCAGTACATAACAGTTTAATAAGTCGATATCTCATATGCACCGACAAATTGGCAGATGTCTCGTTCTCGTCAAGTTTGATCAATGCTTTCACTATCCCGTTCACATCCGAGTCTAGTATCCGAGGCTCAAGTTCAAGCAGAATTTGCGTTTCCGCATCAGCCTCTAAGCCCCATGTGGCTATGAGACTGGAATATTCAAGCGCTAAAGCTTTGTTTCCCAGTACGTATGCGTATCGAATAAGATCATTCACGCAGGAAATAGATAGTCCCTCGCGGACTGAAGAGTCTTCTAGACACCACCGATTGAGGTCGTGAGCTATACCAGCGCCATCTGCACCCTCGGCCGCCGCCATTAATAGTAGAATATCTCGAGTATCGGCCGTAGGCTGGGATTTTGGCAATCGATGGAAGAGTTTCTCTGCCTCGGTTTTGTTCCCAGACAGAAGATACGCTCGCGCAATATCTCCAGTCGCTGTCGCCGTCGTCGCTTGTCCTTGTGGTAAGGGGCAATCGTGCAGCACTCTCGCCGCATCAAGTTGCCCCTGCTCCAGAAGCGCAACGATCAATTCTTGATGTTGTTGTGGATGGAGCGTCAAGTAGCCCAACCGGTCCCAGCTATTTATTGATTTGACCAGCTCTGTGGCATTCCGGTCCAACGCCATCCCGTGCAGTATCCAAAGCCAAGGTGCCTCTTGATCGACCAAGTCCGCTCGCCTTTGAATTTTGGACCATTCCTTCATCAACGCTGTTCGAGCTTGGTAAGGGTTACCGTAAAAGGCATTGATTCGAATCCAGGCAAGAAAAGCATCGGTACTCATTTCCACTGATGTAGATGCACCCGACAAGGCGCCGTAGGCATGAAATGCTATCCGCCGTACGTACCGATGAGAGTTGCCGTGACAGCTTGCATGGGAAAGCACGTAGAGAACGAGTTCCATAAAGTCCCTCGACTCAATTGCTTCCAATTCTCGCCTGTTCTCTTCTTCATCGTTTCTGTGTCTTCGCAGGTGCTCGTAGGTGGTGACAAGCTGTTTGGCATGGAACTCCGTTAAAATACCCGGTTCTTCCGCGCGAGCCTCGAAGAATTTCTGATACGCTTTACACAAGGCGCTATAAGGCGGTGTACGACCGTTGGAAATTTTCGACCTGGATAACTCGCTCATTGTCTGTAAGCCGACCTCGGATATGGGTACATCCGGAGTCTTCGTAGCAGACGTAAAAGAGAAGAACGTCCGGGACGGACCATGGCTGAAGCCATTCGTCCTCTGACCACGATGGAGGGCAGGTATGGAGTAAATATGCAGACGGCGAGGCGAGAAACACACCGGCTCGTTGTTGAGAAGAGCTCGAAATACGCGTCGAGTGAGATGGGAGGACTGCATGTTTCGAGGATGATGGGCTGTGCTGGAGATGCGGTTTGAGTAGTCTGCTTAGAATTGTATCATCATCTAGACAATTGTAGTAGTTGCCTTCCTTTTGTTCCAGTCGTCCTGTAATTTTGCAATTCTCTTGTTGATGAGAGATTGTGCCAGAGAAAGAAGAAAGCAGAGCTCGAAAGATTTGGCTAAAAGAAGAAAAGGGAAAGAAAGTTGAAGCTGGCGGCTTGGCGGACGGTGGAGCTCCACCTTCCCGGAGTTTTCAGAGTCAACTTCTTCTTTCACTCAATCAACTCCAACAACAACACAGAGCAAGACGCTGTTCCTCTTCATCATGTCGTCCAGGTTGCTCTGTCCAACGGGTGGCTCCCTGCTGCAGCGATCTCTCAATCTCCTTAGGCCGGTGTCGTCCTGTCGGTGGATGTCGACTCCTCCGGAAAATGCGCAGTCCCTGAACAACAGCAACGGCAACAACAGCAACAACAGCAACGGCAGCAATAATCAACTTTTCAATATTCCGCGGGGAGTTGTTCCTACTCCAATACGAACCACTTCTATCTCACCTAGTATGTGTTCCTCCAGAACAAAAGAAGGGTCGAAACTGACCGGACATTCCGTTATAGAAGCCAAACTGCTAGGCAGACGTCAGCGCATCACCCAACGAGGTCGAATCATGGAGGAAACCCGCAACCAGAACGAGGGCCGGACGTTAGAGAAATTCCAAGCTCGAGAATGGAAACAGGGAGATCTCTATTCTCCGCACGATCTCAGTCCCAGCGAAATGAAGAAATGGGCCAAGCGCCGGAGTCCGTCGACCGATGCCTTTGACGCTTTGAACATTAATCCACTTGAACATTACAAGGTGCGATACACATCCTGAACTGAAATTCGATGGCGCGGTGCATGCATTCTGACTCAATCACACAATCTAGAACTTCTCCATCATGTCTGAATACATGACCCCCATGGGCCGCATAAGACATCGCTCAAACACGGGGCTGCGACCCGTCAATCAACGCAAGATTGCAAAAGCGATTCGTCGCGCAATCGGCGTCGGACTTATGCCTAGTGTGCATCACCATCCGGAAATCATTGCTCACGATACAATGAGGAGAGGTACGGCCAGTAAATTCAATTTTTAGTCGTGCAATGGGATCGCGGGAGCATCTTCGGGTTTTCTCTTTGTACTTTGTACTTTGTATTCTGTACTATAGTATGCTAGATGATTGTATTAGGGTCTTTTGAATGGAGTTATTCTATATTCCTTAGCCTATCTACTTGCCACTAGATAAATATTATTATTTATTTGTTTGCCTAGCTTTATTTTTATTTATCTATGGTGGTAGCGGGAATGACGCAGCCCTCTTTCCTCTATTATTTAGTAACTTAAGTATTGTATTCCCCGCACCCCCAAAGCTCCGCGATTGTTTACTTCGTTCCTACACACACTCTCATTTCATACGTCCAGTTAATTATTCGATTCCAGCTCTATTAAATCCAGCCTGAGAGCTTTCGAAATGTCTTTGACCAACGGTAAAATTCGGACATCCAATTGAATGCGAGACCCCATCTAATATCCAGCTCAGAGCAGATCTGGGCTCCGAGCCCCTCTACAGCACGCGGTCAACCCACGCAATTGTCGTCCGACGCAAAGGGCGAGAAATTAGCATATGCGGTAAATCATAATCAGAACTAGCTGCCAGCAACCAAAGCAATATTGAGAGGAGTCTCCCAGACTAATGCGCCGTGGTGAAATCGCAGTCGAACAAATCCGTGTTTATCCGCTCTATTGACGACCCTGCAACTGCGCGGCAATATACCGAGCATAAAGCGCAGGCCACCGTTGCGCGATTCTCGCCGTCCGGGTTCTACGTTGCCAGTGGAGATGTCGCAGGGACCGTGAAGGTATGGGACTGCGTCGGAGAGGGGATTACGAAAGGTGATTATTCTATTGTCAACGGGCGAATCAACGATATTGCTTGGGACGGGGATTCGCAGCGTATTATCGCCGTAGGGGACGGCAAACAGAGATACGGCCATTGTTTCACTTGGGACAGCGGAAATAGCGTCGGTGAGATTTATGGACATACGCAGCCCATCAATTCCGTCTCGATCAGACAGCAGCGTCCGCTGAGAGCGGCGGCGGCCGGTGACGACAAGACTCTCGTGTTCTATCATGGTGTCCCCTTTAAGTTCAATTCCAGTATCAGAGACAAGCACAGCAATTATATATACGGCGTGGCTTTCAGTCCCGACGGGACGCATCTCGTTAGTGTCGGTGGTGATCGTCGCGTATGGTTGTACGATGGAAAGACTGGCGAGCCAAAAGTCTCTATAGGAGAGGGAGAGCATAAGGGCAGCATATTCGGTGTATCGTGGTCCAAGGACTCGAAGAAATTCGCCACTGCAAGTGCCGATCGAACCGTGAAGCTGTGGGATGTTGAAGCAGGCAAGGTCACGCAAACCTGGAATTTGGGTACCGAAGGGCCCGTCAACCCTCTCGACCAGCAGGTTGGAGTGGTTGTGCCTCCTGGTCGGAGCGATGGTCTTGTGGTCAGTCTGTCTCTGAGTGGTGATCTGAACTACCTTGTCGAAGGGTCTCCCCAACCGCGACAAATCCTGAAGAGTCACCAAAAGAATATCACCGCTCTGAAAAGCTTTACTACCGACGAAGGCAAGGAAACTCTTTGGACTGGTAGCTTCGACGGTCGAGTGTGTAGTTGGGACGTGGCAACAGGGATCGCAGACACGATTGACGGCGATAATCATACTAACTTAATTTCTGGTTTAACAAGCACCCAAGAAGGTAAAGGTCGTATCTACAGTGTTGGTTGGGACGATACGCTCCGAAGTGCAGACGTTGTGGCCAAAACATACACCGGAAGTTCGAGCAAGTTATCGGCTCAGCCCAAAGGTATTGCCACTGCTGGCAAGCTCGTTCTAGTTGCTGGGTCCGACTCCATCGAGATCTACCAAGACGGAACCAAGTCAGGTACCTTCAAGGCACCAGCGGACGTGACAGCGATAGCTGCACATGAAGACACGGTTGCCTTTGCTGGAGAAGATCTCCTTCTCCGCATCGGAAGCGTCAAGCCGTCCGGCATCACGTCGCAGGTGGAGATTAAAGCGTCGCGCAACCCGATTGCCACGATGTCTTTTTCTCGTGACGGGAGTTTGTTGGCTGTTGGTGACTCGCGCGGTAAAATCGCAGTGTTCAAGACCAAGGATGGCAGCCTAGTCACCGACCGCTGGACGGCGCATACTTCTCGGATCACATCTATTGCCTGGAATAGCAAGGGGACCCATGTGGTCAGCGGCGCACTCGACACGCACATCATTGTCTGGAGTCTGGCAAAACTAGGAGACTGGATTGAGGCCAAGAACGCCCACAAAGAAGGTGTTTCGGGGGTTGCTTGGATTGGCGACGAGAGTAAAATCGCATCGGCAGGGGCTGATGCAGCAATTAAGATCTGGAAGGTGGATGGACTGCCTTAGAGCCTTTTCGTGACTGAGAGGTCAATAAATGCACTGGGAGCTATAGCTGCTTCCTTTGAATTTCCCATCTTTGGATACAGATCTATTATATAAACAGCCTTGGAGTCCTCCTTATTGTTAGCTAAGCAGCGTATCGGCTTATTCATACGCTTACTCATCCGCCCATTACCACTATTGACTCTGCTTTCGATTCTGCGAGCGTTTCCGACAAGACATTCCCTGTATGGATATTTTGTCATGGATTGATGATATTATATGGCGTATTCAGCCAGAACTGTAGCGTTCTATGTAATAAATCAAGAACACAAGATAGATTCATACAACACCAAGAAAGCGGTGGTTTAAAACACCAGATCTCCATCTAGGGTTAAGTTATTAATACGTTCAAATATTTTGAATAGTACAGACTAGACTACAGACTGGAATCAGTTGACTAATCAGGTGTGACCCTCAGAACTCAGCCCCGATATTATTTTATATTACCTAGGTAGGTACCGCAACTGGTAGACCGCCAAATATGTATAGATCACCTCTGTCTTTTGCACTATTTCACCAACCTCCAAGGCTCTATCTCATCCTCGCCAGTTGATATGTACCGGACTTCAACATCCAGAGTCGTTGAGCTACGACGCATCACTTGAGCTTCCTCCGGCGGACAGCCGAGCCAAGCCGCGTACCAGAAACTTCACTAACGTTATGCCAATGTGTCCAAGCACAAGCAAGAATGAGCTCTTCCGCACCGAATCGACCAGCTTTCAATCCCCGTACGCGTCGATCTGCAGTAAGAATTTATCCAGTTTACTCTTCCTTTTTTTTTTTTTTTTTTAATTCACAAAAATTCTCTGTTCAGTCTGATCCGGCCTGGCTAATTGAAGATGTGTTCGAGTACAGCTCCGACAAGCAACGTTTATATTGCCTCGCACGGGACAGCGCTTGAAGGGCCTCGTCACTCTGGTGAGATCGGGAAGTCGCCATCGCGCAGTTGCCGTACACGAAAATGACGACGAAGATGACGAAGAGGAGGAAGTTGAGGATGAGGACGAGGACGACGAAGAGCATCGCCCTCTTCTCGACGACTACGCGGCTTCTTCGCCAGACTCCGTTGTTCCACCGCTATCTGCTCACCACGACGAAATGACCAATGGAGTGGTATTTAGAATGGTGAACGCCATGTTGAACAGCTTTCTCAGCTGGTGGGAGAGCGTCTACGCATTCGCCGTCTCTGAGCACGGCAAGGGTGTCTTCAAATTCGGTCTGGCATACCTGTTAGGATCCCTCGCCACGTTCATCCCCTTTCTCTCCGCTTTTCTGGGCCATCAGGACGGGAAACATATCGTTGCAACCATCACGGTCTACTTCCATCCCGCAAGGTCGAGAGGGAGTATGATCAAGGCCCTGATCTGTGCCGTACTGGCCTTCCTCTACACCACCTTTGTCTCCATCACGAGCATGTGTGTCTCGAGGCTCTTCGAGAATATGGACCTTCTCGTCGTCGGCCACGTTATCGTTCTGGTTGTATTTTGTGGCGGCGGCTTTGCTCTGATAGGATGGACTAAACAAAGGCTCAACGATCCGTTAGTCAACGTCGCCTGCTCTCTGGCGTCACTCTCAACAACGACCGTCTTGACCAAGGAAGGCGCCGTCCAGAAGGGAGACCTGTCCTTTGCCAAGATATCGCAGACACTCAAGATGCTGATCATGGGCGTCTGTGCTGCAATGGCTGTTTCGTTTTTGTTTTTCCCTATATCCGCGAGAAAAAAGCTTCGCGCCAACGTCACCACCATAACAACTACCCTGGCAATCATGCTGAGCCATATGACGGAGAGTTTCATAACGGGATCCGACCAGGATATGTATTCCACGGCTTATACAAAAGCGTCGGCGCAGAATAAGAGAAGCTATGTTCTTTTGGATAAGTTGGTCAAAGAGGCGAAACTCGAGCACTACGTTTCAGGCACAGAGCGCGAGTACCGTCTGGAGAAGAACCTTGTGCGATGTATTCAGGATATCAATCAGAACATAGGCGGATTACAAAGTGCGGCGGCTCTTCAGTTCCAGCTTTTAAAGCAATCTCAACTGCAAAGGAGCGGAAGTGGCAAAACTACCCCCGGCCACGTACATCTCACTCGCCAAAGTAGTTCGACTAGCTATCCTGGATTATGGTCAATGTTCGAGCAACCAGGAGCTCTGCCGCCTTCAGGAGACGAGGATCAGTCAATCACTGCCGTTGCTGGTTTGAATTTAGATCAGGACGGATCGATTTTAACTCCTACTCTATCACCCCAGCGTATGTTTGATGTTTTCATCGATCACTTGGGACCATCAATGGTATGAGATCTAGTCCATTAACATTTAACTATTCATATTGATGCTGACATGTCCTGATTAAGAAATCATTTGCTTTCACTCTCAAAGAAATCTTGGAAGAGGTGCCCTTTGGTCCTGGCCCCGATTATCAAGTTTCTTTCAACACTAAATTCCAAGGCAGCCTCGAACGTGCGCTGGAACTCTATCGTGAAGCTAGAAAAACAGCCTTGGCTTCTGTTTATCGCGCTCGAGATTTTGCGAAAATTCAGTCTTTTGACGTAGAGGCCGATCTCGAAGAAGTCTCGGCCAGCTGTGGTCATTTTAGTTTTGCTTTGATGGAGTTTGGAGAGCAATTGAAAGAACTCCTTCGGATTCTGGATGAATTGAAACTAGAATGCGAAGAACGTCCCCAAGGCTTGACTTGGAATTGGTTGAAATTTTGGAAATTATTCACAAAAGCCGACCCACAAACAGCGACAAATGGTTAGTTCTTATCCGAAGAGAATAAAGCATGAATTGTAATTGGCACAATGCTTACTTTGACTAGGATACTCACATTTAGCGCTTGGTTCGGTTCGACCCTCTCTCAGACGAGGCCACACGTCTCTGGAAAGCGGCTATGCAGATGATATCCGTCTTCGAAATAAAATTACGTATCGAATTTGGAAATCTCTGGGTGTTTTACGGCGGGACGAAACAAAATATGCAATCAAAGTTGGCGTTGGTGCGGCGATATACGCCCTTCCATCGTTTATTCCTATAATGCGACCACTGTTTACCTCTTGGAGAGGAGAATGGGGTCTCGTCTCTTACATGCTGGTCTGTTCTATGACTATTGGTGCCTCCAACACCACTGGCTACGCTCGGTTTCTTGGCACATGTCTAGGTGCCTGCTGCTCGATAGCTTCGTGGTACATTTCGGCGGGAAATGTCTTCGCTCTTGCTTTTCTAGGCTGGCTCATGGCCACCTGGACCGCCTACATCATTTTGGTGAAGGGTCAGGGGCCTATGGGACGCTTCATCATGCTAACATACAATCTTTCGGTTTTATATGCCTATTCCTTAACGGCGAACGACAACGATCACGATGACGACGAAGGCGGTACTCATCCCATCATAACGGAGATTGCACTTCATCGCGTGGTGGCAGTCTTGAGTGGATGCGTTTGGGGGATAGTAGTGACGCGTATGATCTGGCCTATCAGTGCCCGCACGAAATTGAAGGATGGGTTAAGCCTCCTGTGGCTGCAGATGAGTCTGATCTGGAAACGCGATCCATTGTCGACGATGGTCAACGGCAAGCCCGCACAACCCTATTTGACTCCGCGTGAAAAGTTACAGATTGAGCGTTTCGTTCAAAATCTGGAGTCGTTACAGGTCTCGGCCAAGTCTGAATTTGAACTCCGAGGTCCTTTCCCCGAGGGATCTTATCGAAACATCTTAAACCGGACGAGAAGTATGCTGAATGCATTTTACTCGATGAATATGGAGATTCTCAAAAACATCCAAGCTTCCGAAGGCGAGATAAGACTGCTTCAATATACAACTCAAGAGCGAGTGCAGCTATCTTCTCGGATCAGTCATTTATTGTCAGGTAGGTCGAGTTCCTGGTTCGTTGTTGATATCCAATCTCACTCACCGGGCAATACAGTACTCGCGTCTTCGATGAAACTCGAGTATCCCTTGAATGACGCACTACCAAGCGTCCAACACGCGCGAGACAGACTATTAGCTCGAATATTCCACTATCGACAGGATTCTGAATTTTCGGCGCAGACTACAGATGCGGACTATGCTCTTCTATATGCCTATGGTTAGTTCTGCAGAGTAATTTACTTGAAATCATGATGCTAATTCAAAGCGGAACAGTCTTGGTGACGGGTCAATTGGGCACTGAAATTACGGAGCTGGTTGGAGAGATCAGTAATCTGTTTGGCGTTCTCAATGAGGATGTCATTGAGCTTCAATAGGTTGTATACAATAGGAATAGGAACCTGGCGACAGTATCACAAACTTATAGATATAACCACCTGGGCAACCTTGGAAGCATACTTTACGCGGATTAGGGCTCAAGAACTTAGACATCATAATTTAACAATATTAGTATTATCAGTACAATTCTAAATTTAAAACTCTTTTCAAACCTGTAGAAACCCGTCTTCAAAGGCCATTGTGTAAGCAAGAGGATCGTGGTTACCGAATGCGGGCGGCAATAGAACCGAAATTTGGCGGATTTCCATTCAAGTAACTTATCCAACATCATCAAAAAAAGGGACCGACCGCGCTTACCACCACCCATCGTTCAACCCCATCTATTCTCGCGAATTTCTATCGTTTAGAGGACCATCTCCATCATCTACGGAGCTGGGCGTCACCTTTCTTTCTCGCAGAAAAATGGTATAAGTTTCGCTGTCCTTTGATGAAGATCTGACGTCTTCCCCCCGGTGTGGCTTTGCGCAAAAGCCCATCTTGCGCGTGTCTTTTCTTCTCTGGCTACCGAAATTATTTCCGTCCAATATGCAGATCGATCCGGCTGCTCTGAGTCGAACAGAATCAGCTTCCAATGCTGGTGCTGCTTCTTCTAGCTCCAAGACGGTCGCTTCCACGACTACGGCGACATCGCAGAAGTCGACCAAGGCTCTGATCTCGGTCCCGCGACTGGATCTCGAGTCCGTATACACGGAGCTGAAAGCCGCTATCGGTGACAACTGGGCGGAGTATAAGCAATCGACCACGCTTTTCTTACTGGGTACGGATCTATTTTACTCATTCTATCTTATTGAATCTGCCAGAATTACACTCAAGACCAAATTTGCTGATTTACCGATCCTGCGGGCGTTTGAACAGGCCATCTTAATCAAGATGAATTCTCCGCACGCCTCGACCATATAATCTGCGCCGACCCGCGAACCGAGCATCTACATAACAACTTTATATGCGCACTTATTGGGAATCTCTCGCGAGATCTGCCAGACCATGGCGTCGCAAGTTGGGTCTCGGCCAACGATAAACCCACCGTGGTATCAAAGCCTGTCTCTAGTGACCTGGCAGAGCAGAGGCTGAAGACGGAGGTTATGCAATTGCCGCCACGAGATCGCAAGAGAATTAAAGCTATTCCTGAGGTATGATTTAGACCCTTGCACCGAGTCTTGTCGATTATGTATATTGAGTTAAGGCATGCGGCTAATATGTTTATCTAAACAGTCGGAATCTCAAGATATACCTCCAAGCGAGCTCGAATTATATTACCAGGCAAAACAGATTACATTACCTACGCAGGTTCCAGCTAGTGCAGGTGGATTGAATAAGACTAGTGAGTTTTTAAATTTGGCTCCATATGATCAGGACTAAGACGGAGAATTCAGACTGGGAGCTCGAAATTCGAAAACGATATGCACAACCACTTGCCTCGGAGACGGGAGAATTCCCCGATGCCGACTCTATATATGCCCGTATGGTGCCCATATGCTACGAGGAGTCTGTGGCCAGTGGAGCCGGTTTCCCATGCGCCGAATTCATGGCAATAGCTACCGAGACATTCATCAAACAAGTCTTGTCGAGTGTCTTTTCACGTACAAGACATAACGGACCATCCGGTACAATCAACGGGATGATGACTCGCAAGTACCGCCAGCAACTGGAGCGCGAAGAACTTGCTTTTACTCGCGGCGAAATTACAAAGGACCTCGCGACGGGTCTGCTACCTGTAGAAGCAAAAGAGGCCAGCGTAAGGCAACCGCTGGGATCCAAAGATTTACGACTTGCGCTCAGCTTGGGAGGGGCGTTGCTAGGCCAAATGCCCCTGGTGGTCAACGAGATTTTCAGTTCCTATGACGAAGACGAGCTCGAGCTCGAGCGTCAAGGCTATATTGAGGAATTACGTGAACAATCTACCCCAACCGCCTCTGTTGTGAATACCGGAGCCACTACCACCACAGTTGCTGGTCCGGTGGCTGAGATTAATGGGGTCGATGCTATGGATGTCGACGACGAATGGGAATGGGAGGGTGGCGCATCCAAGGACAGAGACCAGTTGAATTCTCTTCTGGACGAGTGCTTAGCATTTGCAGCAGTATGACGATGCAGCTGCAATTGTTCGAATCTGGGACCTTTTCACTGGCTGTGCTGCGCTCTACTTACAGTTTTCTTCCCTTTATGGCCTCAGGAGCTCGCCGCAGCAATAGCCTTGCTCCGTTTAGTCTTGAAAAGACTTTCATTTAGCACATTTTGGCGGGGTCTCATTCTAAAAAAAGGAGTTCTTTTTTCATCACACTTTTGCCATGTTGGCTGTATCATTATGAGAGGTCGGTGTATGGGCTTGGGCGGACAAAGAAAACAAATTTACCAGCGTTGTTCTCATCTAGGATATGAGACGAGAAATGACTTTTCTACCTTTTTTTTTGGGTTATTTTCAGTTTTATTGGTCCGTCGATTTGTTCATGTTAGATACCAAAGCCGCTTGATTATATTACTGTTTTTTACAATTGGAATGTGTTTATTGATTTCTTTGGTTTTTTCAAGGTTGTTGGAATTTCATTTTCACTTGACATCGAGGAGATGATGATGCTTGGTCTGGGCGCGTTTGTCATGATAGCCCTCTATCCAGGGATATGTCCAATCCTCTATATACTCGGGCATGCTACCTAGGTACTTTTAGGTGACTCGGACGAAATGCTGAAATGACTGTGATTAAAAGATATATTCAGATTTTGATCCATCCATGTTGAAAAGAGTCGTGCAAATTGCACAGATATATTTCTCTACTTGTCCATCTCAGGACCACTTCGAGATTAGGCAGTGAACAGGAGCTCTACAGCTGGCTTGAGACAGATCCCAAAGGTGCCCAGTTGAGCTCACATCCATGGATGTCATGGAGTCGATGCATCAAGATTCTCTACTCAGGGTTCGCTCGTAAAAGATCATGTTATCTTATGAGCTAGATTAGAGCATACGACTCTTTCGTACAATACCAATGATTTAGACTATAAGACATAGTTGAGAACGCAATCCAATCAAACGCCATGCCAATCAGAAACGAGAAACTCCATCATTCACCTATCGCCAAATGTTGCAAGTGTCTGTTTCCAAGGTTTTATCGAGGTAATTGCTCAACCACAAGTTCCAGTATCTCTTCCGTTTTCTTGCTGAAATTGGCTGGATCCTTGGCTACCGACTGCCAGACCTCACCGTGTTTCGGTTCGCTAATGATACATTTGGAAATGACATCTTTTCGTTTCTCATCTGTGCCGTGTTGCATCAGAAATTTGTAATACCACGCCCACGAATCTCCCTGGTCGCTGTCTGCTAGGATAGCCTTCTCAAACCACGTCATTGCCTTCTCGAGTCGTCTTTCGTCCCAGAATATACGAGCCACTGTAACAAAAAGAATGGGATCGTTGTCGACTTTCTTGATCGCCTCTAAACTGCGAGGCTTTCGGTGAGTCCGAGGCTCGAGGTGCCATATACTTTCAGCCCATAGCAGGCCGGAGTTGGGTACTTCTTGCAGCGCCTTGGCTACGAGAACCTTGGCCTGGCTGATGTTGTTTGCCCGTCGTTCCACTCGCACACTCTCGGTCCAGAGCTCTGCATTTTTAGGCACAGCAATTCGAGCCCGGTCCAGTATCGAACGCGCTTTAACGACCACCCCGGCCTTCTCTTCGAGTCGCGAGGCAAGAAGCCACAGGGGCACGGATTGAGGACACGCACGAGTGCCAGTTCCGTATGCCTCTCGTGCTTGGGGGTATTTCTTCTGAGACTCGTAGATTTGACCTTTCATCATCCATAGCTTGTCAGCCTTGGGATAGAGTTGAAGACCCTGGTTAACGAGATCCAGGGCTTCGTCGAGATTCCCCAGTTGACGTTCAAAGGCAACACTCTTGATCCATACGCGATCCGTGCCTGCTTCACGACGAGCCGTGCTCAATAGCTCTCGAGCGTGTTCAGTCTCTTGAGCATCAGTTTCCAACTTAACAGCGGCAAGCCAGATATCTTCGTTGTTGGGATTTCGTGCAAAGGCACGCTTCAAGACCAGTCGCGCGTTGTCGATCTCGCCTACTTGCCACTTCTCCTTCGCTAGCTGCATCCACAGAACTTCGCTTTGAGGACATGCCTCGACTGCCTTTTCAAGCACTTGCCATAATGCCTCTTTTGTCCCGTGATTGCGCTCCAAATCAGCCGCCGCCAGCCACAAACTCTTGCTTGTGACGAAGACCCGCAATGCATAGGCATAAATCGCTCGCGCCGTCTCGTATTTACCACGAGAGATACTTGCTCTGGCATCCTCCATCCAGATATCCCTCCGGTCGTCGTCCTCGTCCAGACCATAACCTAAAGTCTCGCGGATTATTGCGCCACAGGTAAGTATGGCACCTTCTTCCTCACATTTCTCGGCTTCCGTAATCCATTCCTCTCTCTTTGGCATGGCATTTTCGCGTACAAGAGCCTTGACAGCCCTGTTCATCACGTTGACTTTGTTTGCCGTACCCATTTGTTCCTGCAAACGAGCTGCCGCAATCCAAATCTCGTGGCTGGTCGGAACTGCTTTACGTGCGGCATTCAAAACCTTCTGTGCGTTCTCGGGGGTCTCCAGGCGCGCCAATGCGAGCCAAAGCTCCACAGACAAAGGAATCATCTCTGTCGCTTTGGCGAGAAGTAGTCGAGCGTCGGCGGGGTCTTCTTCGAGGTTGACAGCTTCCTTCCAGATAGCCACAGATTGCGGTATGTGCAGAAGAGCCTGACGTAGGACATTTTTCTTCGCTCGGACATCCGTTTCAAGTTTCATTGCTTCAATCCACAAGCGAGTAGACCGATCGTTGTGTTTAATTGCATTTGCTGCAATGATTTTGGCGTTGTGATTATCGTTGAGGCGTATGTTCTCCAGCCATGCGTCTTCACTCTTTGGGCAGAGTTCACAACCTTTTGCGATATAATTCCTTGCTGCGACGATTTTGCCTGCCAGTTCTTCCAGACGAGCAATCGCAATCCAACCCGGCGCGTGCTTGGGATTTGTACGAGTAACAGACTCCATCAGCGGTCTGACTCGCTTGATATCTCCAATCTCTACCTCACCAGCCTTGAGTTCAGATTGCGTTAAGCTTGTCAGATATCCCTTGGGGTCGATGCTGGTCGCACTACCCGATGCAGTATCGGCAGCTGATCCTTGAGCTGCCTGGTCGAGGCGCACTTGTAGTACCTTGTCTCTGGCCGCGCCAATATCGGCAAAATTTGTCAAACTCCCATCGCCCCCGGCCGCACTCGATATTTCCGTCTGGGTGCCGTCGTCGGCGATTGTAGTCTCAAACTGAGTCGCATCCCTGGCTCCGGCAATGACACTATCGGGGACCGCATAGAAGCGCTGTCTAAGATTTTGGCGAGCTCGTCTGTTTTTGCCGGTAAGATCACCCACTTCCGGGATGTTGGCCCATTCCTCGTCTGACACTGTCGCCAAGGAGCGTTTCAGGTCGGCAAATTGTTGTTGAATCTTCGGGTTGTTTCTTTCGTATTCTTCTCGTTCTTGCTTTTCACGGGCTTCCCTGTAGGTGGCGAAAAAAAGGATCAAGTCGGCACTCTGTCCACAATGAATAAATTGAAGGGTGAGGAAAAAGAACAGTGGCTTGAGTCTCTCGACGACACGGCCACCATCCACATGCAGAAACACTGGAAAGGGTTGAAACAACTAACCTTCTGGCTCTGCGTCTCCTATCCATCTTTTCATCAACCTCCTGGTAAATCAAGTCCGCCTCGTCATCTTCGCGGTCGTAAGCACCATAAGCAAATAATCCGACCTCGTTGTCAGGATCTTGAAAGCGCTCATCGTCCTCCTCTTCTGCCTCCTGCTCTTTGCCTTTGCCTCCCTTTTCGCGACTTGTGTTGTAGGCTGTAGGCGTCGGTGCGCCTAATTGCTGGGCTCGTTTCGCTAACGCTTCTTGAATCTGCTCTGGTGTAGGACCTTCCCGCGCCGGGCCCAGATCTGATCGTGTAGTGAAACCCGTCGCACCTCGACCGAGACCAGCAACATAATTCTCTGGTGCCGGCTGGCTTAGGAAATCCTGTCTTCCGTATGACATACTGGAGGGAACAGAAATTGCTGCGCGGACGTGATGAAAAATGGAGAAGATGAAGAATGCTTGGGAGGTTATAGCTCTTCCCGTTGCTGAAATAAATTACTTGCCACTGCGACAGCGGGTGTTAGCTTGCCCACCAATAAGAGCAGCAGGAACAATCTTATCTGATCCGATCACCATAACTACAGTATCATATTTTGCAGGCTCTTGTACATAACTAGGCTACAGGCTCGGGTCGTGGACATGGCATTTGAATCATGATACAGTATAATATTATGTATATTGTTGCGGTATAATGCAGACAATCCATGATGTAACTTCTCTGCGGTAGGACTTCACGATGCGCAAATGTTAGGAGGTGTAATATTAGCACCGACGCCTACATCCGAAAAAAAGAGGCTGTAGCAGCATATTATTGATATAAGGTAGACAGCTATTGAAACATGTATCCGCTCTTGTTTTCTTCGCCGTCTTGCCGTAAATGTGCACTTGAATCCTGGAACAGACTCTGCCATATAAATGCTTCGCTGAGTAATAATTCGACATCTTTTTCGGTCCATTCTTTGGTCGGTAACGCTTGGAGAAACATCATGATTTCCTGGGTGATTCTTAATGACTTTGTATGACAACTCAGTTTGAGTCACGACTTACCTGGAAATCCATCTTAAGCAATTTGTCAGTCCATTTGACAAGAAAAGCAGCACAAACGTAGAGATGAAATCTAGAAAACCCTTGCTCCTCGGCCTGTCGATGTCAAATTAGCTATGAGATCAGGTCGGCAACACCCCGAGCCGAGACTTACCATGTATGTATCCCACATTCGAATTGTACTCTTAATGTTCATCTCTCTCATCAGCAGACAGTTCATCCATCGAAAACTGAATTGCATAAATTCAACACCTTCGTTCTCCAGATGTTTTGCCAAGCCAGCATCGATTCTTTTCGTGAGGTCACGTAATGCTTTTACCTGTCGTTGAATACCGGGTTGAGCATAGATGTAATTGTCTTGAATGCCGTCCAGCAGCTTTGTAAGACACCAGAAAGAATCTGCCTCCACCGCATCAAGAACAGACCTCGGCAATTGCCCTGGATCCATGCCCTCTTCGACATTGTTGTCTGTCATATAAGCCCCTAGGAACACCTGCCAGAATGGCGTCACTAGGTCATTGATGCCTTGAACATAGCCACTAGCGGGATGCCGAATGGCCCAAACGTAAAGAATTCTTTCCAGGGATCGCTGCGTAGCCTCATAGCTGTAGAGCTGCAGATGGGGACTCGTGCGCGGCACATCAATGCTGATCTGATGCCAAACTGCCTCATCTAAGCCTCTGCCACGACCTGAGCCGGCGCTCGGAGAGTCGGTTCCTCCACTCGTTGAAACTCGATCGAATGCTTGACGTACTCCGTCCAAATACTCTTTGCGCTTTCTCTCGAGAGTCGAGACTCGCCGTTCACTATTGGTTGGAAGATATCCCAGTAGCAGCTGCCATGTCATAGCTCTCACTTCATCTGGCACTCCAGACCAAGCCAGAGCGCGAAGCTCTGTCAAAGAAACAGTGCTTGCTTGTAAAATTTTCTTGAATTTATTGATTCGAGAAATTCGTGCAGAATGGGCTTCTCGTTGACTGGGCGTGGCGTCAGAAGGTGGCGGTGAGTGGTTGATTAAATTTAGCGAGTTTGCAGGATCTGAGGTGTGTTGTGTCAGCATGTTATAGCTCGCCTTTTCCACTAGCGGTCTTGCCTTTCAAAATGTCCTTATATTGAGGACGAAGTATTTTTCCTTCACTCTTCTTCGCTAGCGGGTAGAGAGAAACGCCTCGTTCTTCGGCAATGTCAGAACTATTAGCTCTTGGCCTGATTGCAGAATCCAAGTCCGCGCCCAATGAAGAAATCCCTGACATATTATTGCTATTTCTCGACGAGGGCTGTGTACGGCGAGAGCTGGATCCCTTTTTGCGCATGCTGGCAATGCTCGGAAGTCCAAACTCATCTTCATCATCGTCATAAAACAGCTCGTCTTCCTCTTCTTCCTCAGCAGCGTCGTTTGCATAGCTTCGAGTACGGGTCGAATGCGAAATTATGTTGTTGTAAAGGCCAGTCGGGGAGCTGGCCTTCCTAGAGTCAACATACGACGAAGAAGATTGTACGTTGCGACCGTGTCCGAGATATGAACCAGATCTTGTTGGAGGTGTGCGAGAGGGTGCGCTGTTCAAGCTGTCAGAGATATTTTTGCTATTTTTTCGACAAACCCGCTCCTCTCGGTCGGGAAAATAGTGTTCAAGAACGTACTGAAGGATATCGGCATGCGAATAAGAAGCACCGACCACGGAATTGGCATCGTAAACTCTAGTGTTGGGGCTCTGT
The DNA here is from genome assembly GCA_002916415.1 of Talaromyces borbonicus. NCBI lineage: Eukaryota > Fungi > Ascomycota > Eurotiomycetes > Eurotiales > Trichocomaceae > Talaromyces > Talaromyces borbonicus. Next base: position 84,003 of record NBSA01000007.1, read on the forward strand.
TGGGGCGTACTCTTCGACCTCCAGAAAGGAGAAGCAGCGCCCCTTTCCATAAGTAATCAGCACCTGCATAGATAGTCAAACAATTGACACGCTATGTGACCAGAATTTGCGAGGCATTGTTTGTATTCCTGTATCCCTGGGACGCAGCAGGTAATGGAGGGACGTACTCTGAACGATCGGCTACCGAGGAACATTGATGTTAATCCTCTGAATATTTCCAAACATCACAGGAGCAGCAAGGAGGAAGTACGAACCGACCTGGACCATTTCCTAAGCGCCGCCACAAATTAATTCTCAGTCAGCAACATCTCTAAACAAATATAGCCGTCGCGGAGTGGGATGATGAACGGACTTGCTGGTGGGTCTTCTTGCTAGCCATCTTTTCGACAGCTCAAGCCCAGGGGCTGACGGCTCCTCATGAAATCCGGAGTGGACAGACGATGTATCGAATCTTTGTTATATGCGAACTGAGGAGGGACATTGCTAGGAGTTATTTACAGCCATCTGTTGAGGTTCGATCAAGGATGACTTTGTGCCCGCCGTAACTAGTTAACTTAGAAGATTTAGTTAGTTACGATGTCACCGACGGACTAACTAACCTAAAAAGGTTAGAGTATTCTGACTAAGTATCACTAGCTCACGGCAACTACTGCGGGCGTTGGCACCTTCCCTGCAAGAGTTCTTCTGCCAGGCGGTCAGGCAACAAAGTCTGGATCTCTCAGACTTCAAACTTCGCTCACCCTCGACTTCCTGATTCTACTTCACCAGTCGTTCTGTTACATCTGTTCTTCCCACAACCCCTGTTCTGACCTCTTCTTTTTACATATACCTTCTTTCATTATCTAATTATTAAGGAATCTTTGTTCATTTTTCTCATTGACAGACGCTGTAGAGCAGCGATCGCGGTATCCAACTGACTCATCCGCAAAAATGACAGAACCAGAAGAGCTCGAGGAGGATCTTTTCGCCGATTTGTAAGTCACCTCGCCCGGGTTTGAGTATTTACGGCTACGATTGACTGGAAGAATATTCAGGTACGAGGGAAACGATGCAAATCAAGTCAGCTCGGCTGGAGGGGCTGGAAACGGTGCAGACGCGACAACATCGGCCGGGGCTCCTCAAACAAATGAACACCAGAAAGAGGAAAAATATGAAGCACAACAAGATAATGCCTTTGCACAAAACTCATACGGTGGCCAGGAGGCCGGTGGAATACAGAGCTATCATTCAATGGATGAATCTTCGCATGATGGTAATGCTTTCACTGGCAACGGTATTCAATCCGCCGATGGAGAATCACATGGTACGGGCATCAAGGAAGACGGGTAAGTTTTCAATTTTATTCCCCTTGAGCACACTTTCGAGGTCGTATTTTTTTTCTTGGTCTACCGACAACGCTGTGTCTGCGAATATTATCGGGCCGGAGGAAAGGGGGAGGCTTGTCTCGAGTTACCTATGGAACATGTCGATGCTGTTATCATATGCGAAGATGAGTCGCTACTGCCAGTGCACAAGTCATAAAGCGTCAGATCGTGATACTTCTGTCTGCAAGCATGGAGTAGACCACCAGACTCAAAACAAAGCTTTGCCTCAATTATGCAAGAGACTTTAAAAGCTCTGAATTGGAGTGTATGTCGCGCTATGCTTAGATGTTTAGCCGAGTACTTCCCACAAGTTTCGATTCTGAATATTATCATGTGATGAGCGGCTGCATGGGATCAAACTTGGGTAACAATCGAAAATTATCTTGACTCACAATAAGACAACGATCGTTTGGACTCTGCGATGGGCACGGAGTAACCTTGGAAGAGCATCTGGCCCTGTCACACGAACATAATGTCGCCGGCGAGTATAGTATGGTGGATACTATATAGCTTCTTATCGATACAGTTTGAGGTAGCAGAGCAGCGAATAGACGAGTCGACTGTCTGGGAATGCAAGAACTATCGAAAGACCATACTCTATGCTTCTCCGAATATTATAATACCCATGATTCGGACAGAGAAATTCGGGAACTTTTATACATGATACCGCACTCGCCCATCATATTGCCAGACTGCAGTTGTGGAACCTTGGACTTGAACATAATCAAAGACAAAGCCCTGGAATCGACGTAATTTGATGGCAAATTGGTGCTTCACTGCGTGTGCAGTGCGCAAATTATTCTCGTCAAGATCAAGGCCAACTTCAATATCGCAGTCTTGTTCGTGACGTGTTGGGAGGGGGAAATAAGGGTCGCTGAACCATCAGATTAAGCAGCAATCAGGTCCATATATCTTTCATAACAGCAAAGACCCAAGGCAGTCATCTTTACCGATAGCATTCGCAGTCCAGCAGTTGCAGCCATTTATTCATACCTCGTTGTGTCTCTTGTATCATGTTTTGTTTCAAATGAGACTTGACGTGTAGGGGGGGTTCTCTGGGCTATATCACTAACCACTACTTTGATAGGAAAATGTTTATTGGAGGTTTAAATTGGGAGACCACAGATCGTATGTAATGAGTGCAGCGTTCACAAAGCAATGGGCAAGCAGGAACTAATCAACGTCTTTATAGAATCACTTAAGGATTATTTTTCTCAGTTTGGCGAAGTATCAGAATGCACAGTCATGCGTGACAGTGCTACAGGCAGATCGAGAGGTTTTGGTTTCCTCACATTCAGAGATCCTAAGACAGTCAACACCGTAATGGTCAAAGAACATTATCTGGATGGAAAAATCGTAAGTCTAGCTGCTTGACCTCTACTTGAATCTCGTCTCATTTCACCCATCTTCATAAGCACTAGCTCACCCTCAACAGATTGATCCTAAACGCGCCATTCCCAGAGACGAGCAAGAAAAGACGAGCAAGATATTTGTCGGAGGAGTTAGCCAGGAAGCTACAGAGCAGGATTTTAAGCAATTTTTCATGCAATTCGGCCGCGTGGTGGATGCGACGCTTATGATTGACAAGGACACTGGACGTCCTCGTGGGTTCGGTTTCGTGACATTTGACAGTGAAGCAGCAGTAGAAGCGACGCTCTCTCGTCCGCTGGAGATCCTCGGCAAACCCATTGAAGTGAAAAAGGCCCAGCCAAGAGGTAACTTGCGTGATGACGATGGCCGAGGCCGACGAGGCGGAATGAACCAGGGCATGAACCAGGACAATAGTCAGCAACAAGGTGGTCAAGGCGCAGGAGGTATGCCTAATGGTATTACGCCCCAGATGATGGCCCAATACTGGCAACGAATGCAACAGTATTTTGCTATGATGCAGCAGCAAATGGCAGTCGCACAGAGCCAGGGAATGGGTGGAATGAACATGGCCGGCATGAATCCTGCGATGATGCAGCAGATGAAGCAGATGCAGATGGCGGCTGGCCAACAACCAGGTCAATCACCGAGTCCTGGTCCACAGGGAATGATGAACCCGGCCATGATACAGCAGATGCAACAAATGCAACAAATGCAGGGCCAAGGACAAGGGCAAGGACAAGGACAAGGACAAGCCCAGGGACAGATGAACATGGGGGGTGGTGGTTACGGTGCCAATCGTGGCGGACCAGGTTACAATGCCCACGAACAACTAGCCTTTGAACAGCAGAAGTACGAGCAACAACAACAAACTCGACGCGGCGGCTACTCACCCTATCAACAAGGTGGTCCAACTTCATGGGAAGGCATGTACGACGAAGTTCCTCAGCCCAACGTCCCGACTGGTCCGCATAATCGCGGCGGTGGAAACATGGGACGAGGTGGTATGCAGAATCAGGGCAAACCAGGTACTCCGCCTGCTGCGCCTGCTAATGCTCCCACTGGGCCGAAAAATGCTGGACGACCGGGGGCAAATTATCGCGGAGGTGGTCGCGGTAGCGGACATCGGGGCTTTCATCCTTACTCTCGATAGTTTTGAAAAAAAAAAAAAAGAACAAAAGACGCTCGTTGAGTCCAGGAAAATGTTACATTACTCTTAATTCGAAAATTTGCAGTCTTTGTGTGTGTTTCTCACTAAAGTTGTCCTCTCGGGTCATAAAGTCAGGGGATTAGTGGGCAGGTTTCTCTTTTTTTTTTTTTTGACTTCTTTTTCCTTCTCTTGTCTTTTGCCTTTTTCGTGCGAAAATCGCCTTCATTTTTTCATTTCAACCATGATTTTTCATCCAGCTTGCATGCTCAAAATGCTCTCAATGCGGTGCTTAGGTGTGACTAGGTTTAGATACGGAAATTATATATGAGATGATCCTTTTTTAACCAACCTTGGAATCTTTCTTATTTTTAATTTGAGGTTCAGCTTATACTACTAGACTGGGAATCATGATCTATGGTTTATTGGTGCTCTCATGAAAACAAAAAAAAGTTGTTTCAAGATTATTGATTACTATCTAGAGTAATACTATTAATTAGTCAATCATAATAACATCGGATTCCTTCGGGACAACTCCTTGCTGTTGCCGGTTATGACCTTTCAAAGTCCCATTCGGCTTCGGGCCCTTTTCTTTGGCGGCTTTATTAGCCACCTTTTTCTCAGGGACTTCGCGTGAAACAGCCTTTGCGGGGGGAAGGACGGAAAAAGGAGGCGGCGTAATATCAGCGAAACAAGCATCCAACTCTGAAAGAAGATTCCCAACATGATCGGCATCAGCCACAGCTCCGTTCCCGAGACCTTGCCAACCGTCGCCTTTGCCACGATATATCTTCTCCTGGATCCTGGCGTCTACCACTTGCTCGACGTCACGCTGGCCTTCTGATGAGCTGATGTCCTTTAATGTCCAGACGATCTTATCCCGACGATTCGAGGCATTGAGCAAGAATCGGAACCTAAGTCCAAAGAAGTGAATCTGATACGTCTGGGCGCCTCGTATTGAGACTTGAACCCGGATTGCAGAATGATGTTGTGGTTCAGTCATGAGGCGATCCAAGGCACGGAGTACATTTGTTGTCAATTTGAGCAGTCCCAGCACAGACTGTATTCCCTGAGCGGGACTTGACCGGTTGAGTATCGTTCCCAGAGGATGTTTGATCCGGTTGTGCGGGCTCAGGTTATTGAAGGATATATCGAGACGTAACTGGAATAGCGATTCATTCTGTTGACTGATTGCAACTGGATCTAAGTCTGAGGTAAGATCGGGACCTCGCAATCGAATAGCTATAGATGCTTCGAACCCTTCTTTCGCTGCATAGACAAACGACACGTTGAAGAGGGAGACTGATTTGATTGCAATCTTGTTCCGTTTAAGGATCTGGAATAAGGACAGGACAATGTTGAGTCTCTGAAGTCGCTCCAAAAGATCGACAATTATCGGCTGACCGGGCGTGACAAGGAATCGCATCGCAAAAGCTGTGCCACCTTCGCGAAGATGTGTGCAATCGGAAAGCTTCAACTTCCTTAGACCTAGATTCCTCAGTGGCGTGCGGAATCTCCCATGAGCTACCAAAATAGCATGTTTCGTTCGAGAATCGATTCCATGATACGCGATAGTAATAGCCTCCTGGATGTATGAATTGCCTGAGGCCTCATCCCCCGGATTGACGCGAAGTTGTCTTGGTAGACTACTGTCATTGAACTTGAGATAGAGACAAGGCACCTCCAATCTCGTACCAATTTGTATCTGGTCCAAAGAAGGTTGAAAGTCCTGATATCCCAGTTCTGACAGCCAAAGCGCGTTTGAGTAAATAACCAATGCTCCCGTGATAGAGTAGTCCAAGTCTGAGAGGTAGTGCTTGGTGATTGGCGAGTGAGAATTCTGCTCTCCTGAAAGAGCACGAAGAGATTGAACAGATGATCCGGCGCCCGGGAATAGGCGAGCATGACTAACGATCTGAGAAGACGATCCACGCGTCCGGAAACGCAAGATCCACCAGTCGTCGCCGCTCATACTGGTTGTTGCGGCAATAATCCAAGAACTGCCCCAGAGTCGATTGCGGAAGAAAGAAGCCCTCAATATGTTGCTCGAGAACACACGACGGATGTCCACCTTGAATCTTCGATGATCAACGCTCTCCCAGCCGATCATCTTAGTATCAGACTCAAGCTCCTCCATAGCTGCAATGCAACGAAGTCGAGATATCCGATTAACAAAATCATCTTCAGATGAGCTGCCTTTGTCCAAACGGCATAATAAAGACGGTACAGTATGAATACACATTGCCCCCGAGACGGGTTCTAGTGAAGCGTGCAGATAACGAGAATCCGTCAGCTGAACCTTTAATTGGCAGTTCCCTGGTTCGGTTCTTGACATTTGCATGCTGATTGAGAGTTGATTGTCAGCAAAAAGTTTATGAGCGGAGATGCGCTCATATACGGTGCGGAGCATGTTTGAAGAGTGAATTGCAATTACGCTTCGAAGAATAGATTCCATGGAGAGAACCTGCGTATCGAAGTGGATTTGAGACGAATCGCGTTCTGTGCCTTCACAGATCCAACGTAGACCAAGATATGAGATTTTCTGGCGATGCTGACGACCACTGTGTGCACCAATCTCTAACCAACTTTTTGGACCCCCTCTATCTGGCCAGTACTGCACCACTAATACGCGATGCAATAATTCCACGCGTAAAGCATCTGTCCATTGTCCTCGCGAGAAGGCTACTGCTTGTTTGAATAAGATGTTAATTTTATTCATAAGAACCAGATTGTGGAGAAAGTCGAAGCAGCCTGGTAATCCTTTTGTCTTCAGGATGGCGTTCATTTGTGAATCGAGTTCGTTGAAAAATCGGCCAGGTGGGATAGGTGAAGATGGCATGAAGAGGAAGCGTATATCAATGAAAAAAAATTGCGAGTTAACGTCTTCTTCGGCGATGGAGAGATCTAATTCGAATTCGCCTTGAACTGTGAAAGTGACCCGGCCGTCATGAACTCTGTAATCATTCATAGACGAAGGAACCAACTCGGTAGTCACTAAACGAGTACAAATAATGCGATTGATCTTCTGCAGAGTTGCTAGGAGGCGTCGTGTGCTGAGCGGCTTCGGCGGTTTATATCCAAACTACAGAATGTGTTAGAGAGTTCGTCTTCAAAGAAAGATACTAAGGCTCTGCTCACCTCCGGCATGCTTGACACACGGCCTGTTGTTAAAACCTCCAAAGCTGTCTGTAGATCCGGGTTCGCTACTTGAGCCCTAACGAGGTCTCGCTTCATGTCTGCAACTCGTTGAATTGTAGTCTGGTACGCTAGATGTCGAGTACGAATAAAATGCTGAAGATCGATGAGCTTGCTGACATCGAAAGCTTGACGACTCCATTGTGACAAAACCAAAAGCTTGATAAATTCGGTTCGTTTCAATTGCGCAAATTCCAGAATACGCGCTCTTTTCTCGACAGCAGCAGCTTCTGCCTTACCGTTGACGGAGCTGGTTTGCGCCGATTGCTGTAGTTGGTTCGACTCTGCTAACTCCGTGATTATGTCGCAAAGGTCGTTGTAGCATTGCTGTACGGCCCTGTTAACCAGGCGCGAATACGGAAAGAATCCTTGGGTAATGTGCATGAGAGGGGGTGCTAGTTTTTGGATTGTCCTGTCTGCTACAGCGCCAGATTTCTCGTGGTTCGAAGTCATCGTGCTGTTGAGCTCCGGTGGCTCGCCGCTATCTTTTGTGAATCCATTCGCCTGTCGAAGTGTAGTGCCTGACTTTTCAGATGTGTCGTGATCATGGGCGTGTGTCCCCTGCAACGAAGGTGGATTTTCATCAACGCCATTGTGACCATTGGAGTTCACCCAGTCTCGTGATGCACTTGCAGTGACATGGTCCATGACGAGACCGGGCATCCCTGGCCCCAGTTTAATCGGTATGGCCTCCTCTGCCACCCAGAATGCCGGCCTCGATTCAGGGTTAAACTGGCATCAAACAATCCGACGCAAGCTTTGCTAATCGCTTCCTTTTGAAATAACGCTGTCCGAAGGCGAGGAGTTAAACCGAGATGGCGTCCAGGTCTCGACAGAAGCTGGCCGAAGAGCGTACTGGGCCCAGTCACTGAATGCTTTTCAGGCGCAACGACGATTCATGCAAGCACGACCTATTCGAGGGTTCCAATAATGTATCGGTATGCCAGAAGGGTCGCGAGGCGTGAGACGGGGCGAGAGAGTATGAAAATGGTTGTTAAATTCAGGAGATTTCGATAACAGAATGCATGAACGTTGAATTCGAGATTGCGCAGTCGGACGAGAGGGAGAGGCAGAAGAAACCTTTGGAAACGAGGGTCGCAGTGCCAGCACAAAGGACGTGGGATGGGCCGAAAAGGAAAACGAGAGCAATCAACGTGAGACGAGCTGTCTATGTCTGTCGGTGGTTTAGACGCATATGAATCGAAGAATCGAGATTGCAGGCTGTTGCGCTTGGTTTGGTGAAAGGTGAAAGATGAAAGATGAAAGGTGAAGATCGACGGAGATGCTGGAGATTTGATCCTGGTCAGTCGGGTTCTTACCGCGCGGCGCTGACAGCCAGCGCAACTTCCTCAAAACGTAACATGGCGTCGCACTAAGCCCAAAGCGACAATATTATATAATATATATTCTCATATGTGATTGGACAGAACTCTTCCAAACTAAGCCTCATACGGCTGGGAAGTGTGGCTAGTGTCTTGAAACCTGAGGCATCAGCTCCTTCAACTTTCTTTCTCTCTTTCTTTTCTTTTCCTCTTGCTTCTTTCTTCGTACTTCTTACCACATATGATAATTATAGGGACAAAATATTCAACGGAATACCATAATAGCAACTCACATTCACCCGAGAAGCTCTGTAGTATATCTCTTATACACGTTGACTCGCAGAGGTCCAGTCGTTGATACTGCCCCAAAACAGCCTAGCGTGATTGGTGCAGTATGACATCGTGGTTCTTGACGACGCAGAAACCCGTGACTGTCGACGATCAGGGAATATTGAACTGATGCAAATCTCTGACTCGAATCTCGCCTTTCTCGTCAAAACCCGCAATGGAGGTCTTTCTTCGCTTGATGTGACTACTCTTTCGGCAGAAATTTGTCCACAGCAAATGTCTCGCAGCGCTGTCTGAACGTATATCTTGGGATTTGTTCTGTACACAAGCTTCACAATGTCCGAAGTCGAATCAACACCGTCCCCCCAATATCCTGGCGAGGATACGCGACCTACTAGTCAACGAGAAATTACCGCCTGGTACAGCTATGGGTGGGCCGCAGAGGTTTTTGTAGTTTGCGCGATGGGTAAGTGAGTCAGAATCGTCGTTACTTGGGATCAGCTCATGTCTGACTCTATTCTATAGGTTCCTTCCTTCCCATCACGCTGGAACAAATGGCTCGCGACAAGGGGCATCTTGCGGCAGATAAATCACAGCCCTGTCAAGCAAGCCATTTGAATATCTTGACAGGCGAAACATTGATGGGTCGATCGAATCAATGTGTGGTCGACTTGCTGGGTTTGGAGATCAACACAGCGAGCTTCGCCATGTATACCTTTTCGCTCAGTGTCTTGGTACAGGCCCTACTCATTGTTACCATGTCCGGTGCCGCAGATCATGGCAGCTATCGAAAGTCTCTACTAGTTCTATTTGCTTGTGTCGGATCCATAGCTACCATGCTGTTCATTGCGGTACCGTCGCAGATCTACGTTCTCGCCGCGGTTTTAGCAATAATTGCCAACACTTGTTTTGGCTCGTCTTTCGTGCTCCTCAATTCGTTTCTTCCCCTTCTCGTTCGCAATCATCCGACCATGCAGCGCAAAATCGGCGAAACACCCAGCGACCGAGTGCCCAACGACGGACTGGTTGCGGCAACACCACCACCAGACATCAACACCCCACTTCTCCACTCTATTCAGGGAGTCGAACAAACGCAGGTTGAAGGAAACGATCCTGCTAATGTTGCGGGCCCTTCAAATACGGCTCTGCGACTCTCTACTATGATTTCGGCCAAGGGCATGGGCATTAGCTACATTGGAGCGCTATTGCTACAATTGACGTGCATTATCGTCGTGCAGCTGACACATCAGACGACATTTTCTTTTCGTTTGGCGATGTTTTTAATTGGTCTTTGGTGGTTTATATTTACTATTCCGTCCATGTTATGGCTGAGACCCCGACCAGGTCCGCCGTTGCCGTCAACGAGTGACGGGAAACCGAATCGTTCTTGGCTCGGTTATATGGCCTTCTCATGGAAGGCTCTGGGTAAAACAATCATGCGAGCTCGACGCCTGAAGGACGTCGGCTTATTTCTTGCCGCCTGGTTTCTTCTGAGTGACGGTATCGCCACGGTAAGCGGAACCGCGATTCTCTTCGCAAAGACGGAGCTTCATATGCAGCCCGCTGCCCTCGGTCTGATAAGTGTCATTGGAACTACCTCCGGTATTGTCGGTGCCTTTGCCTGGGGCTATTTGTCTCGGCATTTTAATCTTCGCGCCCAGCAGCCGATCATTGCTTGTATTTGCTTGCTAGAAACCATTCCTCTCTACGGCATGCTGGGCTTCATACCCGCAATCCAACGACTCGGCTTCTTGGGATTGCAGCAGCCATGGGAAGTGTACCCTCTCGGTGCCATTTATGGTCTGACCATGGGGGGTCTGTCTGCCTACTGCCGCAGCCTCTTTGGGGAACTTATCCCACCGGGATACGAAACGGCATTCTATGCCTTGTATGCGATCACGGACAAAGGGTCCAGTGTTTTTGGTCCAGCCATTGTTGGCGCTATCACCGATCGATATGGTGAGATCCGGCCGTCTTTTGTATTCCTGGCCGTTCTGATTTTCCTTGCCGTTCCACTGATGCTCTGTCTTGACGTGGAACGGGGGAAACAAGATGCCATAGCTCTGGCAAAGGATCTAGACGAGCATGATCATAATGAATAGGATATTTGGTGGTCGCTCTTACAAAGTGTGCAAAAGTCTCCGCGGGAGCTTGGCGACTTTTTTTATTCTGTCGGCAAGTGTTCAACTGCGGCGATATCCCGCGCCGAGCATGCTGCGCGCTGTCTTATTTGCTTACAATAAAAGATGAAACATAATCAAAGTATTTAGTACATTGTTTTCGTCCACATTAATTTCCAATGTACCTCAGCGAATCATTGATAACATAATATATTTTACAACTGGACAACTATACCTATTGCATTGTTGCCACTAGGACTAAGTTACGCTATGTTATCTAACAACTACTATGTATACATTTGAAGACAACATAGATAGTACCAACTGCCGAGCCCTGGAGCTTGAAACAAACTTGCCAGACATGAAAAGTCCTCTTTCAGAATGATCGACAGTCAGATTGAGATTCTTCCAACCATTTGGGTATAACCTCTTGACATAATAATCAATAATTATTCCCTGTGGCATGCTTGATAATCACATCGATTGAGCCGGTCGTATTTTATATTAGTCAACACAGTATTACAAGTGTAACACACCCCTGCTGGCTGTAATTTAAGAGGCGGGCCCTTGCTTAGAAAGGGTTAAAAGGGTACTGGACCCACTGGCTTCAGGGTAAACCTCTGTAAAATACTCTCTGTACTAAATCGTAAAATACTAAAAAGAACAAACTGTCCTTAACTTACAGCTTAACTAAAACGTGTCTCTAAGAGGATACTCTCTCCGCAGCTGCCCCATCTCTTAAATATCCAGAACAGATCCCCCTACTGTTTACTGCTTCTTCATTGCCACCTCTTGCACTTCTACTTCTTCCAACCTTTCTTTTCTATCTCTCTTTTGCTTCGTATCTTGCTCATACCCTCCTGGATATTGTGGGTAGAGAAGAATAAGAAGAAGAGGAAGTAGAGCTACGCCGTAGTTCTCCAATTTCGGTTGCATCTCGTCGAGCATACTTCAGTGAAGTCGCACTCGGCTTGTTTGTGACTACTTTTGTTGTTACGTGTTCGTTGTCTTCGAGAACTGATTAATCCTGATATCCACCATGCGTTCTTTTATTTCCGTCACTGCAGCCCTGCTGGGCGCTGCAGCAGTGGTCTCTGCTGCCGACGCCGAATCCGACGTCCACACTCTGACCACTGACTCGTTCCCGGACTTTATAAAGGGACACGACCTGGTGCTGGCAGAATTCTTTGCGCCCTGGTGTGGTCACTGCAAAGCCCTGGCTCCTGAATATGAGGTCGCCGCCACCGAGTTGAAGGAGAAGAATATCCCCCTTGTCAAGGTGGATTGCACAGAGGAAGCTGCGCTGTGCCAGGAGTACGGGGTGCAGGGTTATCCTACCCTGAAGATCTTCCGAGGAGAAGAAAATGTGAAGCCTTATTCAGGCGCCCGCAAGAGTGGAGCGTGAGTGGTCCCGACCAGCCCCTGTCCGGATCTGTTTACGAGGAGTGTACTAACTGGGATACTGTATGGTTTAGCATCGTATCGTACATGGTCAAACAATCTCTCCCGGCCGTCTCGCCCGTCACCGAGGCCAATCTTGAGGAATTCAAGACCCTCGACAAGATCGTTGTTGTTGGATACCTCCCTTCAGACAACAAGAAAGTCAACGAGGTCTTCAACGCGCTGGCTGAGGCTGAGCGCGACAACTTCCTCTTCGGTGCCAGCGACGATGCCGCTGTTGCCAAGTCCGAAGAGGTCGAACAACCCTCCATTGTCTTGTATAAGGATTTCGATGAGAAGAAGGCTGTATACACTGGACCTTTTGACTCCGAAAGTATCCTGGCCTGGGTCAACACCGCCAGCACGCCCCTGGTTGGTGAGGTCGGACCTGAAACCTACGCCACCTACATGAAGGCGGGAATTCCTCTGGCCTACATCTTCGCCGAGACTCCTGAGGAGCGGGAGAAGTTCGCAAATGAATTCCGTCCTGTGGCCGAGCAGCATCGTGGAAAGATCAACATCGCCACCATCGACGCAAAGGCATTCGGCGCTCACGCCGGAAACCTTAACTTGGACCCTGCTTCTTTCCCCTCTTTCGCCATCCAGGACCCCGAGAAGAATACCAAGTACCCCTGGGACCAGACCAAGGACATTAACGCCAAGGACATTGGTGAATTCATCCAGAACGTTCTTGACGGCAAGGTTGATCCTAGCATCAAGTCTGAGCCTATTCCCGAGACCCAGGAAGGTCCCGTCACCGTGGTCGTTGCCCACACGTACCAGGAATTGGTCATTGACAACGAGAAAGATGTTCTTCTCGAATTCTACGCACCATGGTGTGGGCACTGCAAGGCGTAAGTCTCTATAAATATCTGCCTCTAGTACGAACGCTTTACTAATAAGACAACGTTTGCAGTCTGGCTCCCAAGTACGAGCAACTGGCTTCTGTCTATGCCGAGAACCCCGATTTCGCTTCCAAGGTGACCATCGCCAAGGTCGATGCCACTGCCAACGATGTTCCCGACCAAATCCAGGGTTTCCCCACCATCAAGCTCTTCCCCGCTGGATCCAAGAGTGCCCCTATTGAATACTCTGGATCGCGAAGCCCCGAAGACTTGGCCGAGTTCATTAAGACCAAGGGCAAATACCAGGTTGACGCTTCCGCTGCTCTCGCTAAGCTCAATGAAGAATCCGCTGCGGCCGCCGCTTCAGCTGCCGAAGCCGCCGCATCGTCCGCATCGGCATCGGCCTCTGCCTCTTCTGCTGCGACTGAAGCAGCATCCGAGACTGAAACTGCAACCACCACCGCAGCTTCTGAGGCTACTGAGGAGGCTGCTCCTGACCACGACGAGCTCTAAATGAAGAGAGAAAATAGCCGGACTGATTCGAGTTCGATGGGAAACTGTATTTTTTTCATAGTCACTGATTGAATGCCATGCTTTAACGTCAAATATGTTACTTTTCTTTCGTCTGCAATTTCCATTTCGTGTTTGATAATTCAGTAGGCCGCTGTTTTGTGATTGCTTTACTGTAGAATGAGACCTGATTATTGTCGAATAAGTGTGTGTAGAGTACAATTTTTATGAGCAGGACCTCACTTGACATGTTTGATCTGATATGAAATATCCCGTGCCTGCATCCCATGCCTGTTCGGTCAGTACCATGGTTTCCTGTTCGTATTTGAGCCCGCTGGAGGAGGATTGAAACAAAAATAATTCCCAGAATTTCTAGTAAACAGCACGAACGAATGAATGGTCCGAGTATCATTCTTGTTCATTTTTGTGCACCTATGTACAGTAACCAATTATTCTGACCTGAATTCCAAAAAGGCCTCAAGACCCTGTAAGAAGTAAATCTCCTACAATTACACGTCGAGCTGGTAGATGTGAACCTTGCTTGCTGAACATGCTATCAAGCTAAATCGCATACAATCTCGTTTAAAAAGAAAAAAGAAAAGAAAGAAAGGAGCTCAAACGCAAACTTCGAAATGACGAGAAGAGGTAAGTTTTGTTCTTCCGTACTTTCCTAGACGAAGAGTGCTTCAATCTTCCTTGACTTCCTCCACGACGACATCTTCTTTGCGCCCCTCGCTACCTTTCAGTGCCGATAGGTCATCCTGCTCAGCAGCGAGAGCCTCGAGCGCATCCAAGTCATCCAAGTCATCGAGAAGATCGTCTTGAGCTTTCGCCGTCGACACCGGAGCCGCTGCCGCCTGTGCTTTGAACTTATCCGAGGTATCAACGACAGCTTTATTTGCAAGTTTACTAGTGGCAAGTGGGCTTTCTAGCTTCTCGTCCTTCGCAATAGGAGCTACGGGTTTAGAGCCAAAGAGAGGCTTTTTCGGGTTCAAGCTCCAATCGATCATCCCGTCTTCTCCATACCTCTCTGCAAGCCACTGGTTACATTTCTTGAAATGTCCGTTTTTAAACTAAGTCAACATTTAGTAAAATATTCGCAGTCCTGAACGAGGGAGTTAAAAGAGAGAATAAGATGTCTTACAAATCCTGGTCCTCTATGAGCACTCAACGGACTTGGATGGACTGATTCCAAAACATGATGTCTCTGCTTGTTGACACCGGCCACTCTTTTCGCGGCCGGTGACCCCCATGCAAGAAACACCACGCCGCGCGTACGGACACGAGCCACCGTGTCAATGACCTTTTGAGTGAACCGCTCCCATCCTCGATCGGCGTGACTCTTGGCATTGTGCGCTCGAACGGTCAAACAGGTATTCAACATCAATACTCCGCGTTCGGCCCAGGGTGTCAGTAGCCCGCTGTTGTTAGGAGGAGATTCAAACGAGGGGTAATCATTTTTGATTGCGATGTAGATATTCAAGAGTGATGGAGGAGCTTTGGTCGGTGGCCGAACGGAAAAACAAAGACCGTGTGCTTGGTTGTAGTTATGATAAGGATCTTGACCGAGAATGACAGCTTTAACGGTGTGCAGCGGAGTATGTCGCGACCTTTAGCATACATGAAGTCAGTATCGCGGCCGTAACTGGAAATAAGAAAAGAATTTAGATAAATGTGAATATAAAAATAACTAACCAGGAATAGATGTCCTCTTCCGGAGGAAAGATTGTTTGTTTCGCCTCCTTTTCTTTCTTGAGAAATCGTTTCAAGTTCAGGAATTCCGGAGAAGCTACTTCTTCCTTCAGATGAGCTAGCCAGCTCTCGTCCAAAGTATCGATTTCCAGCTTCAGTAATTCCCTCTGCTCTTCTGTCAGAGACGCAACCCATTTCGACTTATCGAATCGAGTCACGGGAGGTGCCGGAGCACTGGCGGCGTGGGACGGATTGTTTTCGCGTTCTTTGGGCTTCGGAGCACCAAAGAAAGAAGTGATGCTACCATTGACTTTCGTCTTTTTAGCACTTGCAGGCGAAGATAAAGAGTTTGCCGTGCGTTTGAGAGACATATCGCGGGTGTGGTCTTTCTGGAGTCAGAGCAGGCAACCTCAGCACGACGATATTCTTAGTAGGCGTTACCGTAGTAAAGTAAGCGTGTTGAAATTGAGGTATCAACAAATACTAGAGATATCAACGTTTATGTTTCTCAATGACGGCAACTTCTTTCAATCACTGATCCTTTGGAGAATAGCAGATACAGAGTAAAGTCATGTAGATCGAGAGCTCTACAAAAGTTGTGCTGGAGAAGAGACGCGTTCCCCAAGCTAGCTCTGGCTGATCCGCGTCCGGCGCGTAAAGTGCCAGCTCCGTTTCATTGCCTGAGAAATCAGGACAACATTCAAAGTTCGTAAAAAGACCAGAAGGGAAAGGAAGGAGGCAGACAGCCTTGACCGCCATCTTTAAGTTACTTCTTAATTTCTTCTTGAGCCTCTCTCATCCTTTCTCTTCTCTTCTCTTCTCGTCTCTTCATCTTCATGGCTCAGTATGTCTACAAGACAGTACAGTAGGAGTGAATGAATAGTTACAGCACCATTTGCCAATCTATGGCCCCCAGCAGATTTACGCGAGGTCTCGACTTTCTCGATACTGTACAACTCCACCAAAGACCCAAATGAGTGCAATCTACTACGACGGAGTGAGTACTCCGGAGTCCGTACTACCTAGCCGGTCCACTCACCAGGTGAATACAGTAGCAGTCCCACCGTCATGGCGACTGGTGGGATCGGATGGGGTCGAAAAGGTTTAACAGCTTGTAGAACATATACTCGTGCGATGCTCAGACGACGTTCTCAAATCGCACACAGCCTCTGAAACATCAACTAAATAACGACCACCTCACAGAATTCATCCATGGCGAGACGATGGCAGAAAAGATCCTGCAGACAACTTCGTGATGGTGATCAACGGAGAAAATCTACAAATCAGGTCGACCTGGTACCTGCGCTATACCTGATTGTGTCGAATCGCGCCATATTGATCTCGTTTCAAAGTTTCAATGCAGGTGAAGGCCGTGCGCCCCCGGCACCAATGCCCCGTCACGGCGTACAGTGCATTTGCTCCTGCACGCCTCAAATCCAAAGAGCCAGTAAAACGGCCCGCCAGCCCAGGCGACTGGAGATTTTCTTTCAATGGACTTGATCGAGTTCGGTCTCGAAACTCCACAATTGCACGGCACGCTATGGGCTAGCGCCCCCAAAGACTCAAGGCCCAAGCCGCAATCAATTTGAGGGAGAGAACTCGTCATGTCGATCGAGTAATTTTGCGGGCATGGCCTGGTTGCGCCCCTTTCTTTCAGGTTCTATGCAGATTTCAAAATTCAAATTGCCAAACTCTGCATTGAGCAAGCCCTTTGCTGTCAAGCGTCAAACACACGGAGCATCCTCCACCACCGCTGATTCGTCTTTCTCCCATACAGTTTACGGTAGACCCAACTTCCCACGTGCGCATGATAACTCAAAAGCCGCCGAAGTCACTGCTTCTATAGCGCTAAACCGAGCTAGGCACACAACTTTCGATTGCCCTCGTCATATTTCCTCCGAAAAATCGAGCAAGACTCCTTTGTCCACAACGGCGCGAAACGACTTCTGCGGTCAATTTTGTTGTCTAAGAACCGATGATTTCGTTCTGATTTCTTGTGAAAACGTCAATCGATGCGAACGTGAACAGGATCGACCTTAGAAGGCTGGTGTCTTCGGATACCCCCCTCCGTGATCGATGAAACAAGCGAGTAAAAAACGACGTGATTGAGCAGAATGCCGTCGATACCAGGCGAGGAAGAATGGCTGAAGCAAACTGCGAAGGCTCAACAAGAGGCCGAGGCCTCCCGAACTAAAGAAACTTTGGTTAATGACGCGCCTGTACATCCGATTCCTCAATTGCAAGGACCATTCGAAGAATCCATAACGGAATCTACGGTTGGGCCTCTGACCAATTGGCAAGTCTACATCGATGCGCATGCTCGTCGCAATCAGGTATTGACTGCTCCGGTATATGAGCGTCTTTGCGGGAGAAGATGGAGGCAACGACCAAACGAAAAGTAAGTCTCTTGTTTCGAAGCTGCCGATAAGTCCGCCGATAAGTGGTGGTCAGCACAGAGAAACATACTGACACGTAGATCAGATATCACCCGTTATGGAAGTTGATCTCTCAGATTGCTTTTGGTTTGCACCTCCTAGCAAAAGGCCTGGCGAAATCAGAATCGGCAGTGGTCCAGATTCTTCAAGTGCATGTAGCCGAACTTGACGGTTTCATTGAAAATACTACAGAAGACATTGCTTTAGCTTTCCACGATATCGAAGAGCGATTGATTCATTTGCGCTTACCGCTTGTAAACATTCCATTATTCACCGAAATGCTTGCGGACGAAGCGTTTCGACAGACAGTTATCGATGATCATGGACGAATTCAGCATATCATTCAACGCACAATGCTCGCCATGGATGATCATGTCAAGGATATAGAGAAGGGCTTGCAGTCAGTCCGGCTTCTGGGGCTCTACCTATCTGATTTGAGCGACGACTTAGACGAGAGCATACACAATCTCAGTGCCGTATATACCGCTATGGTAGGCAATGTCGAAGGCTGGAAGCGGGAATTTAAACGTCTTAAGCGCAAGGCTTACAAGCTTGGTACGAGCCTGTCTACGTTGCATCAAGTAGCATCTGAAATATATCGCCTTGTGAATCAAGCAGGCAAACAGGTCGCGGTAAGATTTTCTTATTAACCCCATTTCCAATGTAAGCGTTTGGTCTAATGTCAGGTTAGCAGGATACACAAGAGCCAGTAACGCGGAGTCGTCGCCATCGCAAACATATGCAATCCGCGTCAGAGGGAATTTCCTCTACAGTGCATGGACTTCAAGCTCGTTCGCTGGCGGAGCCTGTATCTCACACATCCAAGGTACATAATGTGGCTGCTGCAGCCGGCTCTCGGCCTTCAACATCTGGTCAGGCACCTTCCAAACAAGAGAGCTCGGTGTTTGGCGATCTAAACACTAGTCATCGTCATAATCATCACAAGGAGGCACCAACCGAGTCGAAGAACTCGAGCGGTGCTAAGAACCAATATTATTCCCAAAATCCTTCTAACCTGGTACCACGACGATCTGCAACAGTACCTGTGCAGGCCGGACGGAAGAACGGGAAAACAGTTCGTAATGAACACAAGGAAAAGCAAGAGCAATCGAAAGCTACAGAGTCAAACAATCATCTAACCAGATTGGGAACCAAGCTTCAGAAGTCGACCTCTAGGATATTTCACGTTGGAACATTATCCAGAGGCAGCAACAAGAAATCGTCTCAGATGGAAGCCAATCCACCGACTACTCAGGAGAAAACTCTCAATTCGACGAAGCAGTCAGATTCCAATATCGAGACAGAGCGAGACAAACGCCTGAGTTGGAACCACCGGGGAGTGTCAAGTTCGGATGGTAAAATCATGGCACTGAAAAAAGAACCTGCACCAGAGTTTCCTCACTCGCTCTACATTTCATTCCTGGAGGATGACTCGGCAAGCGACGAAGAAGATCAGAAGTCACCGGACGAAAGCGTTGCAAAGACGATGACTGGCGGGATTGATGATTCCAAACCCGCTATTACTGCGTTGCCCAATGTCAGCAATACTGCGGAAGATGGTGATGGTCGAGACGACGATATGGCGGCAGAAGTGGCTTCTACTTATTCCCGGAAAAGTCGCAGATTCCGAGCAAAAGATCTCTCGATACCACCTCTACCCAAACGCAAATTCGGCAAACCCTCAAATCAAGGCAACAACCATGTTATATTTCAAAATCGAAACTGGTTGCGTCAGAAGCCCTCCTCTGTCTTTTCATTCATATCGTCGAAGAAGGGAGCCGAGGAAAAGGCAACAGAAGATGCTTCTCAACGTTCGCCTTCTGTCGTCTTATCTCGGCGTGACTCTGGCCTATCTGAAACGCAGTCAAGACCAATGTCATCGTCCCAGTCGAGTCATTCGCAGGGCCCGGGCACGTCTATTCCACCGTTCAATCCAACGTGGACAGCACACAAAGTATCTTCTTCGCGAGCTGGCGGAACGCCTCCCCTGGCTCCGGCGCCATTTTATAAATCTCAAACATCCTTTTTGACTGCCGCAAACCCGAGCATACGGCCTGGAACTGGTCATTCCAGTTCTCATGGAAGTACAACAGAAAATCTATCGCCTACAGGAGGAGGACATGTGGAAAGATCTAGCGCTTCCCCTCAACACGAAAATAGCTACTCAAGCTCTACCAGCATCAAGAGTTCCGGCGAACGTAGTGGGAAATCACCTTTGATTGTCACAACTACATTGGAAAGACCTCAGCATGGAGGGTTGAGCCTTTTTCCTCGAACTCCAACTACACCGAGAATGCGGAACCTTGCTTCCTCGACTTCGCTAAGAGAGGTCATGACCGCGGACAGTATTGATAGCCGATCTCCTCGAAGTTGAAGTTGGTGAATCTGCTAATGTAGATGTTGAAGCTTTCGTTTTGTTTCGTCTCGTTGGCCGTATCACAATCAGCGTCAGGTAGTATGGAATACAACGCAGATCATTTGTAAATACTGACTACTCGAATCAAATTGCATTTGTAGACGATACACATTAGATTGGAACCCTCGAAGCGCGATTGTAAAGGTACATTTTTTTTTAAAAAAAATTTGCAAGACATTCCTTCCCTTCTAACTGGATCGAAACCTGGTGAAACAAAAGATGGAATTTCTCTTTACCTGCATCGCTTCTCGACAATATTAGGACCATGCTCGTCGTATTCCTTCTTTGAAATCCACATCTGGTGGAAAGTCCCTAGACTAGCCAAAATGCTACCGCCAATCCAGGAGCTAAAGCGTCTCTCTGCAGTATTTCCCGGAGCAGATAGGCGAACCCGCGGACTAGGAAACAGCTGCATCAATTCTTGATTCAAGCGATCGTTGAATCCATACAAAAGACTGGAGGCGCCGGTGACAACCACGTTTTGTAACAGATGAGGTCTAATGTCGACATCAACTGCGTTGAGCGAGTTCTTGATGAGCTCGGGGATAGTCTGAGCAGGTGTCGGTGCAGAAAACTCCGATTCTGAATCGGGAATGTATGCTTTGGCATCGAATAGAGACTCGGTTACACGATAGCGTTCTGCGCCAAAGGACTGGTTGTATCCGTCTGGAAACTCAAAAGGTCGACCGGGGCTGCTCTTTGCGATATCTTCGTTGGGAACACCGTTGGGTCCCGTGGAAGATAGTTTGTTTGGTCCAGGCCACACCTGTACGACACACTCTTTGAATTCTGTCAAGGTCCGTTCTTCCAGAAGCTTTCTATAAGATGCATCGGGCGCCTTATCCTCGGGAAAAGTCTTGTAAGTAGCTTGAGCAGGTTGACCGGCTTCAACGGCGGTTTTGGAGGAAATCAGGTAATGCGGCGTAACGGTAATAGGTTGAGGAGAATTGGTCTTGAAGAGCGCTCGAATCTGAGATGAAACGTAGTCGCCCCCGAGAGGTGAGTGTTGAACGCCACGTTTGAGGACCAGTCCGTCGTGTACCGGTGTTATGGAGATGTTCGACGCGCCGATGTCGACGACAAGAGCAGAGGCCTTGCCAGAGGCGAATCTGAGAGAAGAAATTAGAATCACGATCAATCAAAAAAGAGATACAGCGAAACAGGTGAAATGAAATCAACTCACGCAGCAAGCACGCCGTTCTTCGCGAGATAATATGCAGGAGTCCCCCATGCCTCCATCGCAATCTCAATGGTTTTTTCTCGTGCCTTTGTAGGATTCCAGCCGCACTCCGTCATCAAGAGAGGACTGTCAGCCAGTGGCTTCTCTTCAGTTTCGACTCCCTCCATCTCATCCGAAGCCGGTTCTCCCTCAGCAGGAGGATCGTTCAAGCCATTGTACATTGGATTCCCCGGTTTGGTGCCCATCAATCGCGATTTGAAAGAGTACTCCCAGAGTTTCTGGGCGACATCCCAATCTTCAACTACGCCATCTCTACCGAACGGGTTGCGTATCGAAACACCAGGACGAGGCGTCACGAAGATGTCGTCACCAAAGATGTACCTGTCTGTCTGATCGGGAATTTTGCCATAGTAGGTCGGTATCACGGATTTGGGCGTGTCTTCGCCCGCGAAACCAGCGCGCGTTGTAGAGTAGCCAGGATCTAGGACAATGGCAGAGACCTCATCTGTATGGGGCCGTCAGTAATATCCTAGATACAGCATACTGCCTGCTCACGGCTGGACATGAAGACTCACCTCCGCCGTATTCTGCGGTTGAGGGGGGAATAGATCGATCCATATTCAAGAAAGACTCTCTCTCTCTCCTTCTCTATCTCTCACTGTTCCCAGCTACAGAAGCTTCGTGGTATTCGTCGTCGTCGCAATATCAATGGTATTAGATATCAGGTGAGTCGCATTGCCAGGCCAAATAGTTGCGAATGATTATCTTGCAATGTGGTGTGAAATATTGGTTACAATGCGCGATTGAAGTTATGCGCGAGGGATGGTTTGTTCGATTGCGGTAAATTATTAACTAAGCGGAAGGAAGCTCCAGAAAGAAAGCGGGAGGAACCAACCCAACCAACCACCTTCCGGCTGTGGCGACGGAGCATTTTCCCCAACCTTCACCATTCTCAAATCTTCTTTCTTCAACTCACCTATTGCTTTTTGGCTAGCTACTTCTTCTATATTCATTTGATCGACATCTCATTCTCGGATTCCTCAAGCTGCGTTTGCGCCGCGACCATGGACGTCGAGTCCTCAGAGCCCCCAGTAGTCTCTTTTCGCCCAGCAAAGCGGCAGAAGTTCTTGCGCAAAAGAGTCGATAGTTCTGATAATGTTGCTTCCCCGGAGAATGCAACGGTTGAGCCTATGACAGTGACTGGAGATCGATCCAGTAGCCACGAAGATGTTGAAGACGAATCGATCCAAGTCTTGAAACTCATGCGGCCTCGCAAGTTTCAGCGCATGCGAAAAGCGGGCGTCGAATTCTCGACTGCCAGCTCTCAACCGTCTGAGAAGAACAAGAGTCTGGTTTTGTCAACAGAAGCATCAGAGGATGATCTTCTCAAGGCAAAATTGGACCGCTTTACAGCTCACACGGGCCAACAAATCGATGTCGACAAACATATGTACGTTGCTCTCTACTCATCCCAGCGAAATTCATAGTGCTTTGGGACTTTCCACGACTAACAGTATAAGGATGGAATTTATAGAGTCTGAACTGGCTAAGCGACAGAATCGCGCTCAGAACTACAACGAAGCCACAGAACCCGATCGTCTTGCACATTCTGGCGCAAACGATTCTTTCACTAATAACTTCGTCAAACGCGAACCCGCCACCCTGGGGAAACTACATGAGATTGATCTGGGCCAGGAGACAAAATTACAGAACATCGTCCGCACCAAAGAGGCGACGCAGCGCCTGGTTGGCGGAAATGCTGCTAATGCCGCGAACGAGTCTTCATCACACGGGGCTGGCGGCAAGTCATGGAAACATCGGAGACGTACCAGTGAAGATATCGAGCGGGACAGGCTTGTAGAAGAAGTTTTGCGAGAGAGTAAATGTAAGTCTTCCCCAAACGGAATACGTGACTGTTAGCGAGACAAGGGACTGACATGATATATGAAATTTAGTGGACGTTTACGACGAGCCGGAACAGGCTACAACCTACGAGGAGGACCAAGCTGCGGACGACCGCATTGCAGAGCAATTCCGACGCGATTTCATGGAAGCCATTCAAAGCAGACGACGGAATCGTGCCGCACCGAGCACCAATACTAAAAGGGTCGCCAAACCAGAGGCTCCTCGCGGGCCGAAATTGGGTGGAAGCCGAAGTGCCCGTGCCGCCATGCGAGAGATGCAGGAAAAGACTGGCAAAAAGTGATGGACGACATTGGCGAGTCTATTTGAGATTCAGGCCAAACATATATTCCAGCTGAGTTCGCATCACTCCGCGATACTCGAATAAGCGTCGGAAGGCGCCGAGACGGAACGATAAGAGACCAAGTTGATTTGGCGAGCCACAATATAGCCTCTACATGAGCCACGTTGAGGGCAGCAAATGGACGCAGCGAAGAACGCTTTCGGCGTTCGAATACCGGACTGCATGTGGTCTTTGTGTCATACAGCCTGGCAAGCTTACAGCGTCATGTGGACGAACGCTCGGTCACAGTTTAAACATGATACAACGACCACTTTCCCCTGGATGTACCTCTTTGTATCCCGGGCCCAGTACATCCACCATTCTTCCGGGGTAGTCTTGGTCTTGAAGGATCTGTATCGACTCTTGAACGACCCTGAAAGCCTCCATCGGAACACAGACGATAGGGAGTCCATCACGTCTCAACAAACAACAAGCAGACTATTGTCTGGATTCGATCAGCAATCAAATACCCTATTTACCACAAATTACCGTGATCGTTCTGGATCTCCTGATCAGCCGTTCTGTAATCTCAATAGTAAATAAATAGTTAAAGGAGATCAGATAATGAAATGATTAGGCATCCCGGAGGCGCTCACGCCAGTTCTTCTAGTACAGACTAGCCGGCGCCTCCAAAGACTACTTGGAGCGCCATCAAGTAGCACCACGTACCACCCGCAGACGCTTGTCTAAAATAGAATACACCATGTAATTGGCCCCTTTCAAAGCCCTGAAAGGATGACTCCAAAGCTGGAGGGAGCGTTATTCGGAACGGCGAACATATTATAACGCACACTCCCAGAGATGTCTCAAAGATCTTGCATGACTCCGAGAGGGGTTCTCGTAGTGACTGGTCAGGATTGGGAGGATTATGCAACGTAGGATTAACATTACGAATGAGAGAAGGGTCTGCGAGGCACAGCCAGCAACGCGAATGGTTTCAGACTGGCCACAGAGCCAATCAATACGCCCTGTCACCCCTAGTCTGAGACAAGAAGCGAAATTTAGAAATCGCTCTGGGCGCCAGACGATCAGAGGAGATGAGCCTTCATTCTAGTCTCGATACGGAGTAGACGGTACAAGTCTAGACATCTAGACTCTAGAAGCATGCCAGCAATAAACCAATCGACATTCTGCAATCAAATATTAAAAAAAAAAGAGAGGATATTCATCCAATAATGAAGTCTGGTTTACCGTGGGTGGTTCCGCTGCGGGCCATCCGTGACCCGCCTGGTACTTAGCGTACCACACAATAGGACGTGATGGGCCATGTACTGGCCAGGTACCACCCTCCAAATATGTTGTATCTTACTATCTTGTCTTGTCTTTCCTCTTACTCTTCGTGCTGTTCTCTCTCTTCCTCTTCTTCTTCCTCTTCTTCCTCTTCCCCTCGCTGATCTCATTCTTCCTTCTTTCATCCATCTCGGCCTCGTACACTATTTGCATCGCTACGTTCTTGTATCCAGATCACTCGCTCAAGTCCTTCTTCGTTTGTTTATCAAGCTCTTGCTTACTCCTGATTATTCACTCGCTGCAACCTCCTTAACTATTTACTCATTCTCAAGTTTCAGCCTCCAACTCCGTCTTTCGCTCGCTTAGCCACTTCGTTCGAAAGTTGCAATACCCTATACCATGTCTGGCTGAGGCCCATCGTTCATTCTTTGATTCTTATTCTCTCTTTGGTAAAATCTTCCTTTTGCGCGTCAGTACCGGACTCAATATACCACCTGCCTCCATAGAGGAGAGGCGTGTCGACAGGTTGATCCTGTCTTTTGATAGTCTATCAATACACATCATCAAAAAAAATCGTCGATCATGCAGCTCGGCTGGTTCACGGCTGCGGCCATCGTCTTGCTGGGACCGGTCCAAGTCTTAGCAGGCAACGTTCTCAAGACGGATGGATATTCTCTATGCTCCCCCAACGCAACGATCACAGTCAACAATTTCAATGTCGAATACGATCAAAGCAGCAACAATGTTCTCTTTGACGTCGCCGGCTCGAGCGACAAAGTGCAAAACGTGACCATTTCTCTGGTGGTATACGCCTATGGGAATCAGGTGTACGAAAAGGACTTTAATCCCTGCTCCTCAGATTCCTTCGTCCAGGAACTTTGTCCAGTACCAGCAAGATCTTTCTCGGCCAGCGGTAACCAGACAATCCCGAGTCAATATGCCGGCATGATCCCCTCGATAGCGTTCAATGTGCCGGACTTGGATGGACAGGCACGACTGGAGCTCAAGGCTGCTGATACTGGTGAAGAGGTCGCCTGTATTGAGTCTCAAGTGACAAACGGCAAGACACTTCAGATCCCTGCTATCTCCTACGTTACAGCCGCTATCGCCGCAGCCTCTCTCGCCCTGAGTGGCCTGACGGCTTTGGGAACTGCTGGTCACCCCGGGGCTTCTGCGTCTAGTCCAAGCTTTGGCGAGGTTATTGGCTGGTTCCAAACCGTCGCAACGAGCGGCATGCTCAGCGTGCAGTATCCTGCAGTCTATCGCACCTACACGAGTAACTTCGCCTTCTCTGCCGGACTGATTCCCTGGAATGACATGCAAAACTCGATTGACAACTTCCGGAATATGACCGGAGGCAATCTCACTGCGAATAACTACGAATTCCTTCGAAATTCAAACTCTTCGGCTGCCAACGGCTCGGGTCTTGTAAAACGAGCCTTCTTCGATATCCTAGATCGAACTTCGCTGTTTGTTCGAGATGTTTCGTCATCGAGCAATACCACTGCCAACTCGACGAGCTCTACAGGCATTGCCGGCGAAGTGAATGATATTAAGACCTGGTCGGAGCAGCTATATATCCCCTCGTCTAACATTTTCATGACAGTCCTCTTGTTCTTTGCCATTGTGGTCGCCGCAATTGCTGTTGGCATTCTGCTCGTCAAGGTCGTTCTCGAGGCTTGGGCTTTGTACGGGTCATTTCCAAAGAGTCTGGTCGAGTTCCGAAAGCATTACTGGGGTCTGCTCGGTCGTACAATCACCAATTTAATTCTAATGCTGTACGGAATATGGGTACTTTACTGCATCTACCAGTTCACACGAGGTGATTCGTGGGCAGCCAAGCTCTTAGCAGGGCTCACTCTAGCCGCATTCACAGGTGTTTTGGCCGCTTTTGCTGCTCGCATCTGGATCCTTGCACGTCGGTTCAGGAGATCCCAAGGCGACACCTCCGTTCTGTACGAGGACAGACAAGTGTGGAGACGTTACAGTCTGTTCTACGATTCGTACAAACAGTCATACTGGTGGATCTTCATTCCGGCAATCATCTACTCCTTTGCCAAGGGTTGTATTATCGCTGGTGGTGACGGCCACGGTCTGTTCCAAACCGGCGGGCAGTTGATTGTTGAATCTCTAATGTTAATTTTACTACTCTGGAGCCGGCCCTATGTTGCCAAGTCCGGCCAGTGGATCAACATCACAATCCAGGTCGTCCGTGTTCTTTCAGTCGTCTGCATTCTGGTTTTCGTGGAGGAGTTGGGTATTGCGCAGACCACCAAGACCGTTACAGGCGTCGTGCTCATTGCTGTTCAGTCCACTCTTACGGTGGTTCTGGCAATTCTTATTGGTGTCAATGCTTTGATTGCTTGCATCAGGAAGAATCCTCACACTCGACTACGTGAGCGCAGAGGTATGCAATTCATCCTATCGTCTATGCCGCCCAAATTCAAAATTAATCGCTAACATTGCCCACACAGGTAAAGAAGATCCAGACGATGCCGACAACCTGACTGCCTTGGACGCCCGAAACTCCCTTCTCTTTGACCGGCATTCTCGTGCGGACATTTACGAGGAAAGCAAATACAACATGACCGGCCCTCACGAACCTTACCGTGACATACCCACGAAACAGGGACATATTCGTGAGCGCAGCACAGATGGCTTGATCAATAACGATTCATACTATCGCGGCCATACTCGAGAACAATCAACACCGCTAAGGATGATGGACCGCAACCGCAGCCCGAGTCCAGAAGAGCTGCAACTACGTGAACAAAGACCTCGCGACTTTGGCGTGGCCTTTTAAAGTGCATCAAACAGCGATGCGACCTTTCCTCAAATCTGGAAAAGCCGATCCTTGCATTCTCTTTAGCGAGCGTTCTCATAGACCTGAATCTACTTCCACTGTACGTATATTTTCACTCCTTTATTTTTTTGGTGGGGTGTTTTGGTGGCTCGCAAAGTGGCGCCTTCCATTATATACACTTTGCATCTCGCTTTTGAATTTTATTCGGATATTTTTTTACGCTTATTTTGCGTCCTTATTTTTTAACTCTTAAAATCTATTTACTATTTGCGTGACTGCTCTATTGGGATATAAAATTATATCGTCGTTGCTGTTCATACCTGAGTTTCATCGTAAATCTGGAGTCTGTCATCGTGGAGATTAATCTAGTGGTTATTCGACCGAATTATCAAGGGTACCCTTCAAATCGCCAATTATTTATGTACTTGTAACCTGACATAATCTTATTTGTGTTTCGAGTCTCGAACTGATGCATGCAATATAAATCAAGTCCAACACTTCCCAGCCTAACAAAGTGCAAGGAGATGATAGGATTGGCCATGGTATGACACAACATGATACCAACTCGGTTGTGTAAGTAGAAATGTCATATCCGCTGCTGCTTCACTTTGCCCTTTTTACGCAAAACATCATACTCAAGCCATGTCACTGGCTCTCGTTTATAATCCTCCGGCACAAGTTTGCCCGGGTTCAACACGTTGCACCCTTCGTACGAAACGCTAAACGCCGCGATTTCGCTATCGGCAAGCACCAAGGCTGTGGGCAATGGGTAGAGTTGCATCGAACTGGCATAGTCCCAAAGAATAGGTTTGGATGTCATTGGGAACGGTGAGAGGGTACCTTGATCAAGAATTGTTTTGGCAAGTTTTCGGGCAGCGAGGTAGGCAGGACTTGTTTTTTTAGTCGACACAGAATCATCTCCTCTTTGATGTTCTGTAGTCTTGGTCCCTCCGTCGAGACTATTATCGACGATCATGTTCATATCATTAGTGTCGACGGCGTCTTCGACCGTCTCGGGATTTTGGGAATCGTCGTCCTCCTCCTCTGTTTTGTGAAAATGAATGCTGCTACGCCGAAATCTTCCGGAAATATCGTCCCGGTAGACAACCATTTCGTGAACAGGCCCAAATAAAGAAATGCGAGCGGGATTCGACGTCCAAATTGCCTCGCCTGGTGTAGATTTGCTGGTAGAGACTCCCGAGTCGTTATTTGCCGAAGCGAACGCACGTTTCACTCGTGTTGTAAACAAATCAGGAACACCTTTTCGCGGCACAACGTTTGACGCGCCGACTGAGAATGTAGATGCCCAAGGGTCGTTGTCCCCAGGGACAAATATGAAGGTAGTATGTGCCAGAAGGGCTAGGAAGTCAGATAGCACAGAGGCAAGACTATCGAAGCATTCTTTGTATTCGATGCTATTGCCACCGTTGGTCTGTCCGAATCCGACTTTGCCAATGAAATTCCCAATCATCACAAACGCCAGCGGCAACTCGTCAAAGGGCAACGTATTGTACATGCCAAAGATGCTTTTCAAAGCATCAAGTGTCCTGGTATTGTCCAGGTTTACTTCTCCCATGATGACAACATTCCGCCGCCCAGTCTTCTGGGTTTCAGCGGCATCGAGTGGAACAAGACTTCTTTGCTCGAGTCTTCTCATTCGCGCCCCTTGCGCGCGTTCACTGCCTACCCCAAGAAAGTCGACCCAACCAAACCCGCCACTCGTGCCAATATCTCCTTTCGAGTCGATACTGCTCATACCGAGAGTGACCTCGCGCTTTTCACACGGCGGACCTGCAATGGTGATTCCCAGTAATTTTCCACCTATTGCACCTCCAATCCCGCTGTTTCCGCCTAGAACTGAACCCATGACTACCTCTTCCTCTTCGTAGATGCCTTCAACAAGCACCATCATCCCGGGACAGAACCAAGCTCCATTCCCTCGCGGTATCGGCACTGTCTCTGATAAATCCAACATGATACTACCCGTCAAGTCGGTGAGAGACATCTCTCCCGCTGGAGATAGAGATAAAAGACCCAAACACATGTGTTGTGTACCGCTTCTTCCAAGGAGATTGGCAATTGGCGTAATTTTATAAGTTTTGCGATTATGATTCAGCACCGAGGATGTCTGAAACGACTCGTTTCGAAGCAGTCGCTGGTATATGAGGTTGTATCTATCTCTGTAAAAAGTGATTTGACGCGACGGGTCTGGAAAGTAAGACGGCTTATTCACTGCTGATTCGAAATGCTTCTTGTCGGGATTGTATGTTAAACGGGGCTGATCGTAAGCGTCGATAACTTTGATCCAATTCCGAGGGTCTGTAGAAATAGCCTGTTCGTCGTCTTCTCCAGCCAAAGCATTAGTCGTGTCATCGACTTTCGAATGGACCCCCGGTGTCAGTCGTTGAATGTCTTGATTCGCGGAATTCGCAAATACAACTTTGCCATTCACCATATTTCCTTCGAGAAGCTGCAAAATAGCCTTGACTGACGCGCCGTTTCCTTCTTCCACAATCACACCGCCGCCATTTTTCCGCCATAATTTGGCTACTTCGTCCAGTAGCCGTTCTGCGAGTCCGTCGTCACGCCATCTTGATCCACAATGCTTGCCAACAAATGTCGCCAGAGTCTGGAGCGTGTTTGAAGATATTGTCAAGTCATGTTTTCTGGTGAATGTCCTGAATGCCAAAGGTCGTAAAAGCGTCGGAGGCAAAAGGACTGGGAGAACTGACGATTTACCGGGGACTGTTGTCGGTCTGTTGCCAGAACGAATGGGTCGAGCTGGGGTGCCAAATGCCGGAGAGGACGAAGGTATTATATCGGCGCCGCTGCGTATGGGAAGCGGCATTTTGGGAGTCTGCGCTTTTTCCATGACTGTCTCTTGGTCGAACTGTCGCAGTTGGAAGATGTTCCTCGATGAGCAATGCTAGTTCGTCCTTACGCCGTCCTCACGCAAAATAGAGGGAAAAGTGTAAGAGATTTAAGTCATCGTCTTGCAGGACATATTTTCCATGTCAATCAATCCAAGGAAGTAGTTGTATATCCTCAAATAAGGACAGTGGCCATGAGAGATGGTGAGCTTTCAATCAATCAATGTTTGTCGTCTTACTGAAACGCGTCGTCAACGCGTCTCGCGGCAGAAATCAATTAAAGCTATCCACGCTAACCTGATTAGGTAACCCTCGTTAATCAGATTTGAAGATTGTCTCTTGCTTCTCTTACTTCTCTTACTTCCTCACCTTTCGACTACTTTTGCTAACAAGGGTCGGCTCTGATTCCCAGAATTCCCCATGCGCAAATTTGTTTCCATCTCAATTCACCTTTCTTGAGTCCTGCCGAGTCGCTGCGATTTACCTACACCTAAACCAAATTCCACCTCGGACGTGTTAGAACTATTCTGTCGCATTCTCCGAACCATGACGTCTAGCGAATCGCAACCCCAAACAAATGAGCTCCAGAGTCGACTGGAAGATCTCGTCACTCGCGCAGCTGCAAAAGATGCCGTCAAAGACTACAACGCTGCTGCAGAGCTGTACTCGCAAGCGACCGAAATCCAAGCCCAGATCAATGGCGAGATGTCGGTCGAGAACGCAGATCTGCTTTACGCCTACGGAAAGTCTTTGTATAACGTTGGCGTAAGCAAAAGTGACGTGCTCGGGTCGAAGGTTGCAGGAGGTGAATCCTCACTACAGCCTGAATCTGTTCAGAAGAGTGTCAAAAAGTCATCGCCGGTTGGCGTCATAGAATCTGCGATTTCGAGCTCGTCGGCGCAGGGGTCTTTGGATTCTAAAAAGGATGAGAAAGCTACGAGCAATCTCTTTCAATTCACAGGCGACGAAAATTTTACAGATTCTGAAGAAGAAGAAGAAGAAGAAGCGGAAGGTGCTGCACAGGAAGAGGAAGCAGAGGAGGACGATGACTTTGCAAATGCCTTTGAGGTGTTAGACCTTGCGCGGATCCTGGTCTTGAAGAAACTTGAAGAAGCAGAGCAGGCATCAAATGGCAAGGGCAAGTCGCTCGATGTTCCGCCGGAAATTCGCAAAATCCAGGAGCGTCTCGCGGATATTCTCGATCTTCAAGCAGAAATCTCTCTCGAAGGAGAAAGCTTTACAAACGCCGTATCGGATCTTCGAGAAGCACTCAAGCTGAAAGAGTCGCTTTATTCTTTTGAAGACCCGGCAGTCTCTGAGTGTCACTTCAAGCTTTCCCTTGCGTTGGAATTTGCATCGGTCAATCAAGCCAACGAGGATGACGAGGAAGAAAAGCCAGCTACATATGATACTGCAATGCGGGAAGAGAGTGCAAGACATATGCAAAGTGCTATTGACAGCTGCAAGTTGAGGCTTGCGCAAGAGCAACAGAAACTCGAGGCTGGGACGATCGAAGGCGAGGACAAGATCAATGCAGCTAAAAGACGAATTGCCAACGTTAAAGAGATTGTAGCTGACATGGAACAACGGGTAAGCAAATCAAACTTCCAATTTTCGCTTATCCTGAGAGGCTAACCATCTGAATTTATCGCCAGCTTCTCGATCTTCAACGTCCTCCCGAATCTGTAGATTCCACTGCTCAAGATGCCAGCGCCATGGAAGCTTTGAATGGTGTCCTTGGACAACTAGTCGGCAAGTCTGCAGCAGAAAAGGCCGCGACGCTCGATCAAGTCAGCAAACAAGCAACTGACCTTTCGTCGCTGGTCCGGAAGAAGACGCAGACAAGCTCTTCAGGTACAAAACGTCCACACGATTCTACAGAGGAATCGGAGGATTCGAAACGGGCAAAAACTGAAGATCCGCTTTGATTCTCTGTTTTGTTTTACTATGGAACTAATGATACCATTTCTTCAATGGAGCCATGAATTCTTGACGACTTCTTTTACCACTTCTCTGCTATTCCAGTTGTGGGAATATCTCCGAGATCAAACATTTGTAATTTGACTACAAATTCAGAAATTTTGGGTATTCAGACAAAAAAATTAGAATATCAATTTGTGATTAAACAGTACTGGGTATCAAATATTATTAGTAGGAAATGCAGAAAGCAGGTCAAATACTCCTGAAGCCCTCGGGTATCTGTCGACCATAAAATTATCTTTGTTGAAAGTCAAGGCGTGAAAAGGTTTAGATCATGGGAGATCACGCCAGGTTGGCCATCTTTCGAAGTCGGCGGCGCCTCGCGAGGTCTGGACTCCATACACCTGCGAACAAGTCCTCGCACTCGTCTTCATCCTGACTATCAAACTCCACTTTGAACTCGCTCTTCGACGCCTTTTTGCGGAGTATGGAAGTGGTAAAGGGTGACTCCACCATCAACGGCGTCGGGTAAATTTCATGAATAGGCGGAGTAGACGATGGCAAATCGTCCTCAAACTCCCAGCGAGACGACACCGTGATCCGTTTCGTCTCGATGATGTATTTCCCAACTTTATACTGTTGAGTGGCTTCTTCTGCAGCAATGTATTTCCAGCCCAGCACGCTGCCGCAGGTCATACAGTTGATATCCGCCACGGTATGAGCACCTGTAACTAGTTGCCGAGGCACGGCTCGCTGGGCAATGGTGTTTGGTAAAGTAGACGTAGTGGGCAAGTGTCTCATTTCATTATGGGGATCTGAGGATGAGACTAGATAGGCACGGCCATGGCGACCCGTAAATCCCTTGCTGACTATCTGTGATGTATAGCAGATATCGGCCCCGCAGCGAGCACAGCGGATGTAAGACAGATGCATCGACTTCAAAGCTGGAGATTTCGCCGTCTCCTCTACTCCTGACGTGGCCGGGTCTGTCTCTAGTGTACGTCCATCCCAGTGAGGAAGATTTGTAGGAGTCTTGTGCCGTCGTTTCGGGAAACTGGGAGATGGAAAGAGAAACAACGGGAAAGCTGGAATGGAGATAAGAGGCATCTTGAGCCGACAATATTCTGTCTTCCTGCTTACCAAAGAAACTGGTCGTATCGAGAATGCTATAAGTGAAGCAGTACAAGCAGCTAACAGAGCTCTTGATATGCGGGGCTGGATCACGCGGTCATGTAAGTCTGAGCTTCTTCCTTCCAGAAGAAAGCTGTAGGTATTGGCTGCGATCAAATAAATATCCTAGCTGGACGCGATCTGGTAAAATATCAAGAATCTCCTGTCCTGAGCATCAGATTCAGCGAACATGGAAGAAGATAAAACAGAATGAGAGGATATCAGCGAGGAGAGAGAGGGAAGTCTTGGTTGAAACGGGTAAATAATGCAGCTAAGCTCGTCGACGTCAGCAAGCGGTCTGGGGTTCTTATCTAATCAACATACCCCGTCACATGGTCTTGATAAGTAAGCAAGGGAGATTTTGTTGGCAAATGAATTGTTATTGGTGATTCAAAGAACTGACTAGAAAATAGACAGGCAATATAAAGAAAGAACTGCCATGGCGCCATGATTTCGAAGCGAGCATAGAAAAGAAAAAGTCGACTGGAGGCCAAACGATATAACATGCCCGAAAGAAAAGAAAAAGTCGGAATTCCCTGTCCTCAAGCACCTTCAGTACAAATCTCGCTTGCATCAAGTCAATAAAGAATGGCTTTTGGATAAACCTGACAAGTGGGGTAGAATCTGTCGGTAGTAAAATATCTGACATTGCAGCGAACGCCAAGGAAAAATCAGAAAGACATTACAGCCTGGGCATTGTCCAGATAGTCTCCTGCAGACGAAGCTTTTACACTTGAGCCGCAAGAAACAACCATCTGTCGCTCAATGCCAATCCGCCACCAGTGCCAGGTGGCATCCAAGAATCAAGACTTGTTAGAGAAAACCCACACCATCCTAGATTCCGGACAATCCCGCTGCTCAACGGGTCGTCTGACCGCGGTACGCAAGCTATGATCTCACTGCATTCAAAAGCTTCCACTTCTGCCAATTCAAAAAGAGAGAGCAAACTGAGGCGAGGTTGGATCCCATTAGCCAAATTGAAATTCACGTCGCTACAAAGAAGAGTGCAAACTCACGCAGTTTTTATGCCGTGGCTGGTAGCTTGACTGTCAAGAAACACGAACAAAGTTCTTCGATCGCGACTATCGACGACGAAACCTCGGTAAATAGCATCGTTTGCATAGTCCCATAGTTCGAGATAGGCTTCGATTTCTCCTTGGCGTGATAATTTCCGATGATGGTTATTCCGGTTGTCCGACCGGACATTTTGCTGAAGCGCACCCATCGCTAGCGACGTTCGGTGTCGGCGGTTCCTCTCACCAAGGAACATGGCTGACAACGTGTCGCAGAAGAGCCTCTCACACTCTTCCGTGATGGTTTGCGCTGCCTCCCCGCGGCTAATATTGTCGATATTATTTCGCAGCGCTTTCTGTCTCGGCCACATGTCCGGCTTTGTGGAAGCGGCGCCGGTGGACGAGACGGAATGGGGAGGACTTGTCATGCGTGATTTAGTAGGCCCCGAAGGGACCTCAGGCATACCACTGTGCTCCTATATCGACAACAAACGTGATGAGATCAATCGTCCTCGCCTCCCGGTTTCAAGGGGATAGTTGACATACCTGCCCCGTTGGAAGTGCAGTAATGGAAGCCTGAAACGGCTTGAGAATGCGCTGAGGCCATGTAGCAACTAGCCAGAAGACTGACTTGGCCTTGATTGCCTAGGTACATTTGATGCTGACTTGAGTAATTACTACTCTCACTCATGAGTTCACTCTCCATTTCGAATCGGCTCGCTAAGGATGACTGATTGATTGATTGATTGATTGATTGATTGTGCACGGTCGAATTCTTTGACTTGGATAGAGGACTGGCGAAGAGCGATAGACAAGGAATCTGTAAAGTGAAGTGGATGGTTCACAGTCAAGACAGAAATCTGGAAACTGCTGGAAGGCGAGGAAATAATCGATCTTTCCCAAGAAAAGAGGGCGGTGGATCCGAAGAGACAAATTTGCCAATGGGAGCAGCCTCAGGCCAGCCAACGGCTCACGTGTCCTCTTAGTCACACCAACTAGGCTTATTCTGGACTAGTGGATTACTTTTGTCCCATTTCAATTTCTACCTTACTCGCTTAGTTAACCATCTATCACTAACTAGTTATATCATCAGTATTAGGTCTAGGATCGATTCTACTAACGACTACGCGGAAATCATTCACTGTCAATTTGTAAAACCAGGATTTGATTTTCCTTTCACTAAGTATGCAATCAGCACGCTATCCGTGCCGTCAAAAACTATGTACAATCAATCAACTGAGTCGTACTCAGGATCGACGAGGATAAGGGAATATCAAACATTGATCACGGCCAGATGGATGCAATGAAGACAAGCAAATCAGAAAAAGAAAGGAGCCAAATGAAATTGTGATACAACATGTGCCGAACCAAATCACTGGAGCTCGCGGTAATCACTCGGTCGAATCCGTCGTTGCCGCGCTTGATGCCGTTGAGGATTGACTGGTTGGCGGAAGTATGGGCTGTCCTCGTCCATGCCATTGGCGTTATTGTTGTTGTGATAGTTGTTATAATTATTCTGTTGCTGGTTTAAGAATTGATTGTGCATGCCGGCTCCCTGTTGAGCGCCAGGCTGGAGCTGTGACTGCGGCCCGAACTGAGATCCTTGCCCCATTTGCATAGGATTGAAATTATTGTTGAATTGGCCGAATGAATTATTTCCCTGCATCATCGAGGGGTCTCCGAACATGCCATTTCCTGGAAACGGGAATGGTCCCCCGCCCATGGGATTCATCTGATTCCAACCGTTAAAGCCCGCATTCGGGAATCCATTATTCATAGGCATCATCATCGGGTTCATCATCGGATTCATGATCCCAGGCATGAAACTATTATCAAAGGGCATTGAAACCATGCCAGGAAATGCCGCATTGGTTAAAGGCATCTGTGGATTCATGGGAAACGGCATCATATTGTTAAACATGTTGTTTGGGTCAGCGTTGGCTTTGTTGTTTTCGCCGTTCTCTGGTGCCGTGGTTTCCGATTGAGCATCATGCTGCGTTTTATCTGATTTATCGGCATCGTCTGCCTTTTGCTTTTTAGATGCCGATGACTCAAGACTACCAGTCGTCTCGCCGTCCGGCTCGTCTTCCGCTGCTCGTTTCTTGCCAACGTTGGTACTTGTGGCACTTTGGATGCTAGGTGAAGATACTGCTCCTGCTCCAGAAACAACAGGCTTCACAGATGTACTCCTAGACTGGGGTTTCTCTTCATTTTCTGACTGAACTTCTTTATTTTCGTCATGCTTCTCCTTCTCCTTTTTCTCCTCCGCCTTTTCTGCCTCAAACGCCTTGATTTTGGCCACCGCCTCGTCATCCATTGTTAAATTGTCCAGTAACACGCCTTCACTCGAACAACCAGGACAGACAAAATCACTTTCAATGAGAGCATTAGTTATACAATCATTGCAATACGTTCGATTGCAGCAGGGAGTCTTGGTGGGTTCCAGAAACATGCGTTTGTCAATTGGGCATTCTAAACCTCTGCCTTGAAGTTCTTTGCTCCCCTCCGCTGCAGCCGCTTCCGCGGCCGCCGCAGCGGACGCCTTGGCCTTCTCCTGATACAATTCCCATGCAGCTTTGTCTGGCTGAGCGATCACAAAATCACCGTCCGCATTGACCATGATACCAGAATTCTTCAAGTCCTCCGCAGATCCATTCAGAATCGCGGCAGAGTTCTCTATTTTTGTCTGGAGAGAACGCGGAATGCCTGTTGAACGCTTGACGCGATATTTGCCATCGTAATTCGGGTCGTTATTGGTCGGACAAGCCTGTATCCAGTGTCCCTTTTCTCTGCAGCGATAACAAAGGTAGCCTGGAGGCGGTGGATGATCTGGAACATTCAAAGGCTTGCCGCGGCCCTTTCCGAAAGCCACTGGAGTGGCACTATGACTGATGTTAGTTCTGGCTATAATAATGGACATAATGGACATAAAGGGGAGGACATACTTGGCCATCTCTTGCTGCTGTTCTTTCCATTGGTTCGCCTGTAGATTGAACAGTGCATCGATCTTCTCGTCTTCGGTCTGCGCGCTGTCCAACCCCGGTATCGAAGCCTGACCTGCAGAGCCCGAACCTGTTTCCCCTCGTGTCGCGCCGCGCGCAGTTACTGGCATTTTTCCTGACACATATCTTGCGGCGCCGCCTTTCCCAGGTCGGGCGGCCGGTAGTCGACGGGCGATAACAGAAGTCGATCGAGGGATGATAGCAGTGTCATCGTCGTATTCTAAGACATCATTTATACTTAGCCATTGTGTATAAAAAAAATTACTCTTTGATTGGACATCTACTTACCTTCTCCAGTATCCTCATCATAGATTGATAACTCAAAATCAGAACCGTC
Source organism: Talaromyces borbonicus (assembly GCA_002916415.1). NCBI lineage: Eukaryota > Fungi > Ascomycota > Eurotiomycetes > Eurotiales > Trichocomaceae > Talaromyces > Talaromyces borbonicus. The sequence continues at coordinate 121,915 of NBSA01000007.1, forward strand.
ACCCAGCCTATTCTGACTGATAATTTCACGCTTGAGCTCAAAGACCGAGATACCCGTGCCATCAAAAGTCACCCGTGAAGGCTCCTTCTGGGACTTGAATTTGAAGTGTACAGAGGACGTCATGGCGCAGTGTTTCCGCTCAACTGCCTAACACTGAGGCTATGTGCTGCAAGCCAACAGTTCGTCCCAAATATGCAGAGCAAGCTGACAAGTCGAATACAGACGTGTGTTATGACTATCGGTGAAAAGTACTTTTTTCAAGTCTTGATTCGATGCAAATTTGCTGACTGACTGACTGATTTGCAGATTCACTGTTGTATGTTAGACTATTAGGAGGAAGTTGCAAGTCAAATAGACCGTTTTGTTATCTATTGACAAAGAATGTGGATGTTCTGTTTTTTTCTTCTTTGCTTTCTTTCTTTTGAGGAGTCTTCAGAAGTCTGACACGCGTGCAGATTTTGAATGTGATTTTGAGTCTCGAACAGAAAGAAAAAATTGATTACATTTAGGGTAGAGAGATGCTTGTGTACACACAAGGAGCAACAGAAAACAGCAACTTCCACGAATGAAGTCCCTCCACAAGCTAGGAATCTTTTTCTCTCTTTCAAATATGAAACGTACAATTCCAGTGACCTCGAGACAGCCCTACTGGGATTTTTTACCTCTCTTTCAAACGAAAAGGTCGAAAGAACTGAAGTAATACGAAACGCAAGATGGGAAAAGTGGACGCAAGCGACAGAAGGTTGGGGTGGCGAATTGTGTGGGTGATCTGGCGAGAAGTCGAGTCGCGCGCTGGGATTATCGACACCGCGATGATGAGATAGAATGAATACAATGAGTGTGCAATGGGTAGATGCTTCTGGTACGAAGAAAAAAAGAGAAGAGATGGGAGATGGAAGATGAAAAAGGTCAGGGAGAGATGAGAAAAGAGAAGTTGTCGAAGAGAAGAAAAAAGGAAGGTTGACCGCATGGAGTGCCGGAATAAGACGCCGTTTGAAGAATTACAAATCATCCACGTGATCTTCCAAAGCGAAAAAGGCTACTTCTGTAACTAATCATTTCTGCTGACTAATCTGGTGAATTTGGTGAGCTTTGAGACCAGACAGATATTTGGATTCAATTGAGCACATCAAATCATGGTCTACGCAGTCCAGCGTTTCAAAGAATATGCACAATATCAATTTGGCATTGTCTATTTGATTTGCGGTTTTATTCGTCAATCTATCAAGTCGCGTCGTCTTCACTGCGTCTCCGGCTTGCGAACTACGAACCCCTTTTCTACTAAATAATTCTTAACATCGTTGACGGTGTACTCCCCACGATGAAACTTCGATGTCCAATGTTAGCATTGATCATTTGTGCGACTGAGAGAAAGTATAGCTCTGAGAGACTCACCATTCCGGCCCCGAGTGCTGCATCTGTTGTCGTCTTCGCGAAAACCTCCTCAAAATGTGCTGGCTTTCCTGCTCCACTTGAAGCAATAACAGGAATCTTGATGGCATCTTTGACATCTTGAATCAACTCCAAGTCAAAACCGCTGTTGCTCCCATCCTTGTCAATACAGTTTAGGAGAATTTCCCCGGCGCCCATGGCCTCTACTGCTTGCACGAGTTGTCGCACGTCAATGTCCCGCATCTCTCTGCCACCCTTGATAGTGCATTGATACCAGCATGTGTCCTGTCCATTGGAGTCCGGGAATCTCGTTTTTATAGTGTGATGAGTGGTGGCCTCCGGCCCACTCACGTAGACTCGTTTGGGGTCAACGCTGACCACAACCGCTTGATTTCCATAAGCCTTGGATATTTGCTCGATAGCAGTTGTACCGGATAGTTTTCGTCCGTTTTGGTAATACTCTTCCGCCGCAATGACGGCGTCGGAGCCAATGCTGACTTTGTCTGCTCCGGACTCGAAATACATCTTCGCTACGTCCAATGCCGACACTCGAGTTCCGTCCGTATCAGTCATTTCTCGGATACCTCCACCGATCGTCAAAGGCACAAATACGGTCTCTGACGTGCGCCGCAATATCTCCAGCATAGGCAAATCCTGAAGAGGGCAATTTCGAAAAGAGGTGATGTTCAGAAATGTGACCTCGTCCGCTCCTTGCTCGTAGTACTTCTTGGCCATATCGACAGGCTTCCCGAGGTTTCTTACTTGGCCGCCTGAAGAAGCATCACTCTTCTCTCTCACGTCGTATTGATCGCCTTTCGTGACAACTAAATCCCCTTGGTCGTTGGTTCGAACGTCGAGACAAGCGATAACCCGTCGAGTCAATCCGTGGTTTTTTGAATTTGGAAGCGAAGAAGAAACTTCTTGGTTGTTTGCAAGTTGACCGTCCAAGAACGCACGAATGGTACGCAATCCAGCTTGGCCGCTCTTCTCCGGGTGAAACTGAGTTGCGTATACGTTGCCACGCGCAATTGCGCCGATAAACTCCTCCTCTCCATAACGAGCAGTAGCTATTGACCATCCTTGCTTCTCCAAGAGACCAGGTTCGTATGGTGCAGCGTATGAGTGAACGTAGTAGTACTTGCTTTCTTCGCGTAATCCATAGATATTACAAGGCTTCGATCCTTCCCCTGTGCTAGTCTTTGCTGAATTCCAACCAATATGCGGCACGCTCTTATTTGTATCGTCAAATTTGCGCAGACGCGCAGGAATGACGCCAAGGCCGGAGATCTTAGCATCTTCCTCGGACCCTTCGAATAAGGCCTGAAGACCAACGCATATCCCCATGAAGCGTTTTCCAGATTCAATATGCTCTCGAATGGGTTCCAGGAAGCCACCAGCCGAGAGTTGAGACAGACAGTGTCCAAAGTGGCCGACTCCAGGCAGAATCAGAGTCTAGACAAGAATCTCAGTTCCTTGATAATTCTTCTAAAGGAGTGGCTTGTGCCTTCTTACTTCTGCGTTCCGTATCTCCTCTGGAGACTTGATCCATTCGACATCATAACCGACCTTATTGATTGCGTTCACCAAGGATCGGACATTCCCCGCCACATAGTCCAATAGGTGCACAGAAGGCATGGCCTTTATTCTTTGTATCGCAGAGTCTGACTCTTGATTCGATTCCGGACAGGATGATGTTTTCTTTAATTTTCAGATCAAAGTTATTCAATGATTCTCAGAATCTGTGAGTCATAGGGATCCGTCTTGTCAACTTTAGGTCTTTTACCGCTGTGGAAATTACGCCACCGTGCTGTGGCTGATGTTCAATGTGCAACGATGGCCTGTGATTTCGATTTCGCTGATAATTTATTTCGAATGTTCCAGTGGTCGTTCAGTATGTCAGAAAGCTATATATAATTTTATATGTCATTGTCTTCGTTGCAACATTTTTTGAAATAATTTTGCGGAGACCCACCGGATTTTTTTGGAAGGTCCGCCTATCAAAGAGGGGCATCAAACTTATATCCGCAGTCGACAAAATAAAAGAACGAGGAATATGTTGGAATAGGTCGTGTTCTAGGATACATTCAATGCTGATCGCAAATCGATGAATAAAATGAGGCAGTTTAGGACGTGAAAATGGTAATTTTTATTATGGCTCTACTTTTATATTGCGTCAAGCTACGCTGCGTTGTCCAATACCAAAGGTTCCAAATGTCAAGAACGACTTCTATAAAATGGGCAAAGTTTTGGATAGATCGGGATGTTGGAGATACGTTAAACCATTCAGAGGCTGCCTGCAGTCAGTATGGTAAAGTTACACCGTCTCACAAGGGACTTACTGGAGAGAATTGACGCAGCTGGACACCAGCAGCTTTTAAGATTGCCGCGCTCTTCGAATAGACAGTCAGTTATTATGAAACTTCATTCAGGCAGGCAAAAATCGAATCTGTCCTTGAAAACCCAGTACTTACCTGTTGATCCATGTTGTAGCTCTTAGAGTATACAACCTCGGATATTCCAACTTGTGCTATTTTGACGGTACACGTCAGGCAGGGACAACTATAAAACAGTCAGCCATATTACAGCAGACCGAAAGGCAACAACTATCTCACGTATCGCAATATAGTATCGCGCCTTCTCTGATTCTTTCTCTGCCGGCCTCAAGTAGCGCGTTTTCCTCGGCATGAATACACAGGCAAGTTGACAGGCCAGCGCCTCCTCCCTCTCCACGATTGCACCGCGGGCCTGGATAATAAGTGTCTGTACAAGAAACTGATGACCTGAGATGACCACTTACATCCTCCTTCATTACAATTAGTAATATTCCGCGGAGTTCCGTTATATCCGGTACTTATAACACGCTTGTCTCTGACGATGACACAACCCACTCGACGCTTCATGCAATTGCTTCTCTGTGCCGCAAGAGAAGCCAATTGCATGAAGTATTGATCCCAGGTCGGTCGAAGGCGCTCATCGTTGGATAGGTCCAGGTTCTTCAGGGCCGCGTGCAGTTCATCCAGTGACGACGAGGCGTTGAAAAGGCGAACTTGTGCTCTATCCGTGAGATAGGCGCGGCCAATATCCCGGTCGTAAAGATGTCTATCATTCCATAAAACAAATTTTTCCAAATCGGGTGGAGTAATGCCTTTGCGCGCACATCTATTCAACGTCAGGGCAAGCAATCGATGCCAATCACAGCTCACGGCCAATTTACCTGTCTCGGAACCGCTGCCATCTCAAGCTAACCGGGGCATCTACGCTCACAAGCAGGAAAAATGGCCGTTGTAGAAGCTTATCCAAAGTTCCATGTTCCCAGATACCTGTGGTCACCCAATGCCCCGCCCAACGTTTGGTGACAAATTCGAGCATAGAATCGACCGTATCGAACGTCCTGTTGTCTTTGTGGCCGGGCAATTCGACAGCCTCAGCATTCTCTAGACGCACTGGGTCTTCCGGCTCGCCCGACACGTGTAGTGGGTTTTTGCTTGCCAGTTGAAGCAGCTCGAAACCTTGCTCGCGAATGAGGTAGTCGGCGATGGCATGCTTCCCTGCGCAGATGCCTTGATGGGGTCAATTCACGAGGGATCGTAAGCAGAACGGGCTGCGAGGGTTATTTTTATTTCTTTTTCGCAACGTACCACCGCATATACCAATCAGCATGTTGGACTGAAATTGCTGAGTGTTCACACTATTCTCTGCGACTTTGAACACAGAAGAGCTGTTAGCGGGGATTGACTACAAGCGATAAGCAGCTGTCCCTATGATAAACGCGGTAACCCCACCACCACTGTTTGCGCTGGAGGTAAACACAAGGGGGACGAGATATCGACGCCGAGATCCATCAAACCGCGTTTAAAGAAGAGAGAATAGACAGAAGGTCCAAGGTGCAATCGTTGTTGAAGAAAGGATTGTGTCGGAAAAGTGGTTGAGAATAAGAAAATACTGGTAGTTAACTTCTCTCACGCGGAAAGGTCAACCACTCGATCTGTCAGCTGCCTAATTCGTCAGCCTCGTGACTTCCTCAGCGCCAAAGAAGTATACTACGTTTTCTCCTTCTTCTCCTTCTTCTCTTCTTCTTCTTCTTCTTCATTTTCTTCCACTCTTATTCTACTCTGCACCCCGTTCTGCTATACATCTGACGGAAGAACATCATAGCTAGCGGCAATCTTACGAACGTGCTTGCTTCCTGCACTGAGCTGACTAGGCAAGGCGACTTACATTGAGTCAGAATCAGCTTCATCAAAGCTGGACAATCAAAGATTTTATTTTGGAATTCGAAAGTCATATTTCTTTTCCACGGAGGACTCGACCCAAGATTACTGCGAAAATGCAATACGCCCCATTTGTATCAGATATAGAGCTTCCCTTTTATACTTCCCTTGCGTCTCAAAAGATCAATCATGACAAACTAGATGATTCCGCGAGGAGAGTTCAAGGTCTTTACGAAATCCGAATATCGGATTCCCCTGCTGCATCATGTCGGATGCAAATACTGGGGAATGCATTAAATAGCGATCAGTGAGTGATACTCAGTACATGAGAGGTCTGGAATAGTTGGCTCACTATATCGACAGTGTACCGCCCGGCTATTATAGAGGCGAGGGCACCATCAAGAATTTCAACACCATAGAAGAATACAAAAATGCAGACAAAATACAAATTCTTCAAGATGCTGGAAAAACAGTAAGGGCACAAGACGAAAATTATCCCATTACAATAAGGTGAACACAGCTGATTCCCCACCGTCTAGATCTGGGATGCGATTAGAGATGGCTCAATCTTGTCAAACCCATCGATTCTATCGTCCTTTCTCATTCTTTCATTTGCGGACCTAAAAAAATACAAATTTCAATACTGGTTCGCCTTTCCCGCCATCACTTCGCAACCTCATTGGGTTCCTGTGCCGAACAGCAGCACAGAGAACCAAACTGGAGAGATATTTCAACATCTAACGAGCGCTGAAAGCTCCGATCTTGTCGACAAAGTACAAGCCTGGAAGAACAATACTGACGTACGACAGCATGGATTCTTCCTGGCCCGTAAGATGCCAAATAGTTCGGTATCTGGCAGCCCAGACACGCGGGAATGGAAAGTAGCGTCACTGGCGGAATATGAGATGGGGTTTTTCGATGGCTCCAATGTTGAGGATCAGTACTTTGCTTTTGCTGACCCATCGAATTTTGCCAATGCACCTGGCTGGATGTTGCGCAATCTCTTGGTCCTTGTGCAACGCCGCTGGAGCATCCGCAAAGCTCAGATCCTCATATACAGAGATGTTCCTGCTAAACGAGAATTGGGACGAAGTTTGACGGTGCAATTGCAAGTAGACAGCATCGAACACATGGAAACTGGGGACAGCTCTGGACTTGATCAAATGCCAAAAGTCACGGGCTGGGAAAGGAACAGTGCAGGGAAACTCGCGGGACGACTCTCTGATTTAACAGCATATATGGATCCTCGCAGGTGAGTCAATCTACACAAGCAATTATCATTCAAACAGAGTAATACTCATTCGATTTCCTTTGCCTCAAGACTAGCTGATCAAGCGGTGGATTTAAATTTGAAATTGATCAAATGGCGAATCAGCCCGGGCCTCAATCTCGAAAAAGTCAAAGATACAAGCTGTCTACTACTTGGGGCAGGAACGCTTGGCAGCTATGTTGCGCGCAACTTAATGGTAGGGCCTTTTGAACTTCCGCAAGCAACACTTTAAAAAAGTATACTTCGATATAAAAGCTAACGCTGCTTCAGGGTTGGGGAGTTCGAAAAATCACATTCGTAGATAACGGATCAGTGTCCTTTTCAAACCCAGTCAGACAACCTCTATTCAATTTCGACGACTGTCTAGACGGCGGAGCCAAGAAAGCCGTGCGAGCGGCTACAGCTCTAAAGGAAATCTATCCGGGAGTCGTTTCGGAAGGGCATGTATTTTCTGTCTTGATGCCGGGGCATCCCGTTACCGATGTTACGGAAGCAGTAAGGGAATTCGAAATGCTGCGCAAATTGATTGAGGAACACGATGCCATTTTCCTGCTCATGGACAGCCGCGAGTCTCGTTGGTTGCCAACAGTCATGGGCAAGTCTTTAGGCAAGATAGTCATGAATGCAGCACTGGGCTTCGACACCTTCGTCGCGATGAGACATGGTGTCAAACTCGAAACTGAAAGTGAAGAGCTTGGTTGTTATTATTGCAACGACGTAGTTGCACCTATGGATGTGAGTTCTGCTTGCCTAACCTTCACCGTCAAAAGTAGCTGACATTTTGCATAGTCTATGAAGGACCAAACGCTCGATCAGCAATGTACGGTAACACGCCCAGGTGTGGCTGCGATTGCCTCGGCGCTCTTAGTCGAGCTATTTGTCTCCGTATTGCAACATCCCGACGGAGCTCGCGCGCCTGCGCCAACTTCTTCGACCCCTGAACGGGGAGACCACCCTCTTGGGCTAGTTCCACATCAGATCAGGGGGTTCCTCTCTTCCTTTTCCAATGTTTCAGTAACTGGACGGAGTTACAATTGCTGTAGTGCATGTTCAGACAGTATTGTAGACGCATATAGGAAAGATGGCTGGGAATTTGTCCAGAAAGCAATCAACGACAAAAATTATGTCGAGGAGCTGAGCGGCCTGAAAGAGGTATGATTGACCTCGTCAATGTTAGGGGTCCTGGCAGATACTGACTTTAGGACAGGTACAACGTAAAGCCGAGGAAAATCTTTCCGGAATCGAGTGGGACGATGACTCGGAAGGAATTATTGATGAATGATCACCTGTCTGTGCTGAGGTCATCGGAGTCAATCGAGACTTGCCAAGATCAATCAATTTCGATAACTTCAGAACGTGAGGCATTTGGCTTTCTAGCGATTCCGACGAAGAATGCTTCCCGAGACTCCTGCGTCGTGAATTCAGCATTAGCTCAAAGACTACCGATGGAAAATTGTTGAAGGAAATCAGCATACGCTTCGGGAAGATTCAGGCTTCAATCTATGCACTTTTTCAAAGAGAGCCTTGAGCTGTTTTTCCAGAACCTTGTCTTCTGGGCCTTGGTAGAATTTGCACACGAAATGGCCTCCAGTCTTCAGGACATTAAAGCTAAATTGTAGTGCTGCACGGCATAGATCCTATTAGAGCCTCGTTTAGTCATTGGGTGTTGTGTCAACATCATTCGATAAAAGAGCGTTAAGAACGTACCATGCTTCCGGCATGGTCTCGAAAGTTGATGCCGCTGGTATTCATCATCCTGCGATACGGGTTACTAAGGCTTCTATTTGAGAATCCTTTGACTTGAGCCCAGGGTGCAGACATGTCGCTAAGAACAACATCTACAGTTCGTTCTTTTTGTATTCCAACTCCTTCCTGACCGGCGTGATTACCCACGGCGGCTGCATTTTCGGAAATTTTCTGTAGAACCGTGGTATCGTCGATTGGCACAATAACTTCGGCGTCGTCCGAGGGCTGAGGTGGTGCTCGTGGCCGACCACGATTAGGATCTCGCACGAAATCCAGGACGTATTCCTGAATATCCGGCGAGAGGAAATTGCCCTGTATCGTCGATACGCCTTTCGGAGGCTGAGCGGGGATGATATCGACGCCTAAGACGCGGCCGTTTGGTTTCGTCCGAGTTACTGCGACCTTGAGATTTTGTGACACCGATGTTAGTTTTCCCTTGATGAAAGCTTCATTCATTGTCAATGAATACCTGCGACCATGAACCGGGTGCATATCCCTGTTAATATACCATCAGGACCCAGCTGTCGAAAATCTTGCTCCAATCAAGTACTCACGAGGTCAACGACAGTTTGCCCGCTACGGAAAATGCGATATTGTTCGTCAATCTGCGAGTTTTTCGCGTGCGTCAGCAAAAGTTCGGCCTTTGAAAGCAGTTTATTGACAAAAATATCTTGGGAATGACTGACTTGTAGAAGCTTGAAAGCAGCTCGGCTTTTGAGACCGCGGACTGCAGCTTCTCTCGTAAACATATCGTTGCGTTGTCGTGTTTGCCATCTTTTCGACGACGACGAGAATCGTTGGAAAACTTTCGAAATGACATTGCTATTAGAGGAGCAGCGTCGGCAAGAGAGTATGGTCTCCCATGCCGACAATGCGATTGAGCTTCTGGTAATCATGTGTCCAACTGAGCATAATATGATGGGAGACCTTGGGAAAATGTAGAATTATCTCCATCCTAGCTAGGTGTTCGTTGCGGGAAAAGTTAGGGGTGGGTCAGGAACGTGCGGAGATCTTAATTTAAGTTAAGGTATGGCCACTCTCCGTGTCGAATTTGTTTGGAGAATATTGCAGAATTTATTTTATTATTAGTATTCACAATAATAATAATCAATAATTATGTACATCCTAAAATCAGCCAAGGATTCCTATACTAATCTTTTATCACGTTTCAGAGGAGAGAACGAGGTCGTTTCTCCGAATGCAAGTCGAGTAAGCCCTAATGCCTGAGGGCGTTTGGAGCTCGGCTTCAAACTGGGAATTGGCTTGTCTGCTCTTTTTGGTTTTTCAAAGACATCCTCCTCTTCGTCGAACAACGTCATGTCTCGTTGTCCACCGAGAACTTTCCGTTTACGGTGTTGCTGCTTGCCCTCCATGAGAAGACTTCTGTCGGACGCACCGCCGAGCATCGAAGGCAATTCCTCGTTGCTTTCGATAAGATTGTGCCCGCGTTTTTTATTTGCGCCAGCTCTGGCCGGTTGCTGGCTGGTATCATTCTCGTCGGCTTCTCTCTCATCATCACGTTCGTATTGCTCACTTTCTGCTGGACGTCTTGCTTTCATGCCCTTGGGTGAACTCTTGAGTCGCTTTCTTGCCGTATTTGATTCTGCCTGAAGTCTTTGATCCTCATCAGAACTATCGGGAGATTCGTCCACGTTTCTGGTTCGCTGGAGGAATGGTGTAATGGAGAACGTCGACTTTTCTCCAACGACTGCAGACGGTCTCTGAAATTTAGTTTTGACCTGAACAGCACCCGGAGTAGCAATCGTGATGGGTGGGTTAAAAGCGTTGCCAGAAGGACCCATGGAAACGCTCCTATCACTGACAACGCTTAGGCGAGAACGTTCCGTTGGCTGAGGGGCTTGAGGTAGTAAAGAGTCATTTTCGTAATCCTGGTATTGCTTGAGCTTCTCCTTTGCTGTCCGTAGCTGCTTCCTCAGCTTCTCCAGTCGATCTTCCAAAGATTTTTTCTGTTGCTCCCAAGCAGCAGACCGCTCGCTAATTTCCTGCTCTATACGGCGTCTTCCCTCAACTTCCTTGTTAAGACTGTCTTGCAGCTTCGTTAGTTGTTGTCGGGTCTCGGTATTTTCGTTTCTCTCCTCGGCAGTCTTTCTTCGCTCAAATGCCCGTCTCTCTTCAACCAGTTGCACTTCAAGGGAATTGAGCTGTCTTTCTAAAGCGCTCTTCGCCGCAAGGAGACTCTGGTGTGATGCGTTCTGACTTTGCAGGTGCCCTAACTCCTCTTTCATTCGTTCAATTTCTTTAGACAGAGAATTCTTTTCGGCAGATAATTTTTCGTAATCGGCAACCTTCCGCTTCATCGACGTAAGATCGCTCTAGAATGTAGCTGCGTCAGATGACAACACCGTGGCTTCCGGTTGAATTCGGAAACAACAAAAATACCTTCATTTCATGGACAACGCGCGACTCTGTGAGAGTGGACATTTGCATTTGCGCCAATTCCTCCTGTGCGCTCAACAATTGCTGCTTCAGAGCCTTCTCGGCTTGAAGTAATTGCGCGATGTCATATTCTGAACGTTCATATTTAGACTGCAGTAACTCATGGTCGAATTCCAGCACGAGATGCGATACGCGCAGTTTCCTTGAATCTTCGCTCGCAAGAAGCGCGTCTAGTTGCGCGAGGCTTCGCTCGTATGTTGTTTCGAGCTGGGCCGAGTTGAGGGAAAGTTCGTACTATAAGTTGTCTGTTAGTCTGATCGTACCAAATTGAAGCGAGAAAGCGACACTGCATCGCGATAGGACATACATCGTGCGCGAGACACTCATGCTGTCGACAGGCCACCATCTTTGCATAACCCTTTTGATATTTTGTAAGTAAAGGATATATTATTTAGAAGGAAATTTAGAAGGAAAGTGAAGATGGACGCGTCGCATTGCGGAGTAAATAATGGCTGACTAACTATTCATGGTTAGGCTCCTTAGTCAGTATTACATGGTTTCCTATTCGGGATTAGCGGCCAGGTTGAAGAGTGCAATGGACACCTCACCATCATCATCAATTCCAATTCATCTCTCGACAAGACTTTCTCTCTCCTGCTCACAACTTGTCAATTCAATTACTTGCAAGTCAGGCAGTCTCAAGCACTGTTTGTAGCCCTTCGTTCTTTGTGGCTCTCACAATGAGGGTGCTTTCCTTCCTCACTGCGCTGCTGTGCACAGCAGGTGTCAGCTTCGCAGCAGCATCAACTAAGAGCGACAAGCTACAACACTTCCAATCTCTGACTAAATCAGCTCCAGTTGATTTGGATGATACAACATACAATAAACTCACCTCCGCTCCTCGAGACTACCACGTTGCTGTCATGCTCACAGCTACAGATGCACGGTTCGGCTGTGTGCTCTGTCGAGAATTCCACCCAGAATGGGATCTGATTGCCAAGAGCTGGAATAAAGCTCGGCCTAGCGATATTGACTTGATTTTCGGAACATTGGACTTCAGCAATGGGAAAGAGACATTTAGACAGGTTTGTCCACGGCTTTTATTTGTGTTTGTGTGTGTGAAGACAAGGTACTGACCCGTTGTACATAGCTGATGCTGCAAACTGCACCTATAATACTTTTGTTTCCTCCTACAGTTGGACCTGGCGCTTCGGCAAATGCCGCTCCTGAACGATTCGACCTTTTTGGGTAAGTTTTGCTTACTGAGATTTGCTTTCCCTCCTGCTGATCAATTTCGGATTCAGTCCGACGACCGCCGACAATGTGTACGCCTGGATCTCCCGTCATCTTCCCGAAGGACAAAAGCCTCAAATTGTGCGCCCGATCAATTATGTGCGAATAGCATCTGCAATCACCCTATTACTCGGTGTGATCACCTTGTTCACCGTGACTGCACCCTACGTGGTTCCAATCATTCAGAACAGAAATATCTGGGCGGCCATTAGCTTGATCACCATCCTTTTGTTTACAAGCGGACACATGTTCAATCATATTCGCAAGGTCCCGTATGTTGCAGGGGACGGAAAAGGTGGAATTTCTTACTTCGCTGGAGGATTCCAAAATCAATTTGGAATGGAAACCCAAATTGTAGCCGTACTATGTAAGTATCTCTCCCGTTGGGCTTGATGGCCACCACATTCTGGTCCATGTATCTGACCTTCTTACAGATGGTGTTCTCTCGTTTGCGGTCATTGCACTGGCTTTGAGAGTTCCGCGCATCGCCGACGCCAAGGCACAGCAAGTGGCCGTCATCATTTGGGGAGCCGTGCTTTTCGGTGTATACAGCTTTCTGCTCAGCGTTTTCCGGATGAAGAATGGTGGCTATCCTTTCTACTTGCCTCCATTCTAATCGGTAAGACAGCGACGTCTTGAACAAGCTGGAGTCAGTCGCAGCTCACCCCGGGTTAGTCGTTATCCCTGTTGTACTTTAAAAGTATCATCGCAAAATTTCACCATTTAGATTTCACCTTCGGGCATGTATTTTCACCTTCGGGCATGTATTTTCAAGTCTGGCATTGATTGCTCTGGAAGCTGTTGTACAAGACTTTTGCCCTGAATGAGTCTTTTATGCCATTATCAAGTTCAGCGTATCTATATAGTGTAGAATTTATCCGCAACTCAATTGAGTCCTTTAAAATAATCAGAGCCGAAAATTCTGGCCCTCGATAGATTAAGGTCAAAATACTGCGAGTTGTAGTTGTGTGGAGAAATATATATGCGTGATTCTTCTTCGGTCGACGAGTGAGAGCGGCTCTCCGTGGGGAAGCCTGAGGCCACTTCATCACTATTATTATTCTTAAGCTAACGCCTCGCTCATTCAAACTCAACCTCCCAGCCAAACTAATTCACAGTCAAATGCTGATTTGGAGATGGCCTGGCTCAATTGATGAAAGCCATCGCACAACCTTCATGCATACATACATGATCATATAATTGTTTCCGTTCTCAATCTCCGTCAGTATGGACCACGGCATCACCCAGCGGCCGGAGCTACCGTCAAACTCCATAGCATATGGCACAAGCTTTCTCATATTGATTCAGGTGGTGTCAAGATTCCTAACTTTCGCATCAAATCAGCTGGTGCTACGCCATTTATCCCCGGAGGTTCTTGGCGTCGCAGCGCACCTGGAACTGTTCTACATAACCGTGCTCTACTTCTCCAGAGAGTGTATACGAACAGCGATTCAACGGGAGCCTATTTCAACAACCCCTGAGCCAAAGGAGAAAAATGTACAAAAAGCGGAGTCTACAGAACGTCATGATGCGGACTCTTCATCACAGACAGTGATAAACATGTCGTATATTGCAATAGCTCTTGGACTCCCTCTGTCCGGACTGCTAGCCCTTTGGTATCGATCATGGGCAACAGAAGAAATTCTCGAAACGCCCTTTTTCCAGCACAGTCTACGCATAGTAGGCCTATCCTGTATTGTTGAATTGATAACCGAGCCTTTCTTTGCGGTGATTCAGCAACGAATGCTTTATAAGAAAAGAGCAATTGTTGAGACCACCGCAGCTTTTGCAAGGAGTATAGCTACTTGCGTCATTTCTATCTGGGCCTCGAGACAAGGGTGGTCTGCAGGCGTTCTACCCTTCGCAATGGGCTATCTTACCTATGCGTTGGCTATTCTCTGCGGATACGGATGGCAGATGGTGATAGCATCAACGGAGCGTAGGTTCACTTTCTGGCTCGTGCCTGTTCAGCCCCAGTAAGCATTTCTATAGAATATTCGATATATCGCAGTCACTGATCCTCATTTTACAGGAATCCGGCTCGATACATTGCAAATCGATTTTCCCGAAGTTTGCTATGGTTGAGTACCAATCTATATCTTCAATTAGTGGTGAAACATTTCTTAACGCAAGGCGATGCCATGATACTTGCCACCTTCTCCTCCTTGGAAGATCAAGGCATCTATTCATTTGCATCCAATTACGGCGGACTCGTTGCGCGAATGATATTTCAACCAATTGAAGAAAGTAGTCGCAATCTATGGTCCAAACAGCTGAACGCAGCTGATAAAGACAAAAATTCCCAGGTCGAAGGAGCAAAAGTCCACCTGACCAAGATAATGCGAGCATACGCACTGCTGGCCATACTAGCCCTGAGCATCGGCCCAGATATCGTCCCAGTTGGTCTCAAACTTCTCATGGGTCCACGCTGGGGCGATGAAAAAGTACAAGAATTGCTATCAGCTTATTGCTGCTATATTCCGTTTTTGGCGTTCAACGGTATCACTGAAGCATTCGTGTCTGCTGCCGTCAGCCCTGCAGATATGCGAAGACAAGCAGCCTGGATGACTGTCTTCACGCTATGTTTTGGAGCAGCATCTTTTCTGCTTCTTGGTCTTGCCAAGCTCGGGGCTTTGGGCCTTATCCTTGCGAACATCGTTAATATGTCTGTCAGAACGGCCTGGAGTCTTTCCTATATTCGGGGCTACCTCCGACGCAGTGGCTGCAACCTCGATTTCACCGATTTCACCCCTAATCTGCAGACTCTCGCTGTCTTGGCTATTGCGACAAGTCGGCGATTCGTAACATACCAATCATCAAGTGGCGATTTTTACGACCTTGTGATGCAACTTTGCTTTGCCGCAATATCTGCCATATTGATGTAAGTATCCGTTCCAAGCTTTATCTTCTAGCGGCAAACTCAAGCTGACTCCAAATTAGTCTATTTCTAGAGCGAGACTATCTCATGATCATGTATAGACAATATATCAAGGGCAGGTAAGAGAATTAAGGCGACAGGAGAAGAAAGGTCTTCAGCATGAGATGTATTAGATATCGTTCAGTCATCAAATGTGATCTTGGTAGCGGCCTTGCCCTCGTCCACATTCTTATAGAAAGCACCATAAGCATCATGCTGCTTCTTCTTGACAGTAGTGCCAAATTTGAAAAGAGAATCAGGAACTTCCTGTTTAGCAGCTTTCAAAACATTGATCAAACTAATAGCCGTCGTCAGTCAACAATGTAACAAGTAAAACTGTAGATTATTGGTGTACTTACGCCCCCGAATGCGCCTTGTCATTCTCGGTGAAAAGAGTAATAGCATGACCGTGAGCTCCCGCACGACCAGTTCTATTGGAAAATTAGCCTTCACTCCGTTGTCAACTGAGAATACTTCTTGAGAAATCCACTGACCGGCCTATGCGATGAACATAATCTTCAATGGTTAAAGGAAATGTGACATTGACCACACTCTTCACTGCTGGTATATCGAGTCCTCTGGCCGCTACGTCCGTGGCAACAAGAATTGTTACGGCTCCCGTCTTGAACGAAGAGAGACTTTTGAATCTATCACTCTGACTCAGGTCACCGTGGATTCCAGCCACAGCGTATCCTCGCGACTGGATAAGCCTTTCAATGCGCATAGCTTCCTTTTTATAGAGACAAAACACCAGGATCTTGCCCTGGGGAGATTCCTTAGACAGTTTGGCGAGAATCTGAATAAGGCGATTCTCCTTGTCCCTTCCATCAATGACTTCGACAACTTGTTTGATGCGAGTGTTTGCGCGAGGATCTTCGGACGGCTTGCCACCAACAGTGACCATGACAGGATCCTTGGTAAAACTATTGGCAAGATTCCTCACCGCGACGGGCCACGTAGCTGTGAACATAGCGGTTTGTCTTTTTGAAACAGGCATTGGCGCCACGATATCTTTGATGTCCTGCTCAAACCCCTTATCCAGCATTCGATCGGCTTCATCGAGAACGAGGTATTTGACTTTCGAAAGATTTAATGCACCTTCGGATTCAAGATCCTTCAATCGGCCGGGAGTTGCGACAACGATTGCAGTGTCTTTAAGAGCCGTCCGTTGGTCGTCCTTCTTAACACCTCCGAAAATGCAAGTGACTTTGACTGAAACTCGAGGAGCATAAGTCTCGAGTTGCTCGTAAATTTGCATTGCGAGCTCTCTGGTTGGCGTCAGGACTACTGCTCTCGGATGGTAAGGCTTGAGCTTTTTTGTGGAGTCCACCATGTTCTTCAAACAAGGCAGACCGAAGGCTAAGGTTTTCCCGCTGCCTGTTTCAGCAATACCTATCACATCCCGTCCGGCAAAAAGCAATGGCCAAGTAGCAGACTGAACAGGAGTTGGAGACTTGAAATTATTGAGAGGCTCGTAAAGCACATTGTCGGGTTCGGGGAGTTGTTGAAAAGAGAGAATCGGCTGGGGAAGGCTTCCTTTATTCGCAGGGTCTGTGAATTCAACTTTGTTGGTATTCATGAAATCGTCGACTTCGGTTTGGGATATCGCTACAGCGCTTTCCCCATTGACTTCGGATTTATGCTTGCTGCTCTTCTCCTTCTTTTTCTTCTTGTCGCTTGTTTTTGAAGGACGTTCGCCGTTTGCCTCTTCATTGGGGGTTTTCGTCTTCACTTTCTTTCTCGAGACTTCCGCATCCTCTAAGATTATCCTCTTCGCCATTTTGAAGATATTTCAGGTCAATTGGCTGAAATCTTCAAGTAAATCGAGTTGGATAATAATGTGTCGTTACGATAATTTCCAGCGAGAGCGGCTATTTTTTTTTTTTTCTTGAAAAAGTTGAATAAGATTTCATTACTGCCACTTGTGACCGCCAATGATAAAAAAACTATCTTATCGATAACGACTCTTATCTTATCAAGCATACAAGAAGTTAAATGTTAAATCCTCTCTTGATATAAATAACTTCAAACAATTCATTCTCACATCGAAGCTTTGCTTCCAGTCAAATGTTTGCATGAAATCATGGTATCGTGCATATGATTTTTCCCTTAGTTTCATTTCTCTCCATCAATTTGTGCGCCTCAATGATTTGGTCGAACGGTAACACCTTGGTAATAAAGACTTTGAAAGTGCCGTCCACGAACTTTGGTAGGGCATTTTCCACAAGCAGGTTACGAAGTTTTTCTTGGTACTTCTCGTCGCGGCTCCGCAGAGTACTACCTTCAATTCTTAGGCGCTTGAAGAGAATCGGTCCGATGTTCACTCCAGCAGGCAACTCGGGGCCACCCATGAGAGCCAGTTCCACAATACGGCCGTCCCGTGCGGCAGCGGCCAGGTTCGAAGCGAAGTACTTTGCGCCGATGAAGTCAACAATCAAGTCAACACCCTTGCCATCAGTTGCATCCAGTATCTCTTTAGACCAATCCTGAGTCTTATAGTTAAACCCTGCTGTTGCACCGAGCTCGTTGACGCAGAAGTCGATTTTCTCTTGGGAACCCGCCGTAACAAAAATCTTTGATGCTCCGAGGGCCTTTGATAGTTGAATTCCCGAAATCGAGACCGACGAGGCACCGGCATGCCATAGAACCGATTGTCCTGTCTTGAATTCTCCGATCAAGTTCAATGCCTGCGTGGCAGTTATCCATGTCTGGATGCTCTATGTCAGCTACCGGGTATATCATGAAGAAAACGACGATGGAAACAGACCTCTGGTATTCCGGCAGCCTCTTCCCACGAGATTTTGGACGGCTTGTGGATCAGCATCCGCGTAGAAACAGATATGTATTCCGCGTAAGCACCTGGTATAACATTCGTTAGAGCTTATTCCTGGGTCCAACCCAGCCATTCGGTGCGAAAATGTCATACCTCCATACGCGAGGCCAAAGACCTCATCGCCGACCTTGAAATTCGACTCGGAGTCAGCGATCTCCTCAATGACCCCCGAGAACTCCACGCCCATCGTGCTAGGAGCTTGCGGTGGAAGTGGATATCTCCCTTCCCTCTGCAGCAGATCCATGCGGTTCAGTCCGAACGCCTTGATCCTCACTAAGGCCTGATTACCGGTTGGAGTGGGACGGCTGATAGTGTCTATAAACATTGCTTCTGCTGGACCTTTGCCATTTTTGATACCTGTGCGGCACGATATCATAAGCAACGATCGAGGGAGCACCGCCTGTGGAGAAAGATTAAGACGAACCTATTGCCTTCATGGACGCCATTTTAGAATCGCGGAATGTGTGAAATCAGACTTATGAGGCCGAGCGATACCGAAGAGAAATACTAATTATCATAAAGGGAAAAAACTAAACAAGAAAAGGAATATGATGATGATATTTCTCACTTCAAGACAAGAAGCATTAGCCGAAGTCGACCGGGATACGTCACTCGATATCCCGACAGCCCCGCCGCAAAGTCCGAATCACGGAATCAACTCCATCTGCCTCAGCATTTCTTCTAAGTACACATTCTCTGGTGTTTCCAAGCCTACTTGTAGAAATCATTCATATATCTCATTAAAAAGCTACCATCTCATTCAATTCGTTTTAACATCGGACATTAATCAGGTAATCGAATATAGCAGTACAGATTCCGGTGCTAATCAAATTGGAACAATCACTCGAGCATGGACAGAAATTCACAGGCTGTCTTCGTGCACTTGTGTTGTAACTGCACGCTATTGCCAACACAATGGAGAAACTCTCCCAAGGCGACCCGTCTATGCGATACTGTAGGACTGGATGAGGTTTGCCAGCCGTGTAGCCTCGTCAGAATAGTTAATTGGCTTGGCAGAGGATACCTGGTATCGAATCCTGGTAGATATACTTGTTCAGCAGATAGAAAGAGAGAGACGAAGCGAAAAGGATTTTTAGGAGAGGAGGATTCTAAACACACCTTTGTTGTTCACCGTAATGATCCATCTTCGCTTTGCAGCGGAAATTCCACGTCTGGCAATTAGCCTCCTGGAAAAGTTCACTGGCTTCGTTTCGACCTTCGTTTTGGTATTTGACAAGCTCATCCGCAGTTGTGCCCATGATCAGTCTACCAACTTCGTCGAAACAGTTTAGCCACAACTGGCCAGTGTGGTCACTGACGTTGATCAGCATAATGTAACGATATTCTGGCTTGGAATATGTTTTATCACAACGCTCGCATCGCCATTGCCCGGGATCGAGTTCGGTGACTTTCTTGTTACAATCCGCCGAAGGACACGCCGGGTAGCTCACATTGTCCTGTTTGATGTAAATGATAGTAGCTTTTAGGGAGAAAAAGTCGGCAGCCTCTGACATGCCCAGTTGCTCTTCTCGAATCTGTGCAATGGTCTTAAATTGATCAAGCTTGGCACCGCCAGAGGTGACTCCATCTGATATCGAAGCATGGGAGGTAAAAGTGTCTGTTCTCCCTTGAGCGTCGTACCAGCCCTTCAGTCGATGAGCTTCTTCGATATCCGGGTCAACAGTCAATGTACCAGAACTCAGCAAACTGAGGCTCCTGCCACCGAAATCAGATACCTTGACGCCCTTGAATGCAACTACAGATTCAGGGGGGGTATTGAAATTAGTAGCTAGATTGCCCCAGACCGTGAGACGGACAGAGAATCCGGTGTTATCGACCAGGGTCAGATCTCGCTTATCGTATGGTTTGTTTGTTGTTTTGGAGGTGATCTGTGAGGTCTGTCCAACCTCTTTCAGAATGCCAATAACATCAATTGTTGTGTCTTTTTCAACCGACTGCAAATCGCCGATAGTCGTGAAGTTGAATCGCACTTGAGGAACGCTGTTCTGATCTTCTGCCTATAAATGGTCTTCTCAGTACCTGATTCCTTTGATGCGAGCGTGGAAACGAGAAAAAATTACCTTTTCAACACGTGTGTCTCGTTCAAATGTTAGCTCGTAATCATTATTCAGGTTCGAGTATTGCTTTTTAGCAATCTGTACTCGACACGGACTTGTAATATAGTAGACTGAGCCCTCTTGAAAGACGTCATAAAGGGCGTCACACTGCTCATTAAAGCCAGTTGCCTTGATCTCGCCACTATCGTCGAGAAGGTTGACGCTGAAAAGCTTGCCCTCCGAGTTGCTACGGTGCCAGGTCTTGATTGTTGACTTGCTAGTACAACGCGCCTTGATTGTCCACTTGTTGGAATAAGGGGAAATGGCTTCAATAGGGTAAATAGTAGCGTGGTTGGACGAGGACGAGTGATGAGTGCCGTGCGTATCGGCGCCAGTAGCTGGCTTGGCATTATATCCGCTATTGCCAGATATCATTGTCGGCATTGCCTTTTCTTCTTCCTCCGTTTTGGATTCCAGGGCTTTCGGGTCGCCGATCTTCTCATACTCCCCGAGATGCTGGAGAACTTCAAGATCGAATATTATCAATATACTGCCGAACACAGGTAATACTATTAGTATCGATTTGAAATGCAGGTCTTGATGTGTGACATACCATTTGCCTTTGATAAAATTGGCCTGGAACGACTTGAGTCGCACGAGGCAGCCTTTCCGCAGGATTCCGTCTTTCACGATATGATTCGCTTCTGCTGGTGTCCATTCATGAGACAAGATCTTGAAAAATTGGATACGACAGTTCATCACTCACGAGTGGCAATCATAGTTTGCACATAATTGGTAATGTCGCTGAACACAGCCCGATAGCGGTCTTGGCCATTGGGCTGAGGAGCTAGAGGCTTCACCTGCACGCACTGGACTACCGGTTCGCTTTCTGCAGTTTTTGTCTCGTCGAAGATTGCACTTGACAGCATGTGAGCGGCCAAAGAAAGAAAAAGGCCGAGATTGATGGGTGAGATATTTGACTAACCTGAGAGCTCCCACCGAGATCAACGAGGCTGGATCAGTAGCCATGTTTGCGATATCTGTCACCACTAACAGCGGCGAGTCTTCAGCAGACAGTGGATGTGACACCGCTGAAGATACTTTGAAAATGACGTTCAAGACCGAAGAGCAATATTTCTATTGAATATGAGCCCGGTTTGCAAGACCGAGAAGAGGTTTGATCGAAAGACAGCGCAGGTAATCTCCAAAGCACTCGATTAATTAATTTAATTAGGATGAAAGTGGCGGTTGGAAGTGGACGACACGACGCGAAGAGACGCGTCGACTAATTACTTAAGCCGCTTCTGACTGCCTTGAAGACAAGGCACTAAGGCACCCAGGCACCGTATTGAGCTTGTTTCGCCCCGCACTAACCTATTCTGGTTAAGACTCCTTTTGCCAGTCTGCAAAAAGCGGAAGGAGAAGTGGCTCGGGCGAGCACCTTCCCGGACTTTGATGTCATCGGATAGCTCCTTCCTTTCTGGCAAGCAACATGTCCATATTCGTCCTTGCTCTTTCCTCCATCATTTGTCATCATTCTCATCTCTTTTCTCGTCGACTTCTCATTCTCTTTTCTTTCCTCTTCTCTTCTCTCTCTTGTCTTTCAAGATAGATATTGTTTCCCTTTTTGCGTTGTTTTTCGTCTAGAAACACTCCTCTCGGATAATGGCGGGGTGTCGTCACTTTCATGATGCAGGTACGAACACAAAACGTTTCTCTCCAATTTCCAGTGAAACTACTCAGAAGGCATTTTCTCATTTCTTCTTCAGATGTGCATCCCCCGACTTCGGCCCAGCCCGTGTACCGGGAAGACTGTACGCAATGCTTTGACTCGATTGTATGGGCTCTGATCTGCATCGCCAGCGCTTCTCTCGGCTCACTTGGTTTCTCTAGGACGATCCGGCTGGCTTGAATGTGTGTCTCTACTGTTTCAACGGCGGATGTGCCGGGCCAAGAAATCACGCGCAGCTTCACCATTCGCGAACCGGTCATGGGCTTGCCCTCAATATCCAGCGGACTAGGAAGAAGATTCAGGTACGGAAGGAGAAGGAGAAGGAGAAGGATAAAATGGCGGGCTTTCAAAAATGGCAATAAACTGATCCATTGATTCTTATATCCAGAGAGACGAGCCGCCACAGAAGATTTCCAAGCTTGCTATACTGGCCGAAACAGAAGAAGATCGCTACGACACTGTGACAAGCGTCACTTGTTACGACTGTCAAACCGAAAGCAGTAGCGACTACAGCCCACAATTGTCAGCGGCAGTCGAAGGTGTCATGAAGGCTTTGTCTTTCTCGAAGCAAGAGGAAATAAAAGCTTGGGAACAAGAATTCGTACCATGCGAGCACACTCTTTGCCTTGTCCAGCAAGACAATGACAATGCCCATGGAGAGGGTAAGACGCCCCGTCGAGAGAGTTCGTCAAGAAACCAAGGCTGATAATTGTTCAAGGTCTGAAGCAATGCACGATGTGCAGTCTGAAAGAGAACTTGTGGCTATGCTTAGAATGTGGCAATGTTGGATGTGGGAGGAGTCAATTTGGAGGGGTGGGCGGAAATTCCCATGCGTTGGCTCATGCGGACTCATCATCTCATGGCGTGGCCGTTAAACTGGGCTCGATTACGCCAGAGGGCTCTGCAGACATTTATTGCTATAAATGTAACGAGGAACGGATAGATCCAGAGCTAGCAGCACATTTGGCGCATTGGGGTATCAACATTGCGGAAAGCGAAAAGACCGAAAAAAGTCTCATGGAGCTCCAAGTCGAGCAGAATATGAAATGGGAGTTTGCAATGACCTCTGACGATGGCTCAATACTGAAACCGCTTTTTGGACCGGGCTTCACGGGATTGAAGAACTTGGGAAATAGCTGCTATATGGCCAGTATAGTTCAATGTCTATTTGCACTGCCCGATTTCCAAGACCGATACTTTCATCCGAACGAGGAGCCACCGCTTGTCACCAGGCCGGCTGAGGATCTTGAAACACAGCTGAGGAAACTTGCAGATGGTCTATTGTCAGGAAGGTATTCCAAGCCAAATTCCGATATAACAGTTCAGCCTGAGACTGAAGAGGTGCCACATCAACGAGGCTTGGCCCCCGCCATGTTCAAGCATCTTATTGGGCGTGGGCACGAGGAGTTTTCGAAAATGACACAGCAAGATGCATTTGAGCTTCTCTTGCATCTCTTCAAGCTAATAACACTGTCAAAACACAACGATAGTCAGACAAATCCCGTGGAACGATTTCGTTTTGTTCTGGAACAGCGACTACAATGTCTCGATTGTGGAAAGTTTCGATACAAGTATGACGAACAAGATAACATTTCTGTACTTGTGCCAGCACGTCCTGCTCATGGAAATGAGTCGGGACTGCCCAACACCACATATCAATCGGTGACCATGAAAGAATGTCTTGATATCTTCACAAGCGAGGAAGTGGTGGAGCTTAAATGCTCGGGCTGTGGAGGAGACAAAGGCTTCCGCAAACGGTCCTTATTCAAGTCCCTACCAAAGTATTTGGTCATTAATGCCCGTCGATTTGAAATTATAAATTGGGTTCCCACGAAACTAAACATACCTGTGGAGATAGATGAGCGTGAGTTGGACATGGGTGCTTACTTGTCTCCAGGACCGCTCCCGACCGAGGAACTTCTTCCAGACGACACGGATTCCAGTGAATCAGGCTTCGTACCAAATCCTGACCTGGTTCAACAGTTGTCGAGCATGGGCTTTTCGCAGGTACGATGCGAAAATGCCTTACATGCCACTGGCAATTCCGACCTAGAAAGTGCCATGAACTGGCTTCTGGCCCATCTTGACGACCCAGAAATTGACAAACCTTTGTCAATAAACAAATCAGGTGGAGAAGGGCCCGGGGAACATGATATTGAAAAGATACAACAGCTAGGGGAAATGGGAATTGATCCCAAGCAGGCTCGTAAAGCATTATCGGCAACAGGGGGAGATGTTAATCGAGCGCTAGATTGGGTTTTCAGCCACCCTGAAGTCGATGGCGACAACGACATCTCCATGGTAGAGGATCAAGCACAAGACTCCCACAACGAAACGCCCGGGGAGACGGGATTGCCAGCAAAATACAAATTGCAATCGCTTGTCTGTCATAAGGGAGGATCACTTCATGCTGGGTAAGTCCCTGAAACTACCATTACGAGGTCTAGATGTCTAACAACCGATTCTCAAAGTCACTACGTGGCGTTCATCAAGAAGCATTTACCAGGTAGCAACGAGCCCGACTGGGTACTTTACAACGACGAGAAAGTAGTGCGAGCCGACAATTTCGAGGAAATGAAGCAATTTGCCTATGTTTACTTTTTTTCGAGGTCGGCATAAAAGCAGCATGGCACGCGAGCGATCCTCCAACTTGGCGTCAGCGATCACTTGTCAAGGAGTGTCTAGCTGCAATTGATTGAGTATACAAAACCAGACGAGGAAAGCGTAATCAGTGTGTTCATTCAGAGCATCGATACTACTTTCCTAGTAGTAGCTTGGTTTTTCAGATTTCGAGTCTGTTTGAGCGAAGAAAGAACAATTGAGGCTTCTTGGGGTTCTCTAGATGATCGTCTTTGAATCTGGAGAGAGTATACTGGCAATAGAAATAAATTCAAAATTTTCTCCTACATTTTTCCTTTTGTCTGCTTCGAACCACCTTGACCACCCACTAAAGAGTGATGTGTTATCTTTAATCATCTGAGCGGCGTACATCGGCGTGTTGAAGGGCCAGTCTGCATTGAAAATGTCTTTGTATCTAATCTCTTCTCCTGAGAAGATTGTACTCAATACAGCGTATCTCTATGTCGTGATTCCGAATGTAAGCCGATGTGTGATAAAGCCACGCAACTCACCATATTGACTGGCGGAAACAAGCCAACCGCCTTGATAAGAGAGAGAGCATGGAATAGTTTATCATAGACTTATTTCATTTCCATCAATGATAGAAGCCAGGATGAATCAATTTGGCGGCGGAAGCAGAGGGGCCGCCTCGATATCGTCCCATTATCTTATCTACGTTGTAACTTAACCATCTATTTGATACAGACATGACTGACCGTACTGCATCGCTCCATCTTTCCATCTACCCGTGGATGCATTGGATGTACTATAGCCATGTCTGGCTATATATCCATGCGGCATTCATGGCCAGTCGAAATCAATCTCAGCGATTCCAATTATCACGACTCAGCTATTATACCGTACCTAGTGCAAAATGGCCTTCGGAATCCAAGAGCCCGCTGATGGCTTCCAGCCAACCTCAACGAATTGAATCCAAACCATTGATAACAATGTCGAAGACCGTGTTCTCGTCCCCCAACCCTCGGCATCGCCTCGGGACCCTCTGGACTGGTCCCGCACCAAGAAAGAGCTCTGCTTTGCGACAATTCTCCTGGGCTCGTTTGCTACTGGTTCTCTAGGACCGCTGTTTGTGCCGGGTTTTGCTGTGCTGGCTGCCCATTTCGATGCTCCTCTTACTAGTATAATGCTTTTGAATGGCAGTCTTGTGATGGCTCTGGGTGTGAGCTCTTATCTTTGTGCATGTTTCGCGGCTGTGTTTGGAAAGAGGATTGTGTATTTGATTACTACTACGATATTGGTGGTGACTTGCTGCTGGGCTGCTGCCTCCAAGTCATACACTTCCCTTCTTGTATCTCGTGTGTTCCAAGGCGCGTAGCTCATCCATCTTACTCTTTCTACTAGGACATCAAAGCTAAATGGTTCATCATAGCAGGCCTGGGAATGGGAGGCTTCTTCGCCCTTGCCGGGACAGCCTCGCTCAACGATCTCTTCTTTGTCCACGAACGCGGGTTCCGTGTCGGTCTCTGGAACTTCAGCGTCATTGCATCCGTCAACCTCACCCCAGTGATTAGTGGACATGTCATTTCAAACCTCTCTTGGCGATGGAGTCTATGGCTCGAAGCTCTGTTCTTCGGCATCGTTCTTGCTGCGGTTGTCTGTTTCTTCCCAGAGACGTCATTCCATCGTGAGCACCGAGAAAATACACCCGTGACGAGTGTAGAGCCCAAGTCCGATCGATCCAGCGAATACGTCGTGCAAACACTCTCCTCATCTCGCGGGCTAAGGAAAACTTTCGTCAGCGACTTCATCGGCTGGGACCCTGAAAGACTCCCAAATCGGCCAAACCTTCTCATAGCATGCTTAAAGCCTTGGGCAATTGTCCTCCATCCAGTCGTGATATGGGAATGCATTATGTGGGCAGTAGTGTTTACCTGGACCATCCTCCTCGGCTCCGTGGCATCTCAAATCTTTACCGCGCCGCCATTCAACATGAGCACCGTCGCCGTGGGGAACCTCACCGGCATCGCTCCATTTATTGGATCTGCGCTCGGAACTGCCTTGGGTGGTTGGATCTGTGACTTGAGCGGTAAACTCATGTCTAGACACAATGGTGGTATATACGACCCCGAGTTCCGTCTTGTGGCCATGCCTGTAGCTATTGTGACCATGGCTGCCGGCACGTTTGGTCTGGGCGTTGCTGTGGAGCATGGTGTCTCTGCTATATCGTACGGTGTGTTATTGACGATTATCAATTTTGCTGTTGGTATGGGCTGTACAACAATTGTCGTTCATACGAATGATGTCTGTGCCGAGAGAGCGGGTGATGCTTTCGGACTTTCAATGGCAAGTCAACTCCATTTATTATTTATTCTCTGTTACTAGTAAATAAATCAACGCTAAGTACTGCTTGGATTGTAGGTTATCAAAAGCGTCTTTGCCTTTGGTTTGACTTTCATCTTCAATACATACCTTGCCACCAGCGGTCCACTAGTCTTCTTCTCGACTTTTGGTGCTGTGAGTGTTGGTGTGATGTTGACGACTGTTCCGATGTATTTTTTTGGGAAGAAGATTCGTGCTTGGTCGGAGAACCATAATTTACTGCGTCGAGCGTAGCTGTCTGCGGAGGTTGATCGAATCTTCAGGTAGGATAGATGTCTGATAGACATGCAGCTTCAATGCTGTTATTTCTGAAAGCACTCGCATTGAGTATTGGATGTAGCTTCCTCAACTCACTTGGACCAAATCACTTGTATACCTATTTATTGTAGACAAGTCCGATTCCAACCCTTTAAACTTCCGCTTGTAACGTGAAGCTCGAGCCTAGAAGGTCGGGCTTCAGATTCCTCGTTTGGAGGCATTCCGAGTTTCCTTGGACATGTGCTGTAAGAGATACTCAAAAGATTGGTGTGATCGTGATCTTATAGTGCATGTATCGCAGATTTCATATTCAAAGATACTATATATCTTCCCAAAGAACTCCAAAACAAGTTGGCTCAATCCGGTAAATCCTAGATTGATAGAGCCCATGTACAAGAAAGTAGAAGGAAAGAAATCCACGCCCATGCTATAGCTACTCCGAATTCTTCTCCGTAGCTTCATTCTCCAACTTCTCAATTTGTTTCAAAGGCCCCAAATTCACCACCGCCGACTGATGATCCCTCGCATGCGACTTGGCCGTATAATCGACCCCCAACCAAAGCAAATCAGGCCTGCTATAATGCCCACAAACATCTTAAAATGCCCTAGGCTTAAGTATATCGTCCAGATCTATATCAGCGTATACGATGCCTTCCTCGGTGCTCGGAATGGGTTCCGAGAGTCGGCGGCCATCGGGTCCAAAGACTGCAGAGAAGCCACCGCCAGGTGAATTCAACATTGTGCCGGCGCCTGTTTGCATTTTATCGACCGCGGATTGTGTCAATACGGCGGTGGTATGCAGAACGAAGGATTGTGATTCTATGGCGTAGGTGCTTGAGAGAGCATCGGTGCCTTGAACGTAGCCTTTTGGTTAGCCATAACAATCATTAGAAGCAGTTGTCAACGTATCTTCGCGCGACATGGAGAATAGAGTCTGGTCATCTTTGCTCGTTTCGTATAGAGGCGGCCAAGCGGCAACATGAATTTGCTCCCGTTGCAGATAATTATGGTACTTGAGCAGTGGTTGAGCATGCTCCCAGCACGACAAAGCACCAACCCTACCAATAGGGGTATCCACCACGCGGTTGAGACACTCAGTTGACGCATCCCCAAAGATAGTTCGTTCCATATGGGCTGCCTTGATCTTCTTTCGAAGCATGAGGATCTTGCCATCAGACCCGATGGTTGCTTGTGAGATGTGTAAAGTGTGGTGCGTGTTTTCAGAGAAACCGATAGACACGATAATATTGTTCGCGGCAGCACATTCTCGGATTCGGAGCATCTGAGGAGAGTCGATCTTCAATGAGTTTTGCATGTACATGGTCACAAGGCGCATATCAATTGGGCGAGACCTATTGTCGTTTTAACCTATGGCCTGCAGGTGAAACGAGTAATAAATGGAATGTTTCTTTACTCGTACCATATCCAAGCTGGATATCCCGGGATCCAGCATTCGGGAAACGCCACCAATTGAGCACCGTTTGCGGCGGCCTCTTTGATTAGAGCACATGTCTTCTCGACTGTGGCATCTAAGTCGAGCCAGACAGGTGCGGCCTGAGTGACGGCCACACGGACATGGGATGAGGATGAGTTCTGCATGGTGATTTTGGAGATTGTGAAATGGGTGGTCGAAGATAGGTAGCATGTTGATGTCAACCCCTTATTTCGGGAAAGAATACTTCTTATATGAGCTTAGGTCCCTCTAAGAACAAGCCCAGTAATCTATTTGATCATTCTATGACAGAAAGAGTGACCCCTCTGGAGTCAGGAGCTTCGGGGTTGGGTTGCATGACTCTATCATGGCGGCAACGGCTTCTCCGCCGCTAAAAATGCATCAAGCGGATAATTCCCGGTGTCCGTACCACACCCCGTAATAATGCCACATTGGGATCCGAGCATAGGAATAATGTTTATGCGACAGGTATAATTGGCTGAAGATCGAGTTGATTATTATCGCACATCTCAAGTTTCATCAAAGATGTGGGCCAAATCCCAGGTACCAATATCCGAAGGATCAAGCTCTGCAATATTTGTCACATACGAGGAAAAGTCGATTGGGTCTACATCAGCCCAGGTTGAAGCATCGAACACATTATTCAGAGCCTGCATTGAATCGCTTGTGCCAATGTGTGGTGATATTAGATTCTGAGATGTGGTGTTCCTGACAACACGAGGATCAAGGAACCCATTCTGCAGAGGCAGGGCTGACATGACCCCCCATCGATGAGCCAACTCTCGCAGAAGCGAGACAGATCTATCTGCTTTGATCCATCTCGTTCGCATGGCGAAAAGACAATTGAAACACACCCGAAAGCGGCTTATAGATCGGGTTCTGATGGTATGTTCCTCGGACGTCGCGAGAAGGAGATGGGTAATGGCTGCTGTCATAACACTGTGAGACACAAAGTATGGAGCCTTGTCAAATTGAGCAATTCGCTCGTACTCGCGGATTAGTTTGACCATATTGTTTGCTGCCGTCGACATTGACCGGACAGACAAACGGTACAGACTGCTCTCCGGAGCCTCCCTGAGATAGGGTCGGTGGATCAACATCTGGGACATGTTGTACGACATATGAAGGATGATGAGGGTGGGCGATTTTGAGTCGCGACGAAATTGGACTCGCACGTCCATGCTGCGGTGGAATGAAAGCAGGCGTTCTCGCACTTCGAGGAGAAGATGGTGCTGTTCACCTTTCCCCAAAGTATCGAATTCAAACGAGTAGCTTTGATTATCTCAGTTGAACGGATCGCTTGGCCATAGTAGAGGCTGATGATGCTTACATGGGTTCCATACACTGGTCGTGGATAAACCAAAGCCGAGCGTGATGATCAAAGATTACCTCATCCAAGGTAGGAGAAGGTCCTACCGCGTCGAGGAAAGGGTTGGCTCGTACCCTTCTCCAAGGTACCATAGTGTTTCGGCCAGTTAAAGAGGTTGCGATTCTAGGCAGATCAGATTTGAACATTTTCTAGGCTTGCCAAGAAGATATTTATAGACGGATAGAGGGTAACTTACCTATCCATCAGCACCGCAGACCAAAGAACTTTTAGACGGATATCACTCGGATCTAGGTTGGCTAACTCCTCGTGTGTAGTGGGTTTTGATTTCTCGAGAGCGTGTAGAGAGCTGACGTGGAGCCCCAAATGTAGCATCATACTGGCACACATTGCTATTCAATGTCAGTAATGCAATATCTAAATCGAGCCACGATAGTTCAAGGAAATGACTGAAACATACAGTTATACATCCAAGCCATTCTGTGTTCTTCAAGCCCCAGCTCTCGCCAACACATAATTGAGAAGGCCTGAACAATAGAAACATTTGCATAATCCCTACAGGCGGACAGAGCGGCGGTGATGCAGCGGCTAGAACTGCATACTTGACTAGAGCAAGTTGTGGGGTAACATTTTATTGCTGAATTTCGCGTAGTGTTTCGTTGTCGAGAAAGAAGTGAACAGGATTAATGAAGTTGCCGAAAAGACAGGTTAGATAATTGGTGATGTGAGCCTCATCCATCGAGTTGTAGCGGGCGTCGTGTGACCCGAATGAATTATCCTGATATAATTTACCAGACCTTCGATTGCTCCGAGTATTTTTGTATGCTTCAGGATGAGTAGCAGGGAAGCAAAAGTTCCCAGATGGGCCGATAAATGTTGACTCGCCAGTCTCATCAATGTTCATGCGCCACATCATAGCGCTCACATCATTGATGGCTGGTGACAAGGCTCTTGGTATGCATGATCAGATTATTGCTCATTAGAGAAGTCAAGCTCATTTTTGATGTTTTTACCTTGCGTTTTCTTTTCCGGCAGTTCTCCCAAGCCACGCGCATTCTACTGTGTGAATCTGAATCATCCATATGTTCTTGATATGAGAATGGAATATATAAAGCTAGTGATTAATACTGTATATCACTCAGTTGTAATTGACTTACTGATAAGAGCAAGATATTCAATTATATAATTAAGAAAGTGATGATAAATGCATTCCTTGCTAGAAATAATTAAACCTTATTATCTGTTCACAGCAATCTTAAAATAAATTAGTTAATTGTTGGAACCAAGGCTCGGCAATACTTGGCAATGTACAAATAAGGCTTAGTCGGCAGAAGGTCGGCTAGGAAAAAGAGCATTCTAATAGATAGGGATGAGAGAGCTATAAAAACACTGAAAATAATAATAATTCTACTTAAAGATTTATAATATTCACTTATATTCATTATGATCTCATTTGTATGGGAATTTATATATAAAAAAACCAGATATATTTTATCTTTATAAAAAAAAATAAGCAATTAAATATTAGGAATATGATATATTTAATTCTATTATTTCTATTTTATAATTTTATTAAATTATTAATTATATATTAGCTGTTTATATTCTTACTAAATTTTATAGATTTAATAATTATAAATCCGAAATTTCTATAAAAGAAATTAAAATTATTTACAGTGCTTTTTCTTAACTAGATTCTATTTAAAAATATTAAAATATATTACACTGAATTATTACAACTATAATTAATTATTTATTAATAATAATTAAATAATATTCAAGGTTATTATTTAGTAATACTCTGGCGGATCTAATATCATGCAGATCCTCTCTATAATATAATAAAGAAAATTTTTTAATAAAAACTTTATATCTTATTTATAGATTTTTATTTTAAATATCCTTTTTAATTCTATATTTAATAAATATTTTTATATTTAATTATTGATTTTTTTCTTTATTATTTTTTTATTACTTTAAATTATTTAACTTTATTATTTTTTAATTATTATTTTATTAATTTTTTTTATTATATTATATTCTAAATAATATAATATTATATAAATTAATATCTTTTTTAATCTAGATAATAAAGCAGTAACACATCATTTAAATAGCTTTTAAAAAATAAATTAATAATTTATTAACTAGAAATCCATAGATTTAAATCCTATATCAGATTATATTATAAATATATATATATAAAAATAAGCAATTTTTATATTTAAAAAAAAATCTATATAGATTAGAAACTTATATATATTAAAATATATAAAAGAATATATAAAAGTTTAAATTAATAATTTTTATATTAATATAATTATATAATTAATTTATATTTATATATTTCTTTAGTAAAGTTTAATTTTAATTTAAAAATTATTACAGCTTAGTAATTTTATTTAATAAAAAAAAATTTTATTTAATTTTATAAAGAAATAATATTTTATATAAATTATTATATAATGTATTTTTATAAAAAAATTTTTGAAAAAATATAATTTTTTTTGTATTAATGTCAGAGAATCAGAAATGTCACAGCTAATAGATCAGACTAGATTCTATAGAAACTAATACATGATGAAATAAAAAATTATCTGTAATAATCTTAAGAGTTAGAATATTATAAAAATTAAAATAATAATTATAATAAGAGTAGGATATATAAAAATATTTGTTTATTATATATTTAATTTTATTTTATTATTTTAAATTAATTATTTAATTTTGAGTATATTATTATAATCTTAATAAACTAGATTATTTTATTTATTATTTAGATATCTGTTTTTTTAATATTAGAATATTATTAAATTATTATTTAATAAGTTTATTCTGATCTAGATACTTAACAAATATTAATTTATAATAATTTAAAACTCTTATTTTGAAAGAGAAATTTTAAATAAAAAAATAATAATGTTTTAATAATAATTAGTACTGTTTATAATTTAAATTTATTAATCTTTATCTTTCTTAGACAATATTATAATTATTATTATTAAAAATAATAATATCACTGTTATACAAAAACTATATATTAAAATAGAATCTGTATTATTAAAATTAGAACTATATAAGATTAATATTATATTTAAAATTTTTAATATCAGTGAATATAATGCAATATTAGAAATATTTTAATTGTAAAAATAAAATTCTGTAATAAACTAGATAACTAAAATAGTATTAATTAATAACTAAATTTTATAGATTAAATTAAGAAAATATAAAGAAATTATGAGTTTATAAAAAAATTAAAAAATTTTTTTGACAGAAAAGCATGAGAGCTTTAATAAAAATAAAATACAAAAAATAATATAATATTTAATAAAAGAAATAAAATAGAAAAAATAAATCTATATAAAGTAGAATATTTAGAATTATATAATAATCTAAAGTATTTAAAATATAAAAAAATTACATTTTTATTTTATATTAAAAATAATTGCATGATTTATTAATAAATAAAGAATAAAAGCAGATATTTTCTAAAAAAAATAAAAAGAAATAATTTTTAAATATGAATAAAAAAAAGCTAAGAGTAATTAAAATTAAAAAAAGAAGATTTAACTAAGAAATAACTTTAATTAGAAAAAAATTAAAAATAAAGATATTAAAAAAATAAATAATATCAAAATATCAAAATAAAAAATAGAATTAAAACTAAAAGATTGATATAAATAAGAATTAAAAAAGATATTTAAGTTATCTAAAAAAATATTATAAATATATTAAATTATTTATTAAGAAAAAATATCAGCTACTAATATATAAAAAGAAATATAAAGTAAAATTTTTATTAAAATTAGGATTTATATTATTATTAATTAAATAATATTATAAATTATAAGACCAGTTTAAACTGGAAAATAAATTTATTAGAGAACTTTTAGCTGTAGAATATATTTAAGTAATAAAAGTATTAACTATAAAGATTTTTTTAATTAAATTATTTTATACTTAATTGATATTTTAAAATAATAATTAAGAGATAATAAGTTATAAAGATCTAGATTAAAAAAATATTAAATCTTATCTAAATAAAAAAAAATTTAAAAAGATAATCTATATAATTATATTAAATTATAATAATAATTAAAAAGATATACTGAATAATAATTATAATAAGATAAATTAATCAGTAATTATTAAAAATACTGCTAGATTTAAAAGTAATTAAAAATTATATATATCTAAAAACTATGAAAAGACTTAGAATTAAATAATATAAAATAAATTAATAGATTATTATTATTAAAATAAATAATAAATCTGAGAGAAGAATAAGGATTAATCTTAAGCAGATTAATATTTATACTAAAAAAAGATAAAATAAAATAAATAATTATTAATTATAAAATATTAAATAATAGAATAGTTAATAATATAAATAAAATATTATATTAAAAATAGAAAAGAGATTTTTTATAAAAAATAAAAATTATAAGTCTTTAATATTTAATAAGATTATTATAATCTTAAAACTATTAAAAAAGATATTTAGAAAATTATATTTCTAATAAATATAGAACTATTTAAATAGATAATTATATTAATAGATTTAAAATAATTTTTTATTGAATTTATAAAATTTATAACTTATATTTTAATAGAATATTTTAATAAATTTATTATAATATATTTTAGTAATATTATTATATTTTTAAATAATCAGAAGAGCATGATAAATATATATAATTTATAATAAAGAAATTTATAAATACAGAAATAACTTTTAAAATTAAAAATATGAATTTAATATTATTATAGTTAATTATTTAAAAATAATTTATATATTAAAAAAATTAAAGATTTAATTAAAAAAATAAATATAATAATAAATTGATTTATATTAACTAATATTAAAAAAATTTAAAAATTTTTAAAAATTAATGATTATATTTAATATTATTTATGAAATTATTCTGAAATTATCTGATTATTAATTAATTTATTTAAAAAAGATTTTGAATTTAAATAGACTAGTGATAGAGAAAAAGTATTTAATAATATTAAGAAATTGGTTAAAGAAATATTAATATTTATATTATATAATCTAGATTAATTATATTTTATATAATTAGATATATCAGAATATATATTAAGAATTATTTTTAAATAACTAAATAATAATAAATAAAGATTAATTATATTTTTTTTAAGAAAATTTATTGTAATGGAATAAAATTATAATATTTATAATAAAGAATTACTTACTATAGTTAAAATATTTAAATAATAAAAATACTATCTATAAGAGATTAAAGAAGAAATAATTATAAAAAATAATTATTATAATTTAAAATACTTCATTATAATAAAAAACTGATTAGAAGATAAATCAGATAAATAAAATATTTATCAAAATTTAAAATTTAAATTAAACATATTAAAAAGAAAGAAAATATTATTATAAATATTTTTAAAAATCAGACTATATTATAGATCTTAAATAATTAAAAATTAATATATTTGTTGAAAAAAAGAATAAGATATAATATAATAATAAAATATTATTTATAATTATAATTACTGTTATTAAAATGGAAATTTTTTAATAAATGATATAGATAATATAATAAGATAAAAATATTATAATAGTACTATATAATAGAGAAGTAATATTATAAAATAATTTAATTTTATAGAATAAATTAATATTAATATTATCAGTAATAATTATAGAAATTATTAGAATATATTATAACTTATTATTTTAAAAAATATTAAGAAATGAATTAAATAATGAAAAAGATATAATAAATATATTATTTTCTAAAAATAAAATAATTAGTAGTAGATTATTTAATAAATATAATAATTATAATAAAAATAAATTTATTAATTATTAATTTTATAGAAAGATATAATTATCAGAAATATTAAATAAATTATAAAAAAATATTATAATTAATTTTATACAGAGATTATTAGAATTAAAAAATCTGATTATAAAGATTTAATATATAAATATAATTATTATTATTAATAGATTAATAAAATATATTATTATATAATTAATATTGAAAAAATTGATAGCTGAATAATATTATTAATATATAATATTTATATTATAAAAAATATTCAATTAGACTAGATTACTAATTAAAATTATTTTAGATTAAAATAAGTTATTTATATTTAAATATTAGCAAATAATTATAAAAATATATAAAATTAAATATAATTTATTTATAATAAATTATTAATAAACAGATAGATTAATTGAAAAAGTTATATAAATAATTAAATAATATAAAAAATATTTTAACTAGATAAATATTTTATTTTATTAATTTAATTAGATTTTTATAAATAATATAAACTTCTGTATTATTAGAAGAAAGATTTGATAAAGTAATTTTATAGATATTATATATATAATAAATATATAATATAATATTTAAAGATATATAATAGATAGAATAATAAATAAAATAAGATTATAATAATAAATATAAAAATATATTAATCAAAAAAAAGAGAATTTATTTTTTATAATAAATACTAAAATCAAAAAACTTTAATATTAAAAATAAATAATTAAGTAATAAATTTAATACAGTTAAGTATAAACTATTTAAAATTATAAAAAAATTTAAATATAATAATTACTAATTTCTACTACTAATAAGAATGAGAATATATCTAGTATTTTATATATTATTATTAAAACTTAAAAAATTTAGAAAATAAAAATGATGAAGTAGATAATGAAGAATATAAAATTAAAAAGATATTAGACTGAAAATAAAAAAATAATTAAATCTTTTATTTAATTAGATAAAAAAGATATTTATTAGAAAATAATTTATAGAAATCTATTATAAATTTAAATTATTATAATAAGATTTAGAAATACTAAATAATAATTGATTTGAAAAAGAAAAAATAGTAAATTAGAAAAAATTATTTATAACTAAAGTGTTGATTTTATTAAAATTAAAAAAAGAATATAAATAGTTTTTATTTTTTACACACTGTCTTTTATTTTATATATTTTTTAATTAATTTTTTAATATTTTTTATGTCTGTCTGAATAAATTGACTAATATACTTTTATAATAATTTTTTTTATTTTTAAAAATGATTAAATCTAATTATAAGAGTTATAATCTTTTTATAAATCTTTTTCTTATCTGTTTTTAATATATTTTAAATTTCAGTGAGATGTTTTTAGACTAAGTTAGAAACAGTATATTAATATAATGATGATTATTTATATAAACATACTTGTTCTAATATCTGAAAATTTTTATTTTAATATAAGACTTGTCTAATTCACTGCAGTAACTATATAGAAAATAATAAATAATATTTAATTATTTAATATATAATAGTAGTGAATTTTTTAAAACTATTTTTTTTAATAATATAATTAGCTCAGTATTATAAATATAAATATTTTAAGAAATAGAAATCTGCTTATATATAAATAAGAAATATAGATTATTTATTATATTATTAAGATGCTAATCTTTAAAGAAAAGAATGATGAAAGAATTAAAAATATCATAGTTAATAGATTAGACTAGATTCTATAGAAATTAATATATAATAGAATAAAGAATTATTTATAATAATCTTAAAAGTTAGAGTATTATAGAAATCAGAATAATGATTATATAGAAATCAGAGAATTTTTTATAATAATTATAATAAGAGTAGAATATATAAAGATATTTATTTATTATATATTTAATTTTATTTTATTATCTTGAATTAACTGTTCAATTTTAAATATATTATTATTTATAGTCTTAGTAAACTAGATTATTTTATTTATTATTTAAACATCTGCTTTTTTAATATTAAAATATCATTGAATTACTGTTTAATGATGAGTTTACTCTGATCTAGATGCTTGACAAGCATCGGTTTGCGACAATTAAGTAGTTAAAGATTTTAAAAAATCTTTAATATCTTATTATTAAATATATAAAATATTAATTAAATAAAGAAATAATATCTTTTTTATTTATTTATAATTATATTTTAAAAAGAATATTATTAAAAGATTTTTTTTATATAAAAATTTAATTAGATTTATTTTTATTATTAATTTTTTATATAGTTTAAAAGATTTCTTATTTAATCAAGATTTTCAAAAATTTTAAAATTTTTTAATCTAACTTTTTATTTTTTCTATTAAATTTTTTGAAATTAGTTTTTTATACTTATATTTATATTTCTATTTAGATTTTTTAATTAATTTTTTAGTTCTTTTTATTTAGATTACTTTTTTTTAGAAAAAAAATTATATATTATTGTATACTTTATCTTGATAGAATTTTTTATGTTTTTAATTTTTTTTAAATAATATAATATAATTATTAAAATCTTTATAGATTTTATTAAAATAGTTTTATTAGTATTTGGTAATACTCTGACTGATCTATTGTTATACAGATCCTCTCTATAATATAACAGACAAAATCTTTTAGTAAAAAATCTATATTTTATTTATTAATTTTCATTCTGGATACCTTATTTAGTTTTATATTTTTTAATATTTTTATATTTAATTATTAACTTCTTTTTCTATCTTTTTTATTATTTTTTATTAGTTTAAATTACTTTATTCTATTTTATTCTAATTATTATCTTGTTAGTCTTTTTATTTCTTATTTTAAATATACTAACTATTTTATATTTATTATATTATCTTTTATTAATTTTTTTTTATTATATTATATTTTGGATAATGTAGTATTATATAGATTAATATTTTTTTATTTATCTATAATTATATTTTAAAGATAATATTATTAAGAATATTAAATAATATAAATAGATTAATATAATAAAATTAAATATTATTTAAAAATAATAAAAAAAATATATAAAAATTAATTATTTATCTATAAATTTTAATAAGATTTTTTATATGTAAAATAAATATTTTTAACTATTAAAAATTATTTCAAGATATAACATATATATTAAAATTAATAAATTTATTAATATTAATAATCTTATTATAATGAAAAAATATGTAAATTAAAACAATAAAAATATAATATATTTTATTATTTAAAAAATAATTAATTATAATATTAAAAAATATTATTTTTAAATTAATTATATTAATACATAAATCTTAATAGATATTATTATCTAATTAATTCAATTAAATATAAAAAAAATTAATTAATGACAATTTTAAAATATTATTTTTATATTTTATAATTAGTATATCAGTCAATTTTATAAATATCTTATTAATAAAATTGAGACTAAGCTAATTATAATTTTTTTTCAAAATAATAATATCTAAGAATTCTAGGTTATAATAAAAAAAATATTAATAAATAATATATATTCTAACTAGCATTTAATAAAAATTATTTTATATTAAATTAAAATTGTTATCATAACATTTTAATAATTATATGAAATAAATATAAATAATAATTTAATTACAAAAAAATCAAAAAATTAATAATAATTAAATAATTTAAATTAATAAATTTAATAAATTTTATAATAATAAAAATATTATAAATTTAAAAAATTTAAAATAAATAATATTAATAATTATATATAATTTTAAAAAAATATTTAATAAAATGAAAATATAAAAATATTAAATTTTTTAAATCTATATTAAAATTAATCAGTAATTAATTCTAAGCTTTATTAATAATTATAATAAAATGTAGTTAAATAAAAAATTATTAATAAAATATATAAAATATAAAAACTTATTTTTTATTTTTATTTATTATATAAAATAATAAATAGATTTAATTATTATAATTTTTATTATTTAGTTGTATTTTTAGATAATTTATTTAAATAATTTATAAGATTATTTAAACTTTATTAGGTAGTTTTTTATTTAAATTTAAATTTTTTAATAATATTAAAAAGATATCAATCTTTAATTATAAAATTAATAAAAATAAATGATTATTATTATTAAGATTATATAAATTATTAATATATAATATTATTATTTCATCTAAAAATTAATTTAAAAAAAATTTAATTTTAAAAATTTACTCTGATTATTCTAAAACATAAGAATTATTTAATTTTTAAAATATTAATAAATTTTAATAATATTAGTAAAATCTAAATAAATATATTTTATAAATTTTGAATAATTAATACAGTTACAGAATATTTTTAAAATTAAATTAATTTATATATTTTTTTAAAATAAATTTTTTTAATTATTTTTTAATTATTTATACTAGTCTTTTTTAATTATATATTTTTGATTAAAAATAACTACTGAAGTTTTATTTAGATTATTAAATTATATATTATTATATTTATAATATTCTCCTAGATTCTTAAAAAAATAACTAATAAAATCTACTAAAAATTATTTTTTAAAATAAAAAATAAGTTTTTAAATGAGGCAGTATTTTTTTTAAATTATATAATGATTAATATATTATATTAAATATATATATATAAATTATTAATATTTTATTCTGAATCAGTAGATAAGCTTTTTATAATAATTCTATAAGATAAATTCTTTAAAAGATTTAATATATTGAATTATTAAAAATAAGAATAAAGATTTTAAATTTTCTATATATAGTGTATTCTTTTGTTAGAAATATAATAATAATTTTAATAGAAATAATACACAGTAAAAATTTTTTTTCTAATTAAAATTTAATATAATATTTAAAAAAAAGTTTTTTCTGTATTATTAGAATTATTTAAAAAAAATATAATTTATCTAGATTTTATAGATTCTATAAAATGATATCATAAATATGTTATTAAATTAAATTAAGATTATGTAATCTTTTATCTAGAAATTGAAATATTCAAAATCTGATAATTATAATCTAATTCTATTTTAATTAAAAAATTAAATAAATCTTTTTATTTTAGGAATGTTTAAAGATTAGTAAATTATAATTTTTAAATATCTTTTTCTCTTATTATAATAATAAATATAAAAGATATAAATTAAGATCATAAATAATAATCTCTTAACTTCAGTTTTCTGAATAATTAATTTAATAATTTTTAAAAATATTGAAAAGATTATCTATTATTTAATTTTAATAATAATGTTTTAGTATTTTATAAAATAATAAATACTCAGTTGAATGAATATTATTATATTTAAAAAATATATTTTATTATAATTATTATTTATTAATAGAATTTTAAATTACTTGGATATTATTATTTATATATTAAATAATTCTTTTTAAACAAAGATTATATACTATTAAACTAAAAATAAATAATTAATAAAAATATATTTTATTTTTAAATTATTTCTATATATATTCTGAAATATTAAAATATTAATTACTTATATATTTAATAATTTTATTAATATCTATACAGAATTTAATAGTATTATAATTAGATTTTTTATATATAT
This sequence comes from Talaromyces borbonicus, assembly GCA_002916415.1. NCBI lineage: Eukaryota > Fungi > Ascomycota > Eurotiomycetes > Eurotiales > Trichocomaceae > Talaromyces > Talaromyces borbonicus. Next base: position 163,128 of record NBSA01000007.1, read on the forward strand.
ACTTATAGATATAATAGATAAAGTTAAGATTCTTATATATTTTAATATTAATATATATTATATCTATAATAAAAATATAAATTATATAAAATTATCTATTTATTATTAATATCTAAAAAATTATTAACAAAATAATTTAAATTAAAAATCCAAACTATTTAATAATTTTAATAATAATATTAAATATACCAGTTATTATTTAAATATATAGTAATAATAAATAGCTTTAAAAATATTTAATATAAAATTTTTTTTATTAAAATGTATATAATAGATTATATTATCTTGATTATATCAAATATTATAAAACTAGTATATTATTTATTATATTATTATATTATAAAATCTTTAACTGTTAAAATTAAAAGAATTAAGAATCTCTGTATATATAAATTATTTATTAATATAAATAGATACATTCTAAAAGCTATTAATCTAGAATAATAAATATGAATAAAGAAGATTTTTTTTTAATATTTAATAATTTATATACATGTATAATATTTATTAAAGAATTTAGAATAGAATTTTTCTAATAAAATATTATTTTTTATATTAAAAATATATATTATTAAATCTGACGGATTATTTTAATCTTATATAGATTATTTATTATATTATAGATTAGTTTATTTTAAATCTTAATTTAATTCAGATTAGTTATAAATATAATAAAAAAAATCAATTTTTTGAAGATATAAATAATAATAATTATTATATTTTAAAAATACTACTATATATTTCAAATACTATTAATAAAAATAACTGATAATATAATTTAATTAATCTTTATAAAATCAGTATTATTATGTAGTATTAGTTAAATATTCTGATATAAATCAATCTAAATAGTCTTTTAATTATATTTAAAAAAAAAACTGAAATTGCTTTATCTTTATTAAGATTTATATATTAATTAAGAATTATTAAAATAATAAATTATAATAATATATAAAATCTTATATTTAAAATATATAATTTTATTTATAAGATTATATTTTATTTATAAGATTATATTTTATTTATAAGATTATATTTTATTTATAAGATTATATTTTATTTAATAATTAATATTAAATTAATATAAATAAAACTTTAAAATTATATATTTATATATTATATTAGAATTCTTATATTTTATAATTAATATTATTATTATCATTATTAGATAATAATAATTATAAAAAATAAATTAATAACAGATTCTAATATAAATATAAATCTAGATTTTTTTATATTAATATTACTATAATTAAAGATTAAAGTTATTTATTAAAAAACAGAATTAATTAAAACTAGTAATATTAGAGTAATTATTAATTACTATAAAATAATATTATATTCTTTTATAAAATAAATTTTTAGACTTTATAATTATACTGTGATATTATTTTTATATTATTAATTATAATAAATTTAATAAAATTTATATTATTTATTAATATAGACATTGATATAATTTTTAATAAAATATTAAAATATTAATTAATAAATTAATCAGACGCAATAAAAGATATAATATATAAATCTAAAGATCTATTTTAAAATTATTAATAATATACACAGTATTTATAATATTCAGAAATTTAAATAATTTTATTCTATTTATTAATAATATAATGAATTATAGAAAATTAAATTTGATAATAATTATAATAATTATAATATTTAAAAGAAATAATTAAAATTATATATTCAGATCTAATATAATTGATAAATTAAGCTTAAGAAGGTATATTGATAAAGAATAATTTAAAAAAGAATATATAAGAAAAGAAAAAAAATAGAATAAAAAGATATATCTAGATAATTATATATATAATTAAAAATTAGTGTATATAATATATATATATATATATAAAAACCGAAATAAATTATCAACTAATAAAATCTTTAAAAATGATATTGTTCAAAAAAATTTAATAACGTAAAAATTTTAATTAATATCTATATCTATATAATTAATTATATAAGAATATATTTTAAATATAATAAAAAGTTAATGTCATTAAAAAAATTTAATAAAATACAAAATTTAGTCAAAATCTACATCTATATAATTAATTATATAAGAATATATTTTAAATATAGTGAAAAATTAGTCTCACTGAAAAAATTTGATAAAGTAAGAAGCTTAGTCAGCATTTACATCTATATAATTAATTATATAAGAATATATTTTAAATACAGTAAAAAGTTAGCCTTATAATAACTTTTTGATTGAGGTATGACATTAATTTAATTCCCATATCTTTGAACCAATTAGAAAGCTTGAAGCTATAATTTTTATAATTTCTACGACTTTTACTTCACTTTTTACATTTTACATTCTTCTATGTTTACATATTGATATATATATCTATAATATAATGAATTATTAGATAAATAATTATTTGATATAATTATTTTTTTTAATTAAGCAAAAAGCTTTAAATAAATTTTGAAAATTTTTTTATATAATTATTTTTTTATTATTTTATTATATTCTATTTATGTCAGTTTTAAATTAAATTTTAATTCTAAAATTCTAATTTCTTGTAGAATTAGAATAAGTATATTATTAATTTTAAATATTTATTAATTATTATATTTATATTTTTTTTAATAATAAAACAGTTTATATTTTTTAAATTAAATTTTATTTTATAATTTTTTATTTATTTTATATATTTATTATATATTTTTTTAGAATATAATAGTTTTTTTATACTATAACTTTAGATTAAAATATTTATATTATTCATAAATTTTATAGTCTATATTTTAATATATTTATTATTCCAGTCAGTTATTCATCAAATTAATATTATAAAATAAAAAAATAAAATAACATTAAAATTTTTTATAGAATTTTAATTAATATCTCATAAGATAAATATTTTATTATTAATCTAGATATTCTTTTTTAAAAAAAAAATTTATTTTAATTTATTTTAATTTATTTACTTTTAATACTATTCTTCTTGTATTAAATATAGATATAGTATTTTATTAATAAACTTAAATTCAGATTTATTCAGTATAATAAAAATTTATTTATAATCTTTTTAAATTATTTTTTTAAATTATAAATTGTTAAATTTTTTGATATTTAACTGTTTTTATTATAAGATAAATATCCAGCAATATTATATAAAAATAGCTTTTTAAAAGCTTAATTAAAATTATTTTATATATTTTTAGTATTATTTTTCAGATTCTGTTTTAAAATTTTATTATTTTAATTTTTATTAATTTTTAATTAATTTTTAGTTTTAATTAATATTAGTAATTGGATCTATAGATAATTATTAATTTTATAATTATTATATATATTTTTTCATTTTCACTATTAGTAGATTTTATATTAAATTAAATATTTTAATTAAAATTTTTTTTCTGTGAGTTTTTTAATTAAATTTTAAATTTATATATAATCTTAGAATTTTTATTTTTATAAATAAATTTTTATTCTATTAACTCTTATTATTCCTATAATATTAAAAGTGTATTTATTATCTAAAAAATATATTAATCTATATTTTATAAATTTAAATTTTATTTTATATTATTATATTTAGTCTGTATACTTTTTATATATTGCTTTAAAATATAATATTTATTTTAGATTAATATTTTTTATATTATAATATAAATATTATTATTGTAATAATTTTTTATTTATCTAATATTATATAATTTAATAAGTTCTATATTGTAGAACAAAAATAATATTAATAAAATTAATATTAGATGTATTTTTTTATATTAAATAATAATATTATGTATTAATTAATAATAAAAATTCATTAATATAATGTATTTCACTAGCACTCCGGCCAAACCACCACTCTGGCTACCTTCAATTTAATATGAAAATCTATATATTTCTATTATCTTTGTATCTTAATAAATTACCATATAAATTGTTTCTAAAACTTGTAAATATCTTATAGAATAAGATTCTAAGATATTCTATTATATTAATTTTATAATCAAAAGTTAAGAAGTGCTTTGTATTAAAAAATATAATATATTTTTAAATATATTGCAGGTATGTATACTTTTACACCATAGAATGATTTTAAATTTGATAGAATACTATCTTATAACTATCCGAACTAGTATGTAAAATATTAAGAAAAAAGATTCAGAAAAGATGGCAATATTAGCTTGTTACAAATAGCTATTTAATATGGCAATACGAGGTGGCCGGAGTACTAGTGAAATACGTTAGGTATATCTTTAGATATACTGTTCATTACTAATATCAATCAATAGAAAATTAAAATCTAAATAAAATTATCTATTTTTTAAAATCTTGTCAATATTTTATAATAATTAAAAAAATAAAGAAAAAAATATAATAAAAATTGTATTAATTATTTACAAAATAAAAATATTAAAAAAATCTAAAAATTAAAAATATAAATATGTGAGATTGAATAACATCAGTTATTTAATTAATTAATAAAAAGTTCTTGAATGTATTTGATAATTAAAAAATAAAATTTTTAAATATATTTTTTCTTTTCTAATAAGGTAATAAATCTGAATGTTATTTTTTTATATATAATTATAATGAAGATCTAATCTCTAAAAAAATAATAAAAAATATAAAAAAATTATATAAAAAATAAAGAAATTAATATATATATATATAAAAATAATTCTGACTGTTAAAAAACTATTAAATAATAAGCTAGTTTTAATTTTAGATTAAATTATAAGTAAAAACAGAATATAAAAAAATTAATAAATAATTATAAATAATAAAAATATATAAAAATAAAATATAATAAATATATAAAATATAAATAAATAATCTAAATAATAATAATTAAATAAAAGATTTTGAAAAATCATATAAATTTAATCTAGTTCTTAATTAATATTAGATTACTAGATTTTAGTGGAAAAAATATTTATTTACATTTAAAAAATAGATTAGCTTAATAATCTTAAAAATAAAAATTAAAAAAGTAAATTACTTTATTAAAAAGAATTTATATAAAAAATAAGATTAAATAAATAATATTATTTAATTTATAATATTTTATTATTAGATATTATAATTATTAAGAATATAACTATAAAAATAAGTATTATTAATTTAAAATAAAATATAAATACTATAAAACAGAAAAATATAATTATCGAAATATTAAAAATATTAAAAATTTTTAAAAAAAAATAAAAAAATAAAAATTTCTATAATAAAATATATAAGAAAAAATTTCTCTTTAAATTAAATCTAGATCTAAAAATAATTCTTAAAAAAATTAATAATTAAAATAATAAAATTTTAATAAAAAAAATTCTAAATAAACTGAAATAATAATTAATAATATTAAATAATAAAAATATTTTTTTATTACGTAGTTTTTAAATTTAAAAAAAATGGACACTAGATAATTAATAATATTTAAAATCATTTCATATAATATAAATAATGAAAAATTACAATATAATTACTTTTAATATATATAAAAATTAAAAAAATATAATCTTATAATTATTTAAAAATCGATAAGATATATAAAAGTAAATATAATAATTTATGATATTAATTCTAAATTTATAATATTTTATTTAATAAATAGATAATTTTAAATATATTTTTATATTAAAAAATAATAACTAAAATACTTATAAAATTTAAAAAATTAAAAATTTTTTTATTTATAATTAAATCTTTTTAAAAGACTCTTACAAGTACTATAATAATAAAAATAATATATAATATTAAAAATTTTTAATTAAAATTATCAAAAATAATAATTAAAAAGAATATAAAACTAATTATATTATAAAATCTAATTATAAAAAAATCAGTTTTTGAAATTTATATAAAATAACAATAATATTATCATTATTATCTTATATCTGCTATATCTGATTATGGGATATTTAAAATACTAGTGTTAACTATTAAAAAAATATTCTACTGCTTTAAAGAATAATTATTAAAAAAAATCTTTTTTAAATATTATTTTATATTATGTTTTTATTCTTAGAATTTAAAGTTACATGATCTTAAGCTTAGTAATATAAAATTTAATAAATTTTATATTCTTTTATTTTTTATATACTGTAATGATGTACTCTTATTCTTTATTAATATTATATTAATTTAAAATGTTTTTTATATTTTAATTATAATTATTTATAATAATTATAATTTAAAAATAACTATTATTATATATATTTTTAAATATTAGTATCTGAGATTTTTCTTTTCATATATTATTAATATTTGAAATTTATTTTAACTTTTTATTAGTTATATATTTAGTATAGTTTAAAGTCTATTTTCTCTATTATTAATTATATAAATAATTTTATTTTACTTTATTATTAACTTTTTTTCTTATTATTTATTTATTTATTATTACTATTACTATTACTATTACTATTATTATTATTATTACTATTATTATTATTACTATTATTATTATTATTATTATTATTATTATTATTATTATTATTATTATTATTATTATTATTATTATTATTATTATTATTACTTTTAAAATATTTATTTATTTTTTTATTTTTATTATTTTATTTTGTTTTTATATTTTATTATCCATCTTATTTTTTTATTAGTATTTATCTGAGCAGAAAGGTTTTATTTATTACATAATTAAATACACTGCTATTAATATAACTAAATAAAAAAGCTAATAGAAATTTTTAATTAAGTTAATATTCATTATTAAATTATTTTTTTCTATTATAAAGATTAAAGATATTTCTAAAACTAATACTAATTTAAATTTTTTAAAAAATTTAAATATAAATATAGTATTATAAAATATTTATTTTAGATTTTTAGAGACTTTCTTTTTATCAATTAATTTTATCAACAAAGATTATTACTACTGGATTGATTTTAATTTTCTTATTTTATATTTAATAAATGTTTCTTAAAGATATTCAATATTATAAGTAAATAAAGAATATTAAATTATAATATATTTTTTTTAAAATATTTTATATGAAACTTTAACAGATATATTTGATATTTATTAGGATTATTTTATATATTAAGAAACTTAAATTTATATTTAAAGTTATTAAAAAAGAATATTATTATAAAATAAATTTTATTAATTATTTTGATTTTTTTTAATAGATTTTATTTTTATACACTATGATGCTTATTTTATTTATTTTTAATTTTATTTAATAATTTTAATCAGTATTTTAGTATTTATATATATATTTATATATATATATATATATTTTATTTTTAAATTTTTAAATTTAGTTTCAATATCTAGCTTTTAGATTTTTTAATCTATTATTTTTTTTATATTTTTTTATATATAATTTTTATTGAATAAGTTTTTTTATTAATTTAAATTATTATAATGTTTTTAAAGTTAGGTATTATTATATAAGATTTTTAATTTTTTTAAATTAATTAAAATTATTTCTATATTCAGAAATATTTTTTTATGAAATTATTTTTTTTAATTCTGAATTTTATATATATTATTATGTATTGTAATATTTTATTTATAATTCTATATATATATCTCAGACTGAGAAATTTTAAAATCTTTATATAATATGTCTATTAATTTTATTTTTCTAGATTATATTTATACATATATATAATTTTTTATTTTATATAATTTCTTATAGATTTTAATATTCTTATAATAGAATCCAAGACTGCCTATTTTTACCAATATTAAATTAGTTTTTATTATTTTTTTTATTCTTATTTTATCTTATTTTATTTCTGACATTATTTTTTTTATTAAATATAAATATAATATTTTATTAATAAATCTAAATTTAGATTTGTTCAGTATAATAAAAATCTATTTATAATCTTTTTAATTTATTTTCTTAAATTGTAAACTGTGAAGTCTTTTTTAATATTTAATTATTTTTAAAGCTCTATTATTTTTATTATTATATTTTATATATTTTAGATTCATTATTTTAGATTGTTTTTATTTTTTCTATTTTTTTAAATATATATAATTAAATAATCTGCTGAATATATATTATTATAATTAATATATTTAATAAATATATTCTTTAATAGATTGTATTTTAAAATTTTATATTTTTTTATATTATATTTTTTATAGATTTGTATTTTTAACATATATAATATTTTATAAATAAAAGTAATAAATTAAATAATTTTATTTTAAATAATTTATCTTTTATTGGATTTTTATTTTTAATTAGATGATTCACTATATCTAAATAAAAAATCTTAATGATAAAAAAACTTTTAATTTTATTACACTAAAGAGTATATCTATAAAAATTGATTTTAATAATCTTTAAATAGAATATAATTAATATATTTAATTTTATAATATATATATATATATATATATATTTTAAAAGTCTAATATATATATACTATATATTATTATTGTATAGATTTTCTATTTAATCTCTGTTCTGTAGTTAAATATAAAAAATTAATTATCATTTTTATATTCTATTTATTATTAAATAATTTTTAAATAGTCTGCATTCTTTTAATTTTTATAAATATATTAATATTTTTTTTTAGTTTTTTTATAAGATTCAGACATTTAATAAAATATTTTTTAAATTTTAATAATATTAGATTTTATTAATTTATTAATGTTTTATTATAGATTTTTATATTTTTATATTCTGTAATTAGCTGTTATATTTATAATAATTAATATCTTTTATTAATATTTTTTATTTCTTCTTGTTTCTAGCTATTATGGGAGTGTTTTGATATGTTAAATATGTTTTTTAATAATATCATTATAATTATTGGTTTTCTTAACTTAAGGCATCACAGGGAGTTTTAGTATATAATTAGATTTAACTTTTTTAAAGATTTGATATATGCAGCATCTTTAAATATCTAAATTAAATATATGACAGGTTTTTTCTTATTTTATATATTAATTTACTAAATAAATTAATATAAAAAATGAAATAAAAATATAATAATCTTTTATATTATAATTATATTTAATTTTTTAATTATAAAGTTAATTATTAGATTGAATATAATTTTTTTTAATTTTTTTATATTCTATTATAATAGATTCAATATCTATATTATTACATATTTTAATAATTAATATTTATATTAATTTCTGAATAAAATTTTTTAATTTATATTTTTTTTAAAATTAATTCTATGTTTTTAAGATTATAATAAAGTAGAATTCTAAATTTTTATTTATTAATAATTAATTATTTTTTTAATTTATTTTTTTCATTTATAAATTGATTTTAATAATTTTAATAAATTTATCTTTTTATTTTTTTATTTCTATTTCTATTTATATTATTTACTTATTTTTTATTCTTTATTATTTTTGAATTTAGATTTAAATTTATATTTAGATTTTAAATTATTATTATAATATAATAATATAAATTTAAAAGTCTAAACATATAGATTTTATTATAATCTCTATATTTATATTTTATTTATTTATTTTTTTAATGTAATTATTATATTATATTTTTATATATTTTTATATATTTTTATATATTCTTATATATTTTAAATTTATTATTTCATATTGTTTTTTTTCTTTGTCTTTTTTAATATATATAATAAATTAAATAGTTTATAAAATATATATTATTATAATTAATATATTAAATAAATATATTTTAAAGTCTTATTTTCTTTATATTATATTTTTTATAGATTAGCTGATTTTTATATTTTTTTTATATATATTTACATTTTTAATGTATATAATATTTCATAGATAAAATTAATAAGTTAATTAAATTTATTTTTAATAATTTATTTTTTATTAGAATTTTTTTCGATTAGATAGGTTATTATATTTAAATAAAAACCTTTAATAATGAAAATATTTCTAATTTTATTATATTAAAAAATATATTATTGAAAAGTAATTGTAATAATTTTTAAATAAAATATAATTAATATATTTAATTTTAAAATATATTATATATTTATCTTTTTATTTTTTTTTTTAAAATCTATTATTTATATATTGTATATTATTATTATGAGTTTTTTATTTAAGCTTTATTTTGTTATTAAATATAAGAAATTAATTATTACTTTTATATTCTATATATTATTTATATATTAATATATCAATAATAAATATAATTTTATTATTAAATAATTTTTAAATAGTTTTTTTATTTTTTAATTTTTATATTTAAAAAGATTATTTTGATTTTTATTAATATATTAATATTTTCTTTTCTAGTTTTTTTTATAAAATTTAAATATTTAATAAATATCTTTTTCTAGATTTTAATAATACTAGATTTTATTAATTTGTTAATATTTTATTATAAATTTTTATATTTTTATATTTTATAATCAGCTATCATATTTATAATAATTAATATAAATTTTTTAATAAGCTTTATTTTTAAGATTTTAAATAATTTGTTAAATTTTTTTTTAAATTATTAAGCTTTATAATAATTTTTTTAATAGATTTATTATATTTATATTTCTAAAAATTTTATTATTTTATTTTTTACTATTACAGGAGGATTTTAATATATCAAATATTTTCTTTTCATAATAATATTATTTTTATTAGTTTTTTTAAGTTAAGACATTGCAGGGAATTTTAAAGAATAATTAGATTTAATTTTTTTAAGATTTTTAATGTATACAGCATCTTTAGATACTTAGATTAAATATGTAAAGGAATTTTATACTCTATTATAATTACAAATTATATGAAATAATAATTAATTTAATATTTATAATATAAAATATAAAATAAAAAGTAATAAAATATAATATTAATATAGATATATATTATCAATTAGATTATTTTTTAATATAAAACTTCAGAAAATAAATTTTTTAAAAATAAGAAAAAAGATCAAGAAAAAATTAAAGGTTTATGTATGGAAATTAATAAAGATAAATATAAAATATATTATAAAAAATATTTATAAACAAATAATCAGTCAAGAATAAAATAACATTCATATTTATAATTTAAAAAAAAAGAAAAAATATATATATAATAAATAATAAACATTAAAATAAATCTATATTAGAAAATATTAATAAACATTATAAAAAATTTATAGAAAAAAAATATAACAGTAAAGATTAAATACAGAATCTTAAAAAATAATTTAAAAAATAAAAAAAGAAAAAGAATATAAAAATTAGTTAAATAAATAAAAATCTAATATTATTTTATTAAAATTAATAAAAGTATTATTATTAAAAGCATAATTATAAAATGATATAATAAATTTTAAGAATAAATAGTAGTTTTTTTATAAAGTTTTATATTTAGAGAATCTGAATATTAAAAAAATGACTTACATCTAAAAACTTTTATAAAAATTAAAAAAATCTCTAAAATTATTTTACAAATAATAAAAATAGTCTTTTTATGTATCTATTTTTATAAAATATTGAAAGGCAATATATTAATAAATTTAAATCATAAAATAATTATTAAAAATAATTTTAATAGATCTTATATAAGTCTGTTAAAAATAAAAATATACTTTTAAAAATTTTAAATCTATATATATTATTTTAATTAGAAAAAATAAAAAACAGAGTTATATAAATTCTAAAATATAAAAATTATTTATCTTATTTAATATTATAAATAAGATTATAAAGATAATAATAATCAAAATCTTTTAAGAAATAATTAAAAAATATAATCTATTTTGTAAAATATAGATAAAAGTAAGATAAAATTAATTAATATAAATAATTCTAAGTTTTCTAATTATTTAAATACATATTATATAAAAAATTGAAAAAATAATCTTTTTATTTTAATTAAATATATGAAAACTCTTTTATTATATTATTAAAAAGAAAACTAATATTAATTTTTTAGAAAAAAGAAATATTTAAATTAATAATAAAATAAATTAATAATTTTAAATTTTATTAATAAGATATTTACTTTATAAAAATTTTTAATATTATTTATTCTTTTTCTGTTCCATAATATTAATTTAATAAATAATTATAATAATAATTATAATAATAAATATATTAAAATATAAACTATGAAGTTTATAAATAATATAAATATTCTAATCTAAAATTGTAGTATAAAAAAAACTGCTATATTCTAATAAAATATATAAAAAATATATAAAATAAATAAAAAAATTATAAGATAAAATTATAAGATAAAATTTAATTTAAAAAAATATAGTTATAATAAATAATAAATATTAAAAATCAGTAATACAGGTATTATAATCTTAAAAAAAACAGAATTTTAAAACTAGAATCTAATCTAAAACTAAAATAGACAGAATATAATGATATAATAAAAAAAACTGATTATATAAAATAATATATTTATAAGATTTTTAAACTTTATTTAAGATTTTTCTTTTCACTAAAAAAGACAGGTATATAAAATGGTCATTTATTTAGCAATCTGTTATGCTGCACATGTGTGGTATAATCCTATAAATAAAGAAAGAGCCTTCTCTCTCTGCTTAAGCATGATGATGTCGTACCACCAAGGGAAAAGTGAGATAATAAAGAATCTGATTAAAACAAAATGCATAACAATATACAGAACTTTTTTTAAAAAAAAAAGACAAGCTAAATAAAACAAACTAAAAAATTCATTAAAAAATCTAAACATAAAAATAAAAACTGATATAAAAAAATAACTCTAAAAAATTTAATAAATAAAATAAAAAACTAAATTAAAAAATTAATAAAAATTTTAAAAATCTTAATTCAATAAGAATCTTTTAGAATATATAGAAAACTATATAAAATAAAAAAATTAAATTTAATTAAATTTCTTTATAAATCAAATTTTTTCATAATATTATTTCTCAAATACAGTTATAAATAAATAAAAAAAAATATTAATTTGTATAATATTATATTATTTAAAATATAATATCATAAAAAAAAGCTGATAAAAAATAATATAATAAATATAAAGTAGTTAATATATTTAAAATAAAAAATAAAAAGATTAATAAAATAATAATTAAAGAAAAATAAAACAAAATAGTTTAAATGAATAAAAAATAATAAAAAGATAAAAAAAATTATATTTAAATATAAAAATATCAATAAAATATTTAAAATAAAAATTAATAAATAAAATACAGAGTTTTTTACTGAAAGATTTTCTTTATTCTATTATAAAGAAGATCTGCATGACACTAGATCAGCTGCAGTATTACTAAATAATAAAATGATTTAAATTTTATTTTATTAATTTTCTTTATTATTTTTTTATTTAATATTTTAATAATATATTTATAATTCTTATAATAGTCTAAAACCTATTTATTATAATAAATTTAATTATTTTTTTAATAATATTTAATAGTATAATTAAATATTATATTTTTAAATAAATAAAAATTTTTTATTTAATTTTTTTTATAATTACTATTTATATCATTTTATATAATGTTAGAAAATATTTTAATCTTTATATTTATAAGCTTATTAGAAGCTTATAAATAAAAATAAAAATATATATAAAATATTCAGAAATCTATAAATATAAGAATCTAAGCATATAAAATACTATAAGCATATAAAACCATATAACCATATAAAATAGAGGTTAAAATAAGGTTTGACGCTAAAATAAGCTTAAATTTAAGCTTATTTTTAGCTGAAAAAAAAAACTTATTTTAACATCTAATTATAATAAGAAAAGATTGGAATCAATACTAAAAAGTATACCAAGCCTTAAAGCAAGCTTCAGAAATATCAATCCCGCATACAAAAAGGCATACATGTCACGGACCTGGATCCACCTTAGTTAAACAGCGTTGTGTCGAGATACGTTAGACTTGATTGAACCATATAAAAATTCCTTTAAAATATTTGATCGATAGAGGATTAAGTAATTAAGATAATAATAATCAAATAGATATCTAAAAGTTTTAAATATAATTAAAATAGAAAAGATTTCTTATATAGTCTGATATCTGTATAAGTTAAAATACTTTACTAATTTTTATTATTATATTTAAGTGATTTATATTAAAGAGTTATAGAGTATTAAATATATAATAATAAATAAATATATTTATATAAACTGTATCTTCTATATTTTTTTCTATATTCTGATATAGATGTCAGTATATATCTAATAATTATTCTTTTTTTTATATACAATTTCTCTATATTTTTCTGTATATATAAGTATATATAATTATATGTTCCTTGCTTATATTAATTATAAGCTTGTGTTTTTACTTAACTGCCTATGTGTCTGATTATGGTAATAACTGGTTGTGATTATAAGCTTTTCTGCTGTAATGCTTTCTTATATAGTATTAGCTCCCCCTAGTGTCATGCAGGTTGATTTCGTAACAATACAAGAGTGATATACAAAAAGGGTTAGCAGCGGGAACTAGAATCTATATGAATGGAATCTAATCTCGCTTAGAAATTTTTGAAACGAACTAACGTTTCATAATAAGAAAATCTTTCAAATAATTCCAAATACTTTCAAAAGCTTATAAATCAATAAAAAATAATAGCTACTGAAAAAGCATAAATAAAGCCAACATCCCCAGCTATAGAATTTTATTAGACAAGCAATACAACAAGAATCAATACAATTTCCTATTTCTTATTCTTATTTTTTATTTTTTATTTTTCTTATTTATTCTTTTTATTTCCTTATGAATCAATAACCTGCTCAAAATATTATTTAAATCAATATTTTTAGAAAGATTATTATTAATTTTCTTATAAATTTTAACAGACTATTTAAAATATTATTTAATTTTAAAATTTTATATATTATAATTATTAGATTTTTTTATTTATTTTATTATATTTCAGATATTTTTTATTTTATTTTTAATTTTATAAAAAAATTAATTTTAGTGTTGAATTTCTTTTTTTTAATATTTTATAAATATTATATTTTTTATTATTTTTAAAATTATTATTTTAAATAGTATTCTCCAGAATTCTTAAATATATTAAATATAGATATTAAAATTTTTAGATTGTTAAGATTTTTTAAAATTTTTTTATACTGTTGTTTTTTATTGAACTTTTTATATTTTATACATTAAATATTAATAATATTAATATATAGTTTAATTTATAATTAAAATTAAATTTTATTTAATATTTTATTCTGTACTAATAAAATTTTTATATTATAAATATTAGATTTATTATAAATACTATTAGTATTTTGAAGGGAATTATAAATTTTATTTTTTTAATATTTATAACTTTTATAAATTATATTACAGCTTTGTTATTTTTGGTATTGTTTATAAGATTTTATGCAACATATGATATATTAAAATTTTTAATAAGTATTATTTTTATGAATTATTTATTAAATTAGGACATTGTTGTGTTTTTATTATATATTAAGATAAAAATAGCTATATAATTATTTTTAAAATATATTTTTTATTTTTATGCTTTGATGTCTCTTTTTATAAAAAAATATATATTTATACATATTAATTCATTAAATAAATCAGTATAAAAAGTAAAATAAAAATATAATAACTTTTTATATTATAATTATATTCAGTTTTTTAGTTATAAAATTAATTATTAAATTAAATATAATCTTTTTTAATTTTTTAATGTTATATTATAATAGATTTAACATCTATATTATTAAATATTTTAAAAATTAATCTTGCTTTTTTCTAGATTATAGTAAAATAAGATTTAAACTTTTATTCATTAATATAATTAATTATTTTTTTAATCTATTTTTTCTGATCTGTAGATTGATTTTAATAGTTTTATATTTTCATTTTCTATTTTTATATTTATATTTATATTTTTATTATTTAATTATTTTATATTTTTTATTATTTGTGTATTCAGATTTAGAATCAAGATTACTATGATAATATTATAATATGAATTTAAATTTTTAAAATTTTAAATATATATAATAACTTAATAATCTATAAAATAAATACTATTATAATTAATATATTATAAAACTCTCATGATTTATTAATATAGATATATCTTTAGGTATACTGCTTATTACTAATATCAACTAATAAAGAATTGAAATCTAAATAAAATTATTTATTTCTTGAAATCTTTTAAATATTTTATAATAGCTAAGAGAATAGAGAAAAATAAAAATATATTTAAAAAAATATATTAATTATTTATAAAATAAAATTAATAATAAAATTTAAAAAATTAAATATTTTAGATTTAGGAATATTAATTATTTAACTGATTAATAAAAAAAATCCTTTGTATATTCAATCTAGGCACTCAAAATTGCTATACATATTAAAAATCTTAAAAAAATTAAATCTAATTATTTTTCAAAGCTTTCTATGATGTCTTAACTTAAGAAAACTAATAGAAGTAATAATATTATTGAAAAAATATTTAATGTACTAAAATGCTTCTGTAATGATTAAAAATAAAATAAAAATTCTTAAAAATATAAATATAACAGATTAAAAGAAATTAATATAAAGTTTAATAATATACAAAAAAATTTAAAGTATTATTTAAAATATTTAAAATAAAATTTATTAAAAAATTTATATTAATTATTATAAATATAACAGCTAATTATAAAATAGAAAAATATAAAAATTTACAATAAAATATTAATAAATTAATAAAATCTAATATTATTAAAATTTAAAAAATCTTTAATTAAATTTAAAAAAAGATATTTATTAAATACTTAAATCTTATAAAAAAAAATTAAAAAAAATATTAATATTTTAATAAAAGTTAAAATAATCTTTGTAAATATAAAAATTAAAAAAATACAGATTATTTAAAAATTATTTAATAATAAAATTATATTTATTATTAATATATAAATATATAAATAGTAAATAGAATATAAAAATAATAATTAATTTTTTATATTTAATAGTAAAGTAAAGATTAAATAAAAAATCTATATAATAATAATATATAATATATTTAAAAATACTTAAAAATACAATATATTTTTTGATATAAAATTAATATTATAAAATATCTAAGAATTCTATTCCATTAAATATTTATAAATTTTCAAAGTAATTTATATATTAATTTATTGAGATATAAAGATTGTAAAAATGTATAGATTTTTATATTAAATTAAAGATAGCTGGAATAGTGATTTAATTAAAGTACTAGTAAAATATATTATAATAATATTTATTTTATAAATTATTTAATCTGCTATATATATTAAAAAATTAAAAAAAATAAAAATAATTAAATTGTAATATAATTTATAAAAATTATAGATACTAAAAAATACGATTTATAATCTTTTTAAAAATATTAATATAAAAATAAATTAATAAAAATATAATAATACTTATAATAAATTTAATATTTATAATATAAAAACTTTATTAAAATAGAATAAAATATTAAATATGATCTGATTTTAATTATAGATTAAATTATATATTAATATTATTAATATTTAATATATAAAACACAGAAATTTAAAAAAATAATAATATAAAAAATTTTTTTATAAAAAAATAGATATTAAAATTATTATAAATAAAATAAAATATTTAATATATTTAAAGATTTTATAAAATACTAAAATAATAATTCTAAAAATGTTAAAAATATTAAAAAGAAAAATTTAATGACAAATAAATTAAATAATAAAAATACCTTTTTTATATAAAATCAAGAATAATTTAAAAAAAAAAATAGAATAAAATAAATGAAAAATACAAATAGTAAATTTTAAAGTTTATTTAAAATTCTATTTTTAATTGAACAAAATAAAATTTAAATATTAATAGAATATTTTGTCTTTAAATAGATCTATTAAATATATTTAAAAATATAAATATCTAAAAACATACACAGCATATAAAATAATAAAAAAATAAGAAAAAGTAATAAAAAAGTATAATATATAAAGTTTCAAGATTAAATAATATTTTAAATAATCTATTAAAAGTTATAAAAAAATTAAAATACTGATCTAGATAATATAAAGATTAGAATATTTTCTAATGTTATATAAAACAATGCAAATAATGATGATAAAAAAATCAAATAAAAAAGATTATATTTATTCAAAAATATAATATTTAATTATATTATTAAATATAAAAAAAATAATTAAATTTATTATAATAAATAGCTTTCAGATTATTATTAAAATAACAGATATATCATTAAAATATTAAATAAAAAAACAGAAAAAAGATGAATTATTTTATAACTTAACTTCAAATAATATAAAAAAAAATATTATTAATATTATTATTAAATATAATAAATATTTTTAATAAAATAATTAATTTAATAAAGATTTCTATATATATTCTAAAAAAATTCAAATTTTTAATATTTTA
Source organism: Talaromyces borbonicus (assembly GCA_002916415.1). Classification (NCBI taxonomy): domain Eukaryota; kingdom Fungi; phylum Ascomycota; class Eurotiomycetes; order Eurotiales; family Trichocomaceae; genus Talaromyces; species Talaromyces borbonicus. The sequence continues at coordinate 181,428 of NBSA01000007.1, forward strand.
AATGATTAGTTTTTTTTTAAATTAATAAATAATATTATTATTTAATAAAAAAATAAATTTAATATTAGTTAAAATTAGTATCTTTTAAAAATTTTTCATATTATTAATATTATTTTTATTTTATAATATAGAGTTAAACTGTATAATATTAGATAAATAAAAATTATTAAAGAAAATTATAAATAATATTTATATTATAATATAAAGAATATTAATCTAAAATATATACTATATTTTTAGAAAGAATATAAAAAATATATAAACTAAATATAATAATATAGAATAAAATTTAAACTTATAAAATATATATTAATATATTTTTTAAATAATAGATGCATTTTTAATATCATAAAAATAATAAAAATTAATAAAATAAAGATTTATTTATCTATATATAAATTTTAAAATTATATATAGATTTAAAATTTAATTAAAAAACTTATAAAGAATTAAAATTAAAATAAAAAAATATAAAAAGATTTTAATTAAAATATTTAATTTAATATAAAGTCTGTTAATAATAAGAATAAAAAATATAACGTATTTCACTAGCACTCTGGCCAAACCACCACTCCGGCCACCTCATATTGCTATATTAAATAGCTATTTTCGATAAGCTAATATTGTCATCTTTTCTGAATCTTTTTTCTTAATATTTTGCATACTAGTTCAGATAGTAATAAAATAATATTCTATTAAATTTGAAATTATTCTGTGGAGTAAAAGTATATATATCTATAATATATCTAAAAATATATTATATTTTTTAATACAAAGCGTTTCTTAACTTTTGATTATAAAATTAATATAATAGAATATCTTAGAATCTTATTCTATAAGATATTTGCAAGTTTTAGAAATAATTTATATAGTAATTTGTTGAGATATGAAGATAATAGAAATGTATAGATTTTTATATTAAATTGAAGATAGCCGGAGTGGTGGTTTGGCCGGAGTGCTAGTAAAATACGTTATATATAATAATTATAAAATTAATAGTTATCTATAGATCCAACTGCTAGCATTAATTAGAATTAAAAAATGATTAAAAAATAATAAGAATTAAAATAATAATAAGAATTTAGAATAAAAAATTAAAAATAATATTAAATATATATAAAAATAAAATAAGATCAACAAATAAAAAAGAATATTTTAAAATTATAAAGAGCATAGAAAATTTCTAAAAAATAAAAAAAAATAGTAAAAAAAAATAGTCAGAGATTAATTTAATATTATTAAAAATAATCAGCTCTGAATCTTATTATAAAAATATTAAAACCTATTAAAACCTATAAAAAATTATATAAAGTAGAAAATTTTATATACATATAAATACAGTTTAGAAAAATAAAATTTTAAAATTTCTTAGCTCAAAATGCGTATACAGATTTATAAATAAAATATTAAAATATATAATAATACACTGCATAAAATTTAAAATATAAAAAAAATATCTCTATAAAAAAGTTTTTTGAATATAAAGACAGATTTAATTAATTTAAAAAAAGTTAAAAGTCTTATATAATAATAATTAAATCTAAAAATACTGTTATAATTTAAGTTAATAAAAAAATTTATTCAATAAAAATTATATATAAAAAAATATAAAAAAAATAAATTAAAAAACTTAAAAGCCAGATATTAAAAGTAAATTAAAACTTTAAAAATAAAAGAGAGAGAGAGAGAGAGAGAGATATATATATATATATATATATAAATATTGAAATATTAACTAAAACTATTAAATAGAATTAAAAATAAATATTATAATATATAAAAATCTAAAATATATTTAAAAAGAATTATAATAATTAAAAGATTTTATTATATAATATTATTTTTTTAATAATATTAAATACAGACTTAAATCTATTAATATATAAAATAATATTAATAAATATTAAATATATTTATTAAAATTTCATATAGAAAGTCTTAAAAAATTAATTATAATATTAAGTGTTTTTAAAAGATATTTATTAAATATAAAATAAAAGGATTAAAATAAATTTAATAATAATAATCCTTATTAATAAAATTAATTAATAAAAAAACACTTTAAAAATTTAAAATAAATATTATATAATATTATATTTATATTTAAATTTTTCAGAAAATTCTAAGTTAATATTAATTTTAAAAATATCTTTAATCTTTATAATAGAGAAAGATAGCTTAATAATAAATATTAATTTAATTAAAAAATCTTATTTTATAATATAGTTAAGACTTTTATTAGCCTTTTTTATTTAATTATATTAATAACAGCTTACTTAATTATTTAAATAAAATCTTTTTACTTACATGGGCACTGATAAAGAAAAAAAATAATTAATAAAATAAAAAATACTTGTTAATTTTTTATATTAATTATTTTATTTGTATAAAAAATATATATATATATATATAAATATAATTATCCGTAGCTTTTTTCAAATTATCATAATAAATATAGACAGTATTTATAATATATATATATAAAACAATGTTAGAATATTAAAAATAAAATTTCTTAAATATTATTAGTAAAATAGTATATTTATTATTATTATTATTTCTTTCTTCTGCTGATTAATAATAGAAGAAATAATAATAAAAAAAATCTATAATAAAAATAATAATAACAGAAAAAGAATATTTAAATTAAAAATTAATAAAATAATTAAATAAATTCTATAAAAATTTAAAAAAAAATTTTAAAAAAATATTATTTACTGGAAATTTTTTTTAATTATACAGATAGCAGCTACTTACTTTATAAAAATTTATTTATAAAATGAGATATAAGATATTATAAATTAAGATTAAGATTAATTTTAGTATATATAAACAAATTAGTAATTATTTTATATTAAAAGTTCTATTAATTAAGTCATTCTAAATAAAATAATAAAAAAAAATAAATAAGAATATAAAAAATAATAATTAATAAATTAAAAAAGTCTATTTAATATATAGTAAAGAATTAATAATAGAAATAATAATAATAATAGTAATAATAATCTATTTTAATTTTCAGTTAAGTTTTAATTTTATAATTTTTTATTTATTTTATATATTTATAAAAAATTTTTAATATGTAGCAGTTTTGTTAAATATTATAATTTTAGATAAGAATATTTATATTATTAATATATTTATTATTATAGTTATTTCTTAAATTAATATTATAAAATAAAAAAAATAAATAATATTAAAAATTCTAAAAATCTTAATTAATATTTTTTATAGAATCAATATTTTATTGTTAAAAATTAAAATTATTATATAATTTATTAAAAAATTATTAGTCTATTCTATTAACAATCAGAGTATTTATTTTATAAAAAAATTAATATTAATTTTTTTTTAATAATATAAATTTAAATATTTAAAAAATTTAAAATTATTTATATTAATAAATTCAGTTTTATTTTTATTTATATTATAAAAAATTCTAATTATTATTATTTTTATAATCTTATTAATAATATTAAATAAAATTATTAATTTCTATATTTTAAAATTTATACAATTTTATTCTTTATTTTTTTAAATTAAAATACTATATATTTATTTAAAGATTTTAAAAATATTTTTTTATTTTTAATGAATTTATATAAAATCTTTTAAAATTATTTTATCATTTAAAAAAGCTTATTAATATATTTTTTAAAATAGTTTATAAAAATATATCTAAAAAAACTGTTTCTATCATGTTTAAAAAATTCTAAAAATCTGTATTATTTTTTTAATATTTGAATTTATTAAAATAAAAAATTTTTTAAAAAATTATTATTTTATTTGATTAATATTTTTATTAATTTTGAAATAATATATTTTAACTTTTTATTTATTTAATTAATTTTTATATCTTTTTATATTATATATTATTTGTTTAGATTTTCTATTTGATTTTGATTATTATTTTTTTATAATTTTTATTGACATTTTTTATATAAAATTATTTTAATTTTTTTATTATTTTTTTAATTTTTATGATTTATTATATATATATATATATATTTAGATTATAAATATAATTACTATTAATTTAAATATAAAATTTTCAAAATATTTTATTTTATTTAATTTTAAAAGATTTATTTTTTGAAATTTAATATTTACTAAAAGATGATCTGATTTATAATATATATTTATATTTATATTATATTTTATTATTTTTATTTTGTATCTTTTATTATAAGTATTAAATCTATTATTATTTTATATAAATTTTAAAATATTATTTATTTTTTAATTACTCTATTCTACTAAGTAATATAAATTAAAATCTTTTAATATTATATATTATTCTTATTTTTATAATATTTTTAAGAATTATTTAATTATATTAATTATATTAATAATATTAATTAAAAATTATAAATATTTAAAATTATAATTATTTTAATCTCTATTTTAATTATAAAAATCATAAAATCTTTATAAATTTTTAATTTTTATAAATATTCTAGCTATTATTTTTTAATATAAAAATATATTTAAGAATATTTATTTATTAAATAAAAAATTATAAATTATAAATTATAAATTTCAAATTATAGATTATTATATTTATTTTTATATAATAAAAAGAATTATATTATAATTTTTTTATAATTTATATTATAATAATTAATTTTAAATCTTATTATTTATTAGTTCTTATAATTTTGTTATATTTTAAAGATTATTGATTATTTAATATTTATTTTTTCTAAATTTAAAAGCTAAGTAATAAAAAATATTTTTATTATTTAATATTATTTAATATTATTTTAATTTATTTAAAAATTTTTTATTAAAATTTTATTATTATTATTATTAATTATTTTAAAAATTATTTTTAGATTTGAATTTAATTTAAAAATGAATTTTTTTATGTTTTATATTATATAATAATACACTAAATATTTTTATTTTTTTTATTTTAAATTAATAATATTGAATAATAAAATATTATAAATTAAATAATATTATTTATTTTTTTATATAAAATTTTTTAATAAGATATTTTTTTTAATTTTTAATTTTTGAGATTATCAAACTGATTTATTTTTTAAATCTAAAAAATTTTTTTTTTTTTTTTTGATATGATATTAAAATTTATTTATTTAAATTAAAAATTTATTATATTTTTTTATAATTATTTATTAGTTTTTTTATATTTTATTTTTATTTATGATTAAATTTGTTATTAGAATTAATTTATTATTTAAAAGTTTTTTTTTATTAGAATTATTTTTATATTTATATATATTAATTTTTTATTTCTTTTTAATATAATTTTTATTATTACTTTTTTAATTATATTTTTATTTTTTATTATTTTTTAGAGACTGGGTTCTTGTTGTAATTATATATAAAAGAAATTAGATTTAGATTTATGAATTTATTATAAAAAATACAATAAATTTAAAGATTTAATTTTTAAATTATTAAATATATGTATATATTTTTTATTTATTAATTAAATAATTAATATTAATTAATATATTATTTTATATATATATATTTTTTTTCTATCTTTTTAATTATTATGAAATGTTTAAACAATTTTAAAATATAGATAGTTTTATTTAGAATTTAATTTTTTATTAATTAATAGTAATAATGAGTAATGTATCTAAAACTATGTTTATATTAATAAATTATGAGAACTTTTTAATGATTAAATATATTATTAAAATATTAAATAAAAATATATAAAAAAAAAGTAATAAAATAGTTTTATAAATTCAATTAAAATAATATAAAGAAAAGAAAATAATAATAATATCATTATTAGATATTAATAAATATTTTGATAAAGTAATTTAATAAAAGTCTTTATATATATTTTAAAATCTTTACATTTTTAATATTCTAGATAATTAATTTTATTATAAATTAATAAATAATATTTCTCTTTAATATAAAAAAAATAGACTTAATATTATTTAAGATTAATATTTTTTAGAAATTTTTAATATTAATAATATTATTTTTTATTTTATAATATAAAATTTATTAAAAATTTATTTATATTATAATATAAAGAATATTAATCTAAAAGATATAAAAAATATGCAGACTAAATATAATAATAGAAAATAAAATTTAAATCTTTAAAATATAAATTAATATATTTTTTTAATAATAAACACATCTTTAGTATTATAAAATAATAAAAATTAATAAAATATAAATTTATTTATCTATAAAAATAACAATTTAGATTATATATAGATTTAAAGCTTAATTAAAAAATTTATAAAAAAAATTAAAATAAAATAAAAAATTATAAAAAGATTTTAATTAAAATTTTTAAGTTTATAATATAAACTTAATAATTATTTATAAATTTAACTACTTACATTAACTAGAATTAAGATATAATTAAAAATTAATAATAATCAAAGTAATACTAAAGATTTAAAATAAAAATAAAAAGAATAATTTTAAAAAATAATTATAGATAAAAAAAATCAAATAATAAAAAAATTAATTTAATATTATTAAAAATAATCAATTCTGAATCTTATTACAGAAATATAAAAAAATTTTATACAGTAAATAAAAATCTTAGAATTCTCTAATTTAAAATATATAATAATATATTATATAAAATTAAAAATTAAAAAAAATATCTTCATAAAAAAATGGTTAAATTTAAAAAAAATTAAAATAATTAACTGAGTTTATTCTATAATAATATTTATTTTTAGAATATTTAAATATAGATTTCAATCTATTAATATATAAAATAATTTTAATAAATATTAAATATATCTATTAAATATCTATATAAAAAATTTTCAAAAATAAATAATAATTTAATATTCTTTATCTAACTGTAATATTCAATATCTTTAAAAAAATATCTATTAAATATAAAATAAAAAAGCTAGAATAAATCTAATAATGAAAACCTTTATTAATAAAATTAATTATTAAAAAAAAACTTTAAAAATTTAAAATAAATATTTTATAATATTCTAAATTAGTATTATTTTTAGAAATATCTTAATCTTTATAATAAAAAAAGATAGTTTAGTAATTAATATTAATATAATTAAAAATTTTTATTGATTTTTTATTTAATCATACTAGCAGCAATTTATTTAATTATTTAATAAATAAAATCTTTCTACTTAAACAAACACTGACAAAAAAACAATTAATCAAATATAAAAAAACAGAATAATAAATACAAAATGTAAGATGAAGGCCTGGAAATAGCTTTATAAAGATATATAAACAGTTCACCAAATCAGCAGCTAAATCAGCAAATAAATTCGTAATAAATCATATATATAAACTATAAACTATAGATTTTTAGTAAGATAGTAAATAGCTACTTTATAAAATACATCCTATATTATCTGGAGCCACATCTCTCTTTACAATTCATATCTTATGATCACGCCCCCTAGCACCTCTCTTACACAAAAAAATAAATAAATATTTTTAAAAAAATCAGAGATATATAAAAATATTATTATTATTGTCTTCTACTCTATATATCCAATAATAGAATATCAGAGCTCTTTTGAGGTCTTTAACTGCTTAATATAGAAAAATAAATTTCTTTATAGAAATAATTTATATAATAATTTATATAATAATTTATATAATAATTTATATAATAATTTATATAATAATTTATATAATAATTTATATAATAATTTATATAAAGTATTATTTCTTTTTATAGAATGTAAATAAAAAATCTTTTATATTAAATAAGATTACTAAATTATAATAATTATTATATCTAAAACTAAAGTCTTTGCTAAATAAATATATAAATATAGATTAATTATATAATTATATTTATATAAAAATTAATAATCTAAACTTTTATATATTTTCTTATAGAATTTTAAATATATAGATTTTTATTTTATATAGAATTTTTTTTAAAATATAAAGTATTTATTTTTTTTTATATATTTTTTTTATATAGTTGTTACGAAACCAACCTGCATGACACTAGGGGGAGCTAATACTATATGGGAAAGCATCATGGCAGAATCCTTATAAATTACAGCCAGTCATTGCCACGACTAGACATGCAGGCGGTTGGATAGAAACACAGACTTATGATTGATATAAATAGAGATCACATGACTATATATAATCAGAAAAACAAAAAGAATGTAGAGAAATTATAGATAAAAAAAAAAGACAGTTATTAAATATATACTAGCATCTACACTAAGATATAGAGAAAAATATAGAAAACCCAGTCTATATAAGCATGTTCATTTATTATTATATATTTAGTTCTTTATAGCTCTTTAATATAAGTTATTTAAATATAACAGTAAAAATTAGTAAAATATTCTAACTTATATAGATATCAGACTGTATAAGAGATCTCTTCTATTTTAATTATATTTAAAACTTCTAATATCTGCTTAATTATTATTATATTAGTTACTTGATATTTAACTTCTAAAGTATTTTAACAGAATCTTTATATGGTTCAATCAAGCCTAACATATCTCGACACAACACTGTTTAACTAAGGTGGATCCAGGTCCGTGACAATAGTCTGATACAGGATTTAAATCTATAAATTTTCAGCTAACAGATTATCAATCTGTTATTTAGAAGCTGTTCAGGTGGGGCAAAACCGCTCTGCCATCCGAACATATCAACTATATTAAAATCTGCTAATTTTAATAAATCTAAATTAATTATTTTTTTAATTTTTATATATAATCTATATAATTATTTTTGTCCCAATGGCAGAGCGGTAACATACTGCCTAGATGACTCTTAAGAAATAAATTAGTAATCTATCAGCTGAGAGTTTATAGATTTAAATTCTACACTGGACTATATTATAAAGATATATATAAAAAAATAAGCATTCCTTATATCTAAAAAAAATCTTATGTAGAATAAAAATCTATATACTTAAAATTCTATAAGAAAATATATGAGAGTTTAAATTACTGATTTTTATGCTGATATAATCATGCGGTTAATCTATATCTGTGTATTTACTCAGCAAAAACTCTTGGTTGTAAATAAAAAAAAAAAAAATAAAAAACAAAAATTACTACAGCCTAGCAATCTTATTTAATAAATTTTTTTTATCTAGTTTCTATAAAGGAACAGTACTCTATACAAATCACTATATAACTTATTTTTATAAAGGAATTTTCAAAAAAACATGATTTTTCTTTTATATTAAGTAATTAAAGACTTTAAAAGAGCTTTGATATCACAAAGTTTGATATATAGAGTATAAGGCAATAATAATAATATATAATTATTTTTTCTGATATACTTTTTATATTAAAAATATAAAAGACTTTATTTTTTGTTTTTTTAAGAAGCTATGTTGTTATTCTATAATTAATATTATTTAAAAAATAATAAATAAATTTAAGAAAAATAAATAAGAATACGATTATAATACAGATCAATGATTAATTAAAAAATATATATAAATTTATAAAATAATCATTTATTATCTTTCAGAATCAAAGTCCGAAGCATGTGATCTTATATAGAAATTATGTACACTTGTTGCAAAATATCGATTCATGCCCAATTAAAGACAACTGTTACGAAACCAACCTACATGACACTAAAGGAATCTAGTACTATATAGGAAATCATCATGGCAGGAAACCTTACAGTCATAACTAGTTATTACCATGACTGGACATGTAGACAGTCAGATAAAGACACAGACTTATAGCTGATATAAGTAAAAATATATAATAATAGATCATCTGATATACTAAAAAAAGATAGAAAAAAAGTATATAAAAAGAAAATTAATCATTAGATATACTAAAAAATATATTAGAAAATAGTAAAAAAATAATAGAAGATATAGTCTATATAAATATATTTATTTATTATTATATATTTAATTTTTTATAGCTTTTTAATATAAGTCATTTGAATATAATAATAAAAATTAGTAAGATATTCTAACTTATATAGATATTAGACTATATAAAAAATCTTTTCTATTTTAATTATATTTAAGACTTCTAATATCTACTCAATTATTATTATATCATTTAATTAAATAATTAGTAATTAGAATATTTTAATAAAATCTTTATATAATTTAATCAAGCTTAATATATCTTAATATAACACTGTTTAACTAAGATAAATCTAGATTTATAATAAAAAAGCTATTATTTTAACTTTAGGATATAATAGAAATGAAGTACTATTTAAACAAAAAGATTATTACTTGATTAAAAAAGTATTATCTGATAAAAAAATTAATATAGTAGATAATAATATAATAATAATAACTAGTACTACTAGTATATTAACATAATCACTAATCTAAGTCATTTAAGAACTAATAATACAAATTAATTAGCTTAAAGTCTAGATAATCTTTAGAAAAGAAAAACAGTTTAAGATTAACAAACTGACACTGTTTAAAAAAAAACATAGAATATTATAATCTTTTTTAATATAAATAAACCTATATTTTTTAGCAAACTTTTTAAGTATTTTAATTAAAGTAGATAAAGTTCTGACTATAATTATATTTCTTAAAAAAGAAATATTAGTATAGTTCAAGCTATACTTAAAAATATAATTTAAAAAAATTAAAAATAAAAAAAATAATAAAATTATTAAAATATTCTAAGCATATTTAAACTTTATAGATAAGTTAAAATCAATGTTTGAAGAAATTAATAAAAAAAATTATATTATATTACAAATAATAAGATTATAATAAATAATATTAGTATTAGAATATTATACTAAATATTAACAGATTAATTCATATTTAAAGTGAAATAATAAAGCATTAACAGACAGCATATACTAAAAATTAAAGAATAAGATAAAGAATAAAATTGTTAAGATATCTAAAAAATCTGATTTATATCTTCAAATGATTAAGATAATAATATGAATCAACAATTGACTATATAAATAAAAAATAAAAAAAATATATAAAAATATATAAAAATTATTAATACTATATTATTAATAATAAGCTAATTAGAGAGTTTGACAACACAATTTATATAAATCAATATCTATAAAGCTGAATATCACAGCTAAAATAAAAAGTAATTAAAAAAAATCAACTAATAAAAGCAGAATTAAATGCTATAATTATAAAAAAATAAAATACTTTAAAAAAGAATATAAGAATACTGAAAAAAGATAAATTAAGATAATCTATAATAATGATACTAATAAAAAAATATATTATAATAATAAATAAATAATCTATAATATTATGAATTATGTAAATAATAAAGATCTTTATAAAATTAAAAAATACTGAGACATCTATAATGAATAAAATATAGAATCAGAAAATTAAAAAAAAATTAAAATTTAAGATTAAATAAATAGACTAAAGAACACGCATCTAGAATAATTTTAAAAACCAGAAAAAATAGGCAGCAAAGAATCTAAAAGCTAATATTAAAATATTTAAAAAACATAAATTAAGAACATCTCTATTAATAATAAATAAAAAGATATTAGATTTAAGATAAATTATAGATATAAATCAGAATATACAGAACTATATAATAATCTTAAACATCTAGAATATAGATTTATTATATTTAATTTCTATAGTAATATATGATATAATATACATCTAGAAGCAAAGTAAAAGAATAGATATTTCCTAAGATTATTAAGAAATATAAAGCCAAATCAATACAAATGATTAAAAATCAAACAGAAAAAGCTGATTTAAGAATATATTATAATATTCAAGAAAGTGAAGCAATAGATAAAAATTAGAAATATATAAAATACTTGAATAATTAACCAATCTAAATAAAAAACTAAACAAAAAATAACATTTAAAAATAAAATTTTAAGATTAAATAAAAAAAGCTTAACAGATATTAATAAAGAAATTAAAAAACTAATATAAGAATAAATAATAATATTAAAAAAAGAAATTAAGATCACAGCATATAAATAATATTTAAAGATTAAAACTGATATTCTAGAAATAGAAATATAAATTATAATTAACTCAGAAGTAATTAAAAACTATATAAATCTAAGAATAAAAAAGAAATTAGAGATAATAAGATAATAAAAATCTATATCTATACTATTAACAGGACTTAATAAAGAAAAACTTATAAAAAAAAATTATTAAAGAAATTAGATAATTATCTATAATTATTAATAGATATATAAAAATAATCAATTTTAATATAATAAAGTTAGAATGAGATGATATTATTTTAAAAATATCATGATTAAAAAAATATAATCTAGAGATTTATTAGAGTAAAAAACAATTATAATTAATAAGATATAATTATAAAATAATCTAAGCAATTAAAGTCTTTAAAATAAAAAAAAATCTAAAGATTATTTTTAAATAAAATAAAATTAAGAGTAAGACTGTTACTGATATTATAAAAAAAAATAATAACTAGTAAACAGCATAAATATTATATTATTTAAAAAATATAAATAATTCAGAGATCTATTTGATAGAATATATAAGATTTTATTTAAATATAATAAGTAGAATCATACTATTTCTCTTAAAAAAGAAAAGAAACTGATATCTTAAAAGATATACTTAGTATTAAAAAATAAAAAAGAATCTCTGAAAAAATATATCAAGAAAAATCTGGAAAAAAAATATATAAAATTATTAATATTGCTAATAGAATATCTAATACTATTTATTAAAAAGAAAAAAACAATAGAATTAAGAACATGTATTGATTTTTAATAATTTAATAATATTATAATAAAGAACAGTTATTCTTTACTATTAATTATAGAAATATAAAACAAAATCAGAAATAAGAAATAATTTATTAAATTTAATATTACTAACATGTATAATCATCTTAAAATCAAAAAAAAAAAAGAATAAAAAATAATATTTAAAATTAAGTTCAGATATTTTAAATATTTAATTATGCTATTTGAACTTATTAATATATTAATAATATTTTAAAGATATATTAATAACATCATGTTATTATATCTATATAATTTTATTATAATATATTTAAATAACATTTTAATATTCTTTAATAATCTTGAAGAATATATATAATATATTAAAATAATACTATAAAAATTATAAATTGCAAAGCTATAAGTCAAGTTAAAAAAATATAAATTTTATATATAAAAAATAGACTTCTTAGAACACAGAATTACATAAGAAGACATATAAACAGAAAAAAAAAATATAAATAATATAAGATTAACTAATATTAAAAAATATTAAGAAATTATAATTATTTATTAGATTAATTAATTATTACTGATATTATATCAAAGATTATATAAAGATTATAGAACTAATATTCAGACTATTAAAAAAAAATGAACTTTATAAATAAAAATAAGAATAGAAAAAAATATTTAAGAAAATTAAATATTAAATAATAATAATATTTATATTAATATAATACAATCCAGAATTATTAATAATAATAAAAATAGATGTATCAGATTTTATAATTAAAATAACAATAATATAATAAAAAATAAATGAAAAATTAAAATCAGTTATATATTATTTAAAAAAATTGATAACAGCAGAACTGAATTATAAAATTTATAATAAAGAATTATTAATAATAATTAATATACTATAATATTAAAAAATATATTTAAAAAAAATTAAATATCCAGTATAGATTATTATAGATTATAAAAATCTTATCTATTTTATAATAATGAAGATACTGATCAGAAAATAAGCAAGATAATCAGAATTATTAATAAATTACTATTTCATAATTAAACATTATAAAGAAAAAAAAAATAAAAAAACAGATACTCTTAGCAGATAATCAGATTATAAAAAAAGATTAAAAAATCTAAATCAGTATTATTATAAATAAATAAAAAAGATTATTTAAAATATAATCTATAAATCACTATTTTAATAGTAATTATAAAAATTATTATTAATTTAGAACTACAGGATTAGATTATTAAGAAAATAATTAAAAATAATATAATTTAATCTCTGATTAAGAATAAAGATAATAAGATTATATTAATAGAAATAAAACTAATATTTTAATATAGTTTAATCTATATCTTAAAATCATTATAAAATAAAATTATTAGAATTAATTATAATATAGTTATTAGCAGATATCTAGAACAGATCAATATTATAAAAAAAATCATCAGAAACTATTACTGATTATAAATAATAAAGAATATTAAAATATATATTAAAGAATATAGTACATATTAAATAAATAAGATTAAGAAGTACTGATTATATAGATTACTATAAGAATTATAAGCATTAGAATATCTATAATAATAGATTACAATAGATTATATTATAAAATTATTAGAATTAAAGGATTGCAACACTATTCTTGTAATAATAAATAAAATAATAAAATATATATATTTTATAGCAACATCAAAAGAACTGAATGCTAAAAGATTAACTTATAAATTAATTAATAAGATATTCAGATATTATAAAGTATTAGAAATAATAATATTAAATAGAAGATTAATATTCTTATTAAAATTATAGAAATTAATGATGAATCTAATAAAAAGAGAATATTAATTATCTATAATATATTATCTATAGATTAATAAATAAATTAAGAAAATAAATCAGATTCTAATACAATACTTAAGATATTATATTAATAATTATTAAAATAACTGAATATTTTTTTTACTAATAGTATAATTAGTTTATAATATCACAGAATAAGTAATTATTAAAATAATATTATTCTTTATAAATCATAGAAAAGAAGCAAGACTATTAGAATAATTAAAATTTAAAGAATCAATAAATAATACAATGAATAAATTTATTAATAGTATAAAAATAATATACTTTTATATGTAAATAGAAATTATTAATTAAAACAAAGCAAACAAAAGATATTATAATATAAAACATCTAAAGAAATCAGATTTTAAAAAAAAAAAGAAAATATACTTTTCATAAAAAAATTTATAAATTATAAAATCAAGTAATAAACTGGATTATCTACAGATTAGATTATTTAAAATTAAAGAAAAAATTAGTAAAATAAACTTTAAACTTAAATTATCAGATACAATGAAGATATATTTAATATTTTATATTTTACTACTTAAGCCAGCACTATAGAATATTAAAATATTAGAAAATATTATTATTAAGTAAAAAATCTATAAAATTAAAAAAATATTAATTATAATAATAACAAGAAACTGAAAAAAATATCTAATTAAATAAAAAAAATATAATAATTTAAAAAATATCTAGAAGATTATTAAAAATCTTATAAACATGTAATAAATAATTAAAAATTTCTATATATTATAGAGAAATCCCAGAATATAAGCTTATTATCTAAAGAAAATAATTTAGAATTAGTAAATAATATCTTAACATTTAAAAGTTATTTAAAAGTAGCATTTAATTACTGTTTATAAAAAGAAGTTAATAATAGAATATTCTCAGAATCTTTTTTATTAAGAATATTTATAATATTTAAATTATAATCTAGTATTTTAAAATTATATTTTTTTAGAAACTGTTTTTATTTTCGCAGATGTATAATTTTTAAGAATAATAAAATAGATTATTCTTTAGTTTTCTACAATTCCTTTTTAATTTTTAATTCTATCTAAATCAGAGAATTCTATTCTTTTTAACTATAAAATTACTTTTCATATTTATAATTATAATAAATATATAATACATAATTATAACTTTTTAAATCTATTATATATATTTTATTCTTAGATTTGTAATATTTATAAAAATTATTAATAGAGAAATTATTCTTTTAAATTTATTCAGACTGAAAAATATAATTAGCAAGATAATTACATTAAAAAAATATATTAATATATTTTAAATATTTATTAAAAAAAAAGCAGGATCATATTAAAAATAAAAATAAATTTTTTTATTTAAATCTTTAGAATAAAGATTTTAAAAAGAGAGAGTAATATTATAAAACCAATCTATATAATATTAAAAAAATCTAGTACTATATAAAAAATTATTATAACAAGAAATCTTATAGCTATAACTAGTTATTATTATAACTAGATATATAGATAGTCAGATAAGAATATAGATTTATAACTGATATAAATAAAAATATATAATAATAGACTATCTGATATACTGAAAAAAAATAAAAAAAAAATATATAAAAAGAAAGATAGTTATTAAATATACTAAAGAATATATTAGAAAATAGTAAGAGAATAATAAAAGATATAGTCTATATAAACATACTTATTTACTGTTATATATTTAATTCTTTATAACTCTTTGATATAAATCACTTAAATATAATAGTAAAAGTCAGTAAGGTATTCTAATTTATACAGATATTAAACTGTATAGAAAATCTTTTCTATCTTAGTTATATTTAAGATTTCTAATATCTGCTTGACTATTATTATATTATTTAATCAAATAACCAGCAATCAGAATACTTTAATAAAACCTTTGTGTGGTTCAATCAAGCCTAACGTATCTCGACACAACGCTGTTTAACTAAGGTGGATCCAGGTCCGTGACAACAACTAGTAATGCGCAGCTTTTCTAGTCTAGTTGATTGTAATAATTAAGAATCACAAATCTCATTAATTAACTGGATCAAAAAATCCTATTAATCTTAAGTTTGAATTTTTTTTCTAACCGTTATTTAATTTATAATTGATTATTAATTATTCTTATGAGTAATGACAAGTTAGTAAAAAAATAGTTTAAAAAATAAATTGGCAATTTGAATTTTTTTTTTTAATTTATAAAAAGGTTTTAAGCTGGGGGGTGTATTGTAGAATATCTTGTCAAATAAAAACTACTAGCAACGCGCAGTTTTTTTAGTCTAGTTGGCTGCAACAACACTTCAGCTGCTAATTAATAGCTGTAGGGTTAGGACTGCACATGATGTACAAATCATAAGGCTATTCACAATTCACATTCTCCAGAAAAAGTGGTAATTTTACTTTGTTGAAAAAAGCTATTTAATATGAAAATATAAGGTGGCCAGACAGCTAGTGAAATATGTTAACCCCTGGAAAGAGAATTAGCTGACAAATACAAATAAATAAGGTCCACCACCACGGTATATAGCTCGCCAAAACGGTACACTGCACATTCCTAATCCAGTAAGGATGTATTATGCGGCTGACAGATAGTTAGACACCCCGATCCCCCCGTTTCTTGGGGATCAGTCATCAATAAGGAATCAATTCACTATATTGATCTGGCTCATCTTTATAGGCTTGTCGAACTAGCCTGTTCCCAATCCAATTGAGCTGATCTTGGACCGGACGAACCGACAATTAGTGTCCCTGTAACCAACTGCTAAAATCTTTATAGCAGTGTTATAGAAGTATGGAAGTTAGTATTAAAGATAATAGAGATGGTTTTATCTAGTGTTTAACCTAAAGCATTCCGCATGCGGAGGTGATGGATGATCGGAGAACAAGGACTGCAATCAGGATTATCGTCTAGAGTGTATATTGATTGAAAAGCATACATGCTGTAAGGATGGCTGCAACAACACACAGAGAGGGCGAAAGCCAAGTCGGAGGGAACGGTAGCTTCATTGGACTCTATCTTGAACTCCAGAATGGTAGTACACCGTAGTGGAATTTAACAGGTAGCCTCTGCAATCGTATCTCCTCTAGTCCTCGTTCCAATACAGTCTTTTAAGAGCTAGCACATTTTCCATTATCACAGACTAAGTTATCAGAACAGTCATTGTCCGTTGCACAAGAAGCACCTGAGAGCAGCGCAGGCAATTAGTGTAAGTAGTGAGATGAGTATTTCCAGATGACAAGCACATACCAGCACAATGACCAGCCCAGGAACAGACCGTGCCTGTACCCGTACCGCAAATCCCGCTGTTGCAGACCAGAGAATCGGCACAGTCGTCGTCAGTAGAGCACGAGGAACCTGGACAAGGTCAGTATTTTGGCTACGGTAGACGAGAAGAATTTGCCAAAATTAATATCCTCGTACCTTCGCAGTGTCCAACCCACGAGCAAGTGGCAGTGGTAGTAGGAGCAGCAGATGTAGTGGTGGAAGTAGTAACCGCTTTAGTGGTGGTAGTCAGTGTGGTCGAAGCACCCGAAGATCCGAGACCAAGGCTTTTGGCGAGAGCAGAAACGAACGAATCACCCATCTCCCGTAAGGTGCTGAAGTTGGTAATATAGTTGCTGTTTAATGCACTCGAAGGGAGTACGGCATTCGGACCTGTGAAAACGATATCTGTTCGTTTGATGTCAGTGTCATACGACCAAGAGCGAAAGCAAATTAGGATGCCGCGTAATAGCGGTCGCGCCACTGAAGCTTGAGAAACTGACAGGTAACATCTACACCGGTATGGCCGATGCCGCCATTGAGATTTTCAGACGGAAAGCAAGTACGGGCCATTAGCCAAGAGGCTTCGCCGATGACTTCTGGGCTATCCCCATTTGAATCTGCATAGATGCCATAGAACATTTTGCCATCGCTAAATGACTGGTCAGCCATCTTGCAAGATGTGAGAAATGCAGATTATTGCATACCAGATAACAGCTGCCAAATTGTTTCCTGGAAGTAGGCTTGGGAAGGCCTCTTGGAAATGCTCGGGGATAACGATCCAAGGGACTTCATAGGCTGAAAGCGCACCCCAATCTGTCTGCTGCTGGCCGTCTGTATTGCCCTGTTTAATAATGTGAGTGGGCTTGAAAGGTTTAGGGGATCAGAAATAAAGACTGACTTTGCAAGTATAGTCAATCCCATCGCAATCAACGTCCATATCAGCAACAAACACAAAAGCAGCGCCCTGTTTTTATACAATTAGCTCTTCACATACTTCAGTGGGCAGAATTAGAGGAGATAAAGAAAGCCCTACCTCACTGAAGTTCACCCAGTCCTTGTGAATAGTGGCCGTGGGGGTGGAATCATCGTTATAAACTGGGTATGTAGCTACGTTGCCTGCAACGATGCTAGCTTTTGCGGCGGCAGTTTGCAAAGCTGCCACTGGAATGGTTGTTGCGGCCATAAAAAAGCTAGCTGGCGGCCCAGCAGTTGGGTTGTTATACTTGGAACCATCCACGCTTTGGGCAGTTGCAGCTCCAAGGAGAGCAAGAGTCCAGAAGTACTTCAATGACATGTTAGGCAAAGGTTAAGCAAATCGCTTGATCTAGAAGATAATGAGAAAGTGAGAGAGTTGATTGAGGAAACTCCATGTCTGTGATGTTGAAAGGCGGGTATTTATACATCCAAACGAACCTCACAAGAACCTCTACAGGTTGGCCGCATGACAGTAGGTTACATTGGAAATCTACCTGTTCGGTAATATTCGGGCAACATCAACCTACAAAGACAATGGTACGAGGTACTGAGTACTTGTTGAATTCAACTTCCTACTCGGGCCAGACCTGTTTCCATATTGATCAATAATTTATACAGGACTACCACCACCGATGTAACGCCGCTAATCGTTGCTAGTCATTGCTAAGCCTTGCTTGCCAACGGCCCCCCAGAAATAAAACACCTTGGCTCATCCTTCTACCTGTGGTTGACAGGGTAGAGAATGTTCTAGGATCTCGTCAATACTAACTTGTAATCTGGACAGGATTGAGGAGGTTGTTGGAGCACGGCTACGCTAGGATGAATTGGGAAGAATATTATGATACAAACTGTTAATAGTCCATGTAGATTTGATGAGAATCTAAACAAGGTTTAATTTCTCTCAACATATCTTCTGGAGTACACCCAGCTGGATCCGGGACCATGACAATCATGACAGTTGAACTATCCTCTTCGCTGGGAACTTGCGCATTTTAGTGTGGTTTTTCATGTATAATGGTTTTCTGAATTATTAATTGATTAGATTAATATTACAGATTTATAAAACAATTTACAAGTATAATAATTATGAAAAAAATCATATAAACATATCAACTTTTTTATTATAAAATAAAATTAGAATGATTTTAAATTAAAAATCTGATTAATGATCAGTTTTAAATATTATAAAAAATATTTTAATACTGATAATGTTATATTAAAATACGCAAGCTCTTAATAAAGAAGATAGCACAGTGCTAGGCTGTAGATTAATACTATAAGTACTGAACTTGGCCATCCATTATTTAAAATAGTAGCAAGTTAATAGCAAACTTATAAATTATCTTTTTTATTGAGAGCTTATGCATTTTAATATGATTGTAAAGCAGTAGCCTACAACGTATAGGAATCTCATATGGTCAATAATACTTGTCATTCCTAGGCATAAAGCAAAGCTCCCGCGCTCTGCTAAAAAACAAATCACATAATCAAACCATATAATTTAATAACTAATACTAAATGATTAGACTAAACTAAATTAACTAATACTAGCTAACATAAATCTCTTAGTAGATAACAGAGTTCTCTATATAAAAAAATTACTATACCCTCACACATTATAAATAATAAAGACCATTAAAATAATCCATATAAATTAAATAAGATAAAAATAAATATAATAAATAAACTTCAATAACATAAAAAAAGACATAAAAACACATAAAAAACAATCCATAAATTATAATAAAAAAATATAAATAAAGATTAAACCTTATAATAATATAATAATAAAAATACATACTGCTAAAAACAAAAAAACAGAATACAAAATAAAATAATAAAAAAACTTAATAATAATAATATAAAATAACATAATACAGATATATATAAATATAAAAAAAAAATCGTTAATAAAAATAATATATTAAAAAATATTAAAAAAATAAAATTATAAAAATCTAATAACAGAAATAATATTCTTTAAAAATATCTAAAATAATAATCTTATTATAATATAGCATATTGCAATATAATTATTTTTAAATTATTAAAAAATATATATTAATTAATTATTTAAAATTCAGTTATAATATATTTTTTATAAGTTATAAATTAAATTTAATCTTATCATAAATTCATAATATTTAAGTATTTCTTAGTTAATTATTATATATAATAAAATAATATTTATTTTTAAAAATCCCTAATTAAAATAACTAAAACATTATTTTTTTAATATTAAAAAATAAGTTTTAAAAAGTATTTATTTATTAGTTTAATAAATAAATAAATTCTAATAAATAATTAAAATTCTATTTTCTTTTATAATAAACAGATATAATAAGAATATTAAATAATTTATACTTTTATATAAATATTTCCTTAATAATAACAATATTTAATCCACTGGCTGCAAGATGTCCCGGATCAAGCCGCTATCGTGCGATAGTATTGTCGGTATTCAGGGGAAATCAAGACGGGGCGTAACATCAAGCAGATGGTCGCCCGAGCCATGCAATTTGCAACCTCTGATCCGAAAGGCCCTGCATATCTCATGGCTGCACGAGAGGTTTTGGAAGAGGTACCATATCCCTTTCATAGCCCCACTAACATCATCGTTAGATCTAATCCTCGATTCTGCAGATGGTACCGCCCAACAACTTAGATGACGAACTCCTCGGCCCCATTATGCCGCCAGCTCTTCCAGATTCTGGGAAAAAAAAACACCTTCGTTTGAGATTTGGCGGGCTGGAGATGTCGCTGACTTGGAAATAGGAGTGGAAATAATTGCTAAGGCCCTGATAGAGGCCAAGCGGCCCCTGATCATTAGTGGATATCTCGGTCGAAATGTGAAAGCACCACCTCTCCTCGCTGAACTGTGCGACAAGCTTCCCATCCGTGTCCTTGAAATTGTCGGCTCAGATGTTTGTCTTCGAAGTGATCATGAGGCTTACGTAGGGGTCACTGTTCGCACTCATCCCGAGGTACTGAAAGCCGATGTCATTCTCGTCATGGATTGTGATGTGCCCTGGATTCCAACCTCAGGAAAGCCGTCGAAAGGTAAATTCAACTCCGAGCTTTGATTGAATCAAGAGAAACGCTGACTTTCGAAGCGACAAAAATATTCCATATTGATGTAGACCCTTTGAAACAACAGATGCCGGGTTAGTTTGAAGTTTCTTGTTGCTGTTCCAGGCTTTTATTTTTCACTAATGTTTGTGCTACTAGTCTTCTATATTAATACAAAATTCCGGTACCGGGCGAGCTGTGAACTAGCCCTACATCAGCTCAATACCTGGATTGACCAGCAGCACCTTGATTCGTCTCGCTACGCCACCGCATTCGCGGAACGAGCCAGTGATTATAATAGCTTTAGGCAAAGGTTAGTTGCACTAGAATCACCAGCCAACACGGGAGTAATTGAACTCCCGTACTTCACTTCGCGGTTGCGCCACCATATGCCTTCGGATGTTACCTATGTGATGGAAGCAGTGACCAGCAGTGTGGAGATGATACATCATTTGAACCTCACGCAGGTATGTATATCGTTCCTCGATAATTTCTGGAGAGCGAAATTGACCAGAAGATCTCTAGCCCGGAAGTTTCTACGCCAGCGGCGCTGGCGGGCTTGGATACGGAGGTGGTGCCACTCTCGGTGTGAAGTTAGCCAAACCGGACTCGTTCGTTTGTGGAATGTACGTTTCCCCTACTTTCTCCATAGTAAAACATCGAGGACACTCAGAGTTCATTAAGACGATCCTGACTGGTCCCTAGTGTCGGTGACGGTACTTTCTTCTTCTCACAGATGGAGAGCGTATACTGGATCGCCCAACGTTACGACATCCCCTTCCTCATGATTGTTCTGAACAATGGGGGATGGAATGCGCCGAAAGTTTCTACCCTTCTAGTACATGGGAACGGTTTATCATCAAAAGCTAACCGAAGAGGTAAATTACTACAAGTTCCGTGATCCAGATGTTATTTTCGTACTAAATCATGGTCAATAAAATAGATATGAATATCTCCTTCGAGCCATCTCCAAATTACGCCGCAATCGCAACCGCAGCTGGCAAAGAATGGGGTGCAGCCGTCGAGGACGTTAGAGAGGTCGACCCGACCTTGGCAGAAGCTGTCAAAGTGGTCCAGGGGGGGGAAATGTACTGTGGTGGAAGTCCGGTAAGTTTCAGAAAGCGTCCCTTTGCATTGGAATCTCTTCTGATTGAATTATTGTAAAGCATCCCATCACTATGGAGGGATCTTGATAAGTAGGGTTATTTCAGGAACCTCAGAAAGAAAAGTGCGGAATACAAGTACAGGACTGCACCTTGTGATTTTGACTATTGCCATAAGCATAAGGTCTGGAACATGTATCCAGCATAAAGGCTTTATCATTCCTTTCCAAGGTTCGGTTTTCTGAACCGATAATCAGTTATGTTTATCATTTAACAAACAAGGAAAATAGACAATCTTACTATTAGAAAAGGAAATTACATGATGCTATATTCATCAAAGGATCAAATCAAAGTAATATGTTAACACTATAAAATTTGTTATGAGATTATTTTTCATTTTTCCTTAAAAAAAGAAGAAGTATAGAAAGCACCTGGAATAAATATACTATCTACAGAAACATTAGGGTTTGAAAGAACGTCAAAGTATATCGAGACCGGGCACCATTTTCCCAAATAACTGTATCAAATGCTCTCACTCCGCTCGGTCACCCCGCGCCCTGGCCCACTCTGATGAATCATGCCCGTGAACTTCTTGTAAATACTGCTCAAACTCATTGGATATACCAATCACTTCCTTCAGATGCGAATAGCCAAGGTTCTGCTTACGAAACCTGGCCAGCAATAACGCTGTTCGTATAGCATTTCGAATCTCACGACCATTCAGTGGATGGTGCGCGAGGTCATCGATCCTGTCCCTCAACTCCTGCACCCGGGCATTTGGATCAATGTCTTTGAGATTGGTAAAGAAATTCTCCCAAACTTGTCGACGGCGTCTCTTCTTTAATCGAGGGTAATGAACTATCAGCTGCACGCGAGATTTAAACGCCTCATCAAACGTTCCAATGCGGTTGGATGTGAGGATCAGAATCCCGTCGTAGTATTCTAGAACGCGGAGGAACACAGAAACAAGAGCGTTTCGTGCGAGATCCGACTGTGTTCGTTCTTCGAGAAAGACATCTGCTTCATCAAGTAGAACGACACATTTCCAGACATTCCCCAAGTTAAAGACAGATGCGAGGTACTCCTCGACATCTTCGGCGTTGGTCCCGATGTCACCACACGTCACTCTATAGAGTGGCCTATTCGTGAGCTCAGCAACAGATTCCGCGGTGAGTGTTTTCCCTGTGCCTGGCCCGCCATGCAGGAGAAGAATAATTCCATTCCCCTTCCCTTTGATCACATCGGCTGGTTCACCCCCAGCAGCAGCATGCTCGGCAATCAAAGCTCGGATGAGTTCTTTTTTCGTATTCTTGAGAACCAAGTGATCGAAGGCTTTCAGGTTCCAGTCGATCTCGGAAATGTGCTCGACGAGAAGCCGGCCTAAGATGATAAACATGTGGCTTCCAGAGGAAGAGAAAAGGGAGCTATCACTTACGCCACTTCTTGTCTTGAAAGGCAAATCCCTGGATCTCAGCGGGAAGAAGAAGCAGGATTTCATCTTCCGGGCGTTCCTTTTCTGTTACGGTAACACTGAGATACTCATGCTCGTTTGTTTCGTCTTCGGGTTCGTGGAGTTGCCGGTATGTAACCACATCAATCATATAGCGAGGCTTGATCTGGAGGATATTTAGAGGCGACTAGCCAATACTTTACAGGTCTTTTGAAAAGCTTACCGTTTGCGCTTCCCTCACACTAACTGGATATGTATATGAAATGAATTTGCCATTGCGACAATCCCAGAACTTTAGTCCACGTTTCATAAGTCTTTCATATATCCCAGAGCGATCAAGGCGTAGAGGGTATATATTAAGCTCATCAATGGGAATTTCCTCATTGTCCGAAAATGGCCAATCCACTGTAAGAGAAGCTGGCTCACGCCAGAATTGTCCGTCGAAATTCCATGACCAACACGAGAGTGAAAGAGAGCCTGCGGAAATCTCTAAAACCTCACTCAACATATAAGCGCGTGGTTGTCCGGGGTATTTCTGTCCTGTTATGACAATCTCTTCTGGGCCGAATAACTTGGCCAAGTGGCTGTAGGTGACTCTGTGCCGTGAGAAGAGATCGTCCGCTTCGTTAAAGTCCACGCTGTATGTATTTTTTATGAATTGCTGAAGTGATCTAATTTGCCACTGATGCTCATGCTTAAGTGCCAGAATGTCTGGATGGTCAGGCTGACGGTAGTGATAAAACAGGTTGCAAACGAAGATCAGGGTCGCCTCGCCGCTCAGCGCTTGTATGTCACTTCGCTTAGTTCCTGTTAGATCTGATAAGGCCTCTTGGAGATCTTCTGATATAAGAGACATCTCTTCCTTCATTGCGGTCGCCTCTTCGCCATCATCCGGGAGCCGATAAAAATATGCAGCCACTTTGGTGAGGTCAGGATTGCTCGGAGTCGGTAGTTTCTCGAATTGATTCTGGATGGCTTCGTGGTAGTCATCGCAACTATAAATCTTGTAGAGAACAACACTGTTTGTGTTTTTCGTGTCGAGATTCATCTCAGTGTCCACGATAGGTCTTTTACCTCGCAGAAAACTGGCCTTGCTATCCCCTCGGAAAAGGTGTGGAATATCGGCATAGTGTGCGATTCCCGGATGGTCTGCATGGTGGCCTTTCTTCCCACAGTGGACTCGATGCAAGATACTTGTCGATAATGATGAATACGACGATGTGTCGGAGTCAATAAATTTGCTCCCGGGCTGAATATGCTGAATATCTCGGCTAGGATCCTCGTTTCGTTTTCTTTTTCGGACAGCACGAGATAAAGAAGAAACCCTTTTTTTGGGGATGAGAACCATGGTTGGACCATCTATGGGATGAAACCACGCTGATAGTAGAATGTAGATATTTCTAAGCTTCGGTCGTTGCTTACTTATGAGATGGCAGAAGGCAGAACGCGGGGCTGACAACGCAGACATGCATCAGTCGTCCTCTCATGCAGGTTGGTTTCGTAGTATTGCGTCCGGATTGGGTATGCCGGGCATGAATTTAGTCCCTATATAGACTAGATGCTACGCTATGATCATTGCTTGATATAAGGTATCAATTATAAGCAAATATGACCAGCAAAATTTATTGGAAATTGACCACTGCCTGTATCAATAGTAGAAACAAAATTACTGGCCCCAATATTGGTAGACATAGATTGATTTTGAATTCCATGAATGTTTGCGTACATGATATGATGCCTTATTCACTCTCTACTTACGAGCTGTGGATTCAGAGTATCCCAACAAGGATCCCTTCCAGGGAGACGAGGTTTTCTCAGCGCGGTTTTTGGCTTGTAAATTGTACCCACGAATTGTGAGCTATATTGCGATTCTCCGAAGACATCAGGGAAATTGAATCTTTCGTGTGTCAAGAGGACTTTGACTGCTACGTCGGGATTGATGATCAAACCTTCGATTAACGGCTGCAGAAGCGCCGTGTCCCGAAGGAAACATCCATCAATTATGACGAAAGACCCACCAGCTTCGACAATTTTGGTAGAGAGCTTTCTAAGCAAGTCTTTTAAGCTATTATTTGAGGATGACTGAGTCGCATTTGAAGCGGATTGTATCGAGTCGTCTAGAGAAAGCTGACATAACAAGGTTTCGATCGCCCGAACGAGTGAAGAGGACTTCTTCGGGCCTGTTGAGAGATACCAAATCACTCTGTGATTGGACTTCTTTTGCAGAAAGTCAATAACATGAAATAGAAAATCTTGGACCAAGTATATTGGTCTTGTTTGTGACTTGACGAGAAAGACGGATGAGCCGGAGGCAGCAAACCATCTTTGCAGGCTAAGAAAAAGGCCCCGGGAGTCCTGATCCTTTGGCCATGGGACCCAAGATCGACGGCGCAGAGCGAATGATCTATATTTTTGGATTTCCTCATTTGCATTGTGCCGGGAATTCGGAGGATGTCTAATTATGTCTCTATGAAGAACCGATGTTAGTCGTATAGATCTTGGTCAACAAATAGTTATGTACATGCCTTTCAGGAGATGATCCCGCTACTTGATCACTTGTCGGAATCGTACGTTCGGAAGCTGAAAGTTCGTCAAAAGATTCCTGGAGTGGGCCTCCGATTGCACATGTGTGGCTGGCGTCTTCTCTACTCACGGCTTGTTGTGCAGTCTCATCACTGGTTTCATATAATGCAACCTGGCGACCTCTGACTACCATTAGCAGCAGCTTTGCATAGGCTGCTGCTGTTGCAGAAGCATATTCTTGCCAGGCATCATTCTTATGCGAGTCAGCATAATCACATATCCCGCGTATTACTAGGCTGGGAAGCTCATTCATGATGCCCGCTGCCTCCATTTCGACGCAGAGAACATTGTCTTGTATCAGGCTATCTCGCAGCCTAGCACTTCTGATTACTTGATTCCCAGAAGCGATCACACCGTAGTGTATGATTGGATGGGTCTGGTCTCGTCGCGGTCTCTCAACTCTTCTGCCAAAACATCCCGCACAGGCCTTGTTTTCAGGCTTATGCCGGTAGGTAGAAACAAAAAGTTGGTCTCGTTCTTCCTGTGGGAATTGATATGCTTTATTTTTCTCCCAGATTTCCTCGAGATAGGGACAGAGTGGGTTATCCTTTCGTTGAGGGTCTGCTCGCAGATTGCTAATAGCTCCCAGCAAGAAGCGAGGCGGCCGGGTGAGGGACCCTTCTCGGATTCGTAGCCCACGCTCCAAGCTTTTGCCCAGGTCATACTGCATTACTCCTGAATATGTACCCTGTGGGTGGCTCACAACAACATCACCCAGCCTTATATCATTTGTTAGCGAAGGTATAGCACCTCCGATACCCACCAGGAGGCAGAATTTGATAGACGTGAAGGTTCTCGCAATATGTGCAGCTACACTAGCAGCTGAATTAGTGCCATACTCGCCAGGTAAGCTTGCAGCGACAACATTGTGCTGGCCTATCCGACCAAAGGCATAGGAATTAGGGTCTCTCTCTGGGACTAAAGCCTCCGGGCCAGCATAAGTTCGATCGAAGAGCAGTCGTACAGCCAGAAGTTCTTTCGGCAGTGCACACACTATTGCTACCGAAAATTCCTCTAGTCTTGGAGACATAGTCTGCTTTATTATGTACAAAGGATATATGAGAAGTATCATTCACAGGAAGAGGTGGTCACTCATCTGCAGAGAGGGGTAGTGACAGGATTATTTTACGCTATCCCGGAAATAGTGGTTGCAGCGCGTTACTAATTCTATTCGCTATTACAAACTGGGCACCTGCATGAGACCTCGTCAGAGAGACTGAATCCTGAGACAACTTTCTCCACGGATTCAACAATTGTGCATGTGTATCGTTATGTTTCTTCGCTTGGTATATGATACATAATACACGCACTATAATATGCAACGAGGACTTAGAGTCTCATTGAAACGCACAATATCTGACGACCTTACATCAGACGCAAAGAATGCAAAGCGAGGTCTATACTGCTTGTCACGGGGGCCTGATCCCGAATTGCTGCCTGCAAAGAGACGGAAAACCAGCGGCACCGAAGGTATACTCTTCCAACACCATACACCACATTTCGTAAATGAGCGGACGTTATAACATGACTAGTAGGAAAACAAAAGGATATTCATACTTCAGCTGGGATCGTTGCAAAGAACACTTCCAGTACTACCGACAAGGGAAACATCGCCAGCCAAGGAGATATCTCGCAGCCAACACAAGACGTGCCCAAAAAAGACTTGCCCATAAACTTCAAAGACGCTATTGGGAGGAGATTTTCCTTTCCCTTCCATTTATGTAAAACATATCAGGTATTTGTCCAGCCCTTTGGTATACTATAGATTTTTACAGATTAATTATTTTTTCATACAGGGCATGGAGGAATTGATACGTCAAGCATTTCTCCACGTCGAAGTCATTGGTGAACACGTAAATAATGGCTTTTACGATCTAGTTGGACCGAGCGGCGATATAATTCTTCCTCAGGTTTGGGATTCTGTGATTCAACCAGGTTGGGCTATCTCAATGCATATGTGGCCATTACCAGAAGAGCCCAAGCTTCCTAAGAAGCCAGCCCCTCCTCCGTCCGATTTGAAACGTCCCCCGGTCACCATATCGTCAGTTGACTTTGTCATTCCTCGGGCTCCAAATCAGAGGAAACGAAGGCCACAGAGAACCTAGAAGACCGTAAGATCATTGTTAGTTTACATTTTGCTATCTATTGGGAATTATCTATTTTGCGAACTCAGAAGGATAGTGATGGTCTATTTGTCTTAGCCAGAACTGGAGAGATACGACTCCGTAGCTCAATATATGCCGGATATCCATTGTCTACTCTATTGGCTCGTGCTGCGGCATGTGAAGCAAATTCAGATTATATTTTCAATAAAGTGCTGCATTTCTCGTTGTCAACTCTGAAGTTTACTCTATCGAGAACGAGGTTCCTACAACCGTTTCGATAAAAATGATATATCAGCCTTGCTTTTCTCTTTGGATATGGCTGCATATTTGGAGGTAGAGAGTTAGTTTCACGCTTTCTTATAAGCACATTACTATCACAGGACCTGCCATCCGGAACGGTTCTAATAGTTGAGAGAACATTTTGATCTCCTTTAGTTTCTAATGTTGATTCGTAGATGGTGAAAATGGTATGGTCTTTCTCTGTAGTCAAGTCAACAACTCGAGACTCCAAGTGACTTGTATGACAAGCTGTTTGCGAATTGTAACACGTATTAATTCACAACATGTTCTGCAACCATTGCGCTAGTAGCCTGTCCGGCGACTCGAGTTGCAAATGCTCAGCAGCTTGCTATACGACGACCAGGCGGTGAAGCCTTCAATGAAGCCCACCAGATTCGATGTAAAGATACGCGGTATATCCCATAGCTCGCGGACCAAGATAAATAGACCCTCCAGTTCGGAAATCGGAATTTTCAGAAAAACTGGGCGTATCTCCAGAAGACTCATGAACCTAGACGCTACTTAGTGCTCTATAGTGCATAAGTAGCCTCCGGCAACCTGTTAATCCGATTCCGAAACATGTCGCATATAAATTTTGCTTCTTTCTCGAAAGAGCATGATACTTTCTGACAGGAAAGAATATTATCTTCCAAATTTCATACCACCAGCTATGGCTTCTTGCCTCCGGCTCGGTCAGTGCGTTCGCGGTCAAAACAGACTCTATACTATAGATAAACAAATGCAGGAATCAGTTTGACTTACAAAATACAGAGTTACTTTGAGTTATAGTTTTTTTTTTCAAAATAACGCGAGATCTGTCTCTCGGAATTTGAAATATTTTAATATATATTATAACAAGCATTCCTCCCGGAAAGAAAAAAATCATTTTCGAGGATATCCGAATGGGATGAAATATCTAGAAAGGATAAAATCTTCATTTTAAAAATAATGAAGCTTGATCCCAGGGACAGGCCGTCAGCAAGTGAACTTCTGCAGGACAAGTTGTTCGCTTGATTCGTATGAAATTCAATTCGTACCTAGGTATATCCATGACAATAAGCGAAACTTATTTCGTCATGAATTGTATCGGTCTGTCATTCCCTATGTAACATTACGATGCTTATTACGATTGTTAAGAATGGAGATTATAATTTTATTGAACGTTGGCATCCAGACATATGAGGCGTAGCAATGAACCCCTAGAGATTGCAGAGCACATAACTACGAATGACAAGAGTTAATGACAGATTCATTACATCTGAGTTATCCGACAAGAGAGTATTCCTGGCTTTGAGCTGTAACTCAAGGAGGAGGAAAGAATAACGGACGGATCTTCTCTTAATTTTCGGGTGCATCTTTATCATATAGGTCTTTCCAAAACATCATATCCTGGAGCTTTTCCTCACTCAGATTGGCATTCACGAAATGCTCCCGTTGGGGGGTTCTGATCCGACGGTGAACTTCTCGGGCTGCCTTCCAGCCAAAAAATCCAGCCATTTCCCAGTCAATAAGGCCCACGATTTTGCCGTCGTCAACAATACAGTTTGACTCAGTGACATCGTTATGCATGAAGCTCATATCCGAATCATGATTCAAGCCCGAAAAAAGGATCTCTCCTTCCAATGGATTAATTCGCCCATTGGTGAGTATGTTAGGGTCCGGCACCACGTGAGAGCGAGCTTGAAATTTCCCCGGGGGCTTGATAGAATGAAGTTGATGGAGTATTTTCCTGGCCTGTTCCTTGTAGGAGTTCCTCTGTTCGATTGAGAGATAAGGCCGTGCGACACAGAGTCCAACACCTGGAAGTATTTCTTGGACGAGCACTTGACGACCATTGATCTGACTGGACGTGAGTCAAAGAACCGACAAACAAGAAGGAAAAATAAGTACCTTGCCAGCAAAGTAGATTTTTGGAACATTGACATCATTTAAAACGGTCTTTACCAAAGCAATTGCCTGGAGTTCATTGGCATCGGCGTATGAATAGTCAATTTCCGCACACTGAGTCCCCTGAGGCGCGTGGAGATGGCTAGACTTCACGATGACGGTACCAAGAGCAAAAACATCACAGCCGCCTTCGTCAGCGGGATAAATTCGGTTCTCTTCAGTACACAGTGTAACAACTGACTCCCAGTATCTCAAAGAGTCTTCTGACTGAGAGTCAACATGCTGAAACTCAACCCGGAAGTCATCATGTTTCGGGTAGTATCGACCATAAAACGGAACATCCGCGTAGATGTCGTTCGCAGGAATTTTTTCCGGGTCCGCTTCGTAAGGGTTCGTCATTGTGTAGGGGAAGGGCAGGACAGGCAGAACACTGTAAAAATCATGAGGCAGGATTCGTCTGCTTATAACAATTTGTGTGCGAGTTGTCAAAATAGTTCTATGTGCTTCGAGAGGAGACGTGAGAGCGAGCCTTAGGCAAATAGATCAAAGGTGTTAATTACTGTGCCGCGGCCCGCACGGACTCGAGATATCGCATGCAGGCAATTGAGCAGTTGAAAACGAGCCTCTTAGATAACCCGGATGGCCAACAAGGCAAAAAGATCGGCCTCTCCATTTTGAAGACCAGCTGGTCACCTTAGGTTCGTAGATGTCAGCCTCATGTTTAACCCTCTTGTTAGCTCATAAATCACCCCGCCAATATGTGTATATAAACCCGGCTTTGGAACCTCGTGTATTCAGACAGAGACTCAACTCAACACTTACAGTCTTGCTCAGCTTGTCTGCGTCTATCCCCAACATTCTTGTCATCTTCCTCATTTCAGACAATTTTCTAAGTGCTCTGACTAAGACATCATCTTTCGAGACCAACAAACACCCCGATACATCACGATGCTCTGCATGCGGTCAATGTATTAAGACCACTGGTGGGACTCATAACCGCCCCGGCTGTAAATAGGCCAAAGAAGAGCTGCCTCCTGCTCTCAACAACAACCAGGAGGACACCTACAATCACGGTGACAAGGCCTCTCTGCTTCCATTCATTGGCTCGATCTTAGCCGAGTAGGCGAAGTTGACTTGTGAGTTCCCAAGCCGCAGATTGCCTTCCGCTTATCATGACCCTGATTAGTGTCAAGAGAGTAGGGAATCCGCTGGATCATGCCTAACCATGTCGGCTAGACATTACTTGGATCCCTGGTAGGGAGGTTGAGGTGGCTCGTGGCATATCGCCTGTGACCTCGCGAGAGGGGCTACTTGAAAAGGACAACAGAGCAGGCAAGAATGGCTTTTGGCTTTTTTTAAATAGTGAATTTCCATTTCTTGTCTTACCGTTATCTAGCATCAAATGGCCACAGTTTGTCCGCTTTTGCTACTGTTAGATCCTCGCCACGAGACTCAGATTCTCTGGCCGTCTGTATCCACTGGTCATGTGCTGCGCGATGAGCATCTTTCGCAGCATTCCACTTATCATTCGGAATCCATCCGTCGGAGTTTGTGTGGAGGGAGTGTTTTAGCCATAATTTAAGTTTTTGGAAGGTCTCAAAATCTTCATATTCCCGAACGTGCTCCTTCACTTCATTCTCGGTTGGAGAATACGGGCAAACCCCCTGTAGCCCTAACTCTGTCCAGCGAGCCGAAAGCTCAATCAACTCTTGATTGAGTGCTGCGGCACTGTCCCTCCAAGTTGTGTGACAGTAATGGAAGAGCCGAAACAAAGACGGGTCAAGGAATCTTGCAGGGCGTAACTTGGGTACAAGTCCCTTCATGCACACATCGTATGTCTGGTAACAGATTGATGCATCTTTCCACTCTCGTTCCTTGGAGCCAGGAGACATTTGTTTGGAGTCTCCGCTTTCAAACGCGCCTTCTTCCAGTTCTTCGGGAAGTGCAGCAAAATCAGGCGTCTCGTTGGCGTAGATAAATGCAGGCTCAACGCATGTTGATTGCCAGTCGATCAGACCAGTAATGCGAGTTGGTTCCTCCGCTGACACAAAGATATTCCTCATATGAAAATCGGGGTGAAGCAAAGTTGGAGTAGCAGCGTCCTGGATGCGTTTATCCTCAACCAACCTCTGCATTACTTCTTGGCTGATTTTTAATAATCGGATGTGATCTTGAACCATTTCTTGATAAGGGCGAAGCTCCTGAGTCACAGGTTCCTTCGGTAAACGCGAGAAGCCGGTCTCTATCAAACCTCTGCAATAATTTGTAAGGTCTTTCCCTAAATTTCCCACTTGTGTTAGTACTGATGTGGAAGAGAACGCAAAACAGCTAGAACTTACAGGGACCGCAATTGGGACTTGGACCACCGTAGAGTTCAAGTTCCCCTGGGTTCCGGTTCCAGAAAATCGGACTGCAATTCGGTCCGATACAGAAGTCCTGCTCGAAGGGAACCTTCATGTTCGAATCCATCGGCGCATCTGAGAAGTATAAACTACCATAAGCTGGAAAGTTCAGGGATGCCATCTGTTTTATTGCCAACGAAAGCGCCTTTGTGCAGAGCATATGTTGTTGCGAATTCATTTTAGGCCACATTTGGCGCAACTGGACACCCATTACATGCTCCTGGAAGATATACTCCGCACCGATTGGATTGGACTGATCATCGTTCCAATCCAGAACTTTCGGTATTGGAAGCGACAACTTGGTTTTTACTATACGGAACAACAATCAGTGAGCTACTTTTTAGGGGTTAGGATATGTGAATCAGGCCTACAATATGTCATTGTTGCGACTTCCGAGCTGGTTGTTAATTTTGGTGCGCCAGCAATGCTGGTCGGCAACCTCGCCACAACACAGCAACCATTGTCCATTGTCAAAATAAAGACTCTATTGAATCCCCCCTCTTGCTTTTCATACTCAACGACCTTGGTTGCTCCTGGACATACGCGAACAGCCCTATCACAGAGCGCAGTGAAGTCGAACTGAATATGGCGAGAGTTTCGTTCGAGTTCATCCCGATTAAGCCATCTTCCACCTGTATAAGAATAAAGCTCATGGCCTTCATTGTAGGGTCAGCAAGGATGATGTCTCTCTAGGTCATCGCGCTTCGGAGTAAATATACTACTGACGCGGAGTGCGCTCTTTCGAATACGTTTCTTGGGATAAGCTGTCGGGTAAGGGGTTTGGTGAAATTGCGCAAGGTTTCTGTCCCATATCGCATAGATTGCGTCGAAAGAGGCAGCCGGGTCGGAGATATAGAGTTGCTGGCAAAGGGAGTCTCAAATGTTGCCGGGGTTGGAGCATAATGTAGACTGGCGACATGGGTGAAAAGTTGAACACGAAAAAACCACGCTAAAATGCGCAAGCTCCCAACAAAGGGGATACCTCAAAGCACATAAGACTAAGCTTTACTAGGAAAGGCGCTGGGATAAGTATAATTTGAGTATCGTTCGTTACTAATACTTGATATGTAAATACATGGAGCTGTATGGAACCTATGTATTAGGCTAGTAATCATTTGCCGAGACTTCAAAGAGTTGCTTCTCGGCCACATGTTTCGCCCTTTCCTTGTCAACAAAGTCGATGCCTTTTGTTTCAACAATTCTGTCAACAATTGCCCCCGAAAAGCCAGCTAGTAACTCCTTGGCTTTTGCATGGGATTCAGGTTTTCCTGGACCTGTTACTCTTGTTGCTTTTATCACTGGGATGGGGAATTTACCATTTTTCTCACAATGTTTCTCGTACGCTTTCATTGCCTCATATGACGCGGCAGTAGCGATGAGTTCATGAGAAAGTTCGGCTTTATGGGGCGCGTGGACGACCTCGTTGTAGGCATTCGCTTCGTCAGAGTCATCTGATTCAGTCAGTCAGCAATGGGAAGACATGTGGGTGGTGCACATTTCCTACCACCAAACCAACCCATGGCTTCTTTGCTCAAAAAGGATTTGCTTGCTGTTTTACTACAGTATTAGATGAGAGTTTTATAATAAATTAGATTAGCTCCAGTATCCATGGATATTGGTGGC
Source organism: Talaromyces borbonicus (assembly GCA_002916415.1). NCBI lineage: Eukaryota > Fungi > Ascomycota > Eurotiomycetes > Eurotiales > Trichocomaceae > Talaromyces > Talaromyces borbonicus. The sequence goes on from NBSA01000007.1 coordinate 216,701, forward strand.
TTTATATAGCTAGCAGGATGGACATGGCATAGTTACCCCGCTTCACCAAGAGGACACTATTAGCACCGCAAAGAATTTTGGTGTCCACATACAGTGCTACACACAGATTGCCAGCCGCCTTTATTACGCAACTGCGAACCAATGGAATTTGGACAGATAAGCAGCATAACGCATGCTGCATGCATCATCAACCACCACGAGCACAACTTACTTCAGCAGCAACATTGACAACTGATGTCTCGCTGTCTACTTGTCTCAGAATGGATGAATCACAGGAATCAGCTCCCGAGCCACTGACCTTGGTGACAAGAATTATGAAACAATGGACTGAGAATTATTGGCTATAGATACACCATCCAACAACACATGATTTATGTACTAGTAGATGCTCATAGGGGAAAACATTCAGTGCAGAACGAAGAGATGACATCACCCATTTCTAATTTCTTAGTATGCAGTACTCTGTACGGTGCCAAATAACTAGGTGCGTATTGGAGCCAAGCCGTCTAATCGTACACTCATTGCAGCCGGGAGCCTCTGCCATCCAGGGGACAGTAAGTTCACTGCTGACAATCATATCATGGATAAATACTAAGGTTGATACAGCAAGATTAGGCGCAATCTCTGTCACCGCACAAGGATGATTGACCAGGTTCTGCGGGAAGATCATCCGGCGAGGGTGCAATTTTGCAGAATCATTCCCACGTATATACATCATGTGCATGGATGGATAGCCCCATGGGATATTGGCCTGGGGTTCCATATTCTGATTTGAGAGTATTTCATAATTGCTATAGCACGCCAGCCCCAAACATCCATTTGGAATTTGGAATGTGTTGCCAGGGGACGAAGCCTGGGAATATTTAGGAAAAAAAAATTTAAGGCGCACCCCATAACTGAAGGATAGGATTGTGAAGGATCTGATTCTCTTATATTCAAATGCTCTTTTTTTCAGCCGACTAAGCCTTATCTGTTGGACGTTGCCGAGTATTGCCAAGGCTTAGTTCCAACAGACCCGACAAATCATGTAGTTAACATGCGGCGGCTGTTGGAATGACTAAGCTATCTATTTGATGAGGAACGCTTGTCTCAGAATCTCAGATGATATAAATAAAAAAAAGTCCTATGTTAACTTTGATGGCACTCTAAAATGTGCGCTATACAAAACAAATGAAAGATTCGTGAGAATTAGAGAGAGCTAGCTGTGTTCCTTAAGTAATTAGGCAGTGAATCTAGTGCAATAATTACCAATGGTGGATCTAAAATCATAATATGATTGGTTGAACAATCAATATGCAGCTAACAACAACTTTTTTCCATTTAAGGAAATAAATATATCAATGAGTGGAGCCACCATATATTCATTCGGAGTATGATGAAAACGAAGAAAGGACCATGTTTTCCCTCTTTCCCTAAGGAGATACAAACTACAAACTATTTAAGATGGCCAAATACCCAGCTCGGATGGTTGATTCTGAATTCCATTCTCATTCTCCTTGTGCAACGATTATACTCTCTAGACTGCAAACATGGACACCCTCTCCCTCACTGGCAAAGTAGCCATTATCACAGGATCAGGTCGCGAGACTGGTATCGGTGCCGGCATTGCAACTGCAATGGCGCGCAATGGTGCCTGGGTGGTGCTCAACCATGTCTCGGACACAACTGCGCCTCGAGCTGCGAAGGTCGCTGAAACGTTGAACCAGAATACCGCTGGCAAAGCGGTTGTCGTGCAGGCGGACGTGTCTTCACCAGATGGCGCGAAGAAGCTTGTCGACGAGGGGTTGAGATTGCTTGGAGTGGACCATGTTGATATTCTTGGTATGTTCACATGCAACGAAATCTGAAATGTTGACTGACCTTTCCACAGTGAATAATGCGGCAAGTGGCAGTGTCGAGCCGTTTCTTACCGCGTCCCCCTCCTTTATGGAAAACATGTTCCGAACAATTGTCTTCGGACCAGTATACATGATCCAAGCCACGATCCCTCACATGCCCCGTGGCGGCCGAATCATCAACACGGGAAGTATCGCTTCCAAAGTCTGTCCTGGCCCTGTTCCAATTTATTCAGGCGCAAAAGCAGCAGTGGATGCAATGACGTTCGGCATGTCGATGGAACTGGGACGTGGATATGGCGTGACCATTAATACTGTGATGCCAGGTGGCGTTGAGACTGATGGGTTGCCCAAGGAGGTTATGGAGAAACTTCATCGACCCTTGATTGCGATGACAAGGGCCGAGGAGAGAATCGGCACCATTGAGGATATTGGCGATGCGGTACTGTTACTCTGTAGTGAAAAGAGTCGGTGGATCACCGGACAGGTTATCAGCGTTAGTGGTGGAATTACCGGAGGTTGATTTCTTATGAGAGATATGGATGTTCGACAGATAAATCAAGGCGGTGGTGTTGTTCTGTCAATGGCATTCATAAGCAATCCATTTTCCATGTCAGTGCCGCCGATAACATCAATCCAGGCAATATTGCGAGTTAATGTGAAAGCTTCAGCCGCAGACTTCATGTCCAAATAGCTCATGCATCTGCGAATCTCAGTTACGTAGAGGGAGTGGTCCGCAAAGGGCTGCAGAGCAGCCACAATAATTATAGCCCAGAGTCCGAGTCGATGGAATGCATCGTCTTCCTGTTGGTATAACGATGAATCTCGTCCATAGATTGACAGAAACGAGGAGAATTTTGCCGTGAGGGAAGTGAGCTCGATGTCGTCTAGGGAAAATGAATACATCCGCTTCAGTGCAGCAAGGAGAACCAACATAGACAGCCGTGCCATCTCGCAGGATAACAGTGTCGAATGAATGCCATCAGCCTTCAAGTCAAGTCGTGGCATAGAAAGTAGTGTATGCGTAGCGGGACCGATCATATAAAGTGGGCTGAGATCGTCTTCTCGTCTCCAGAATTGAGGATGCTGGTGATTAGTATTAACAGTGTTGGCAATGTATCTGATGAAGTCCAGTGCATCTATGATGGGTTGCGTTATGACACAATCCTTCTCCATGAGTTTGCACATAATCTGCTCCAGTAGCGGTGTCCGAAGAGGTAGACAAGGTAGCGAGAGGTCGCACATGTACTCTGGAAATTGCGGGAATTTATCATGTGTAGCAGAGCCCAGGCAATCGTACCTATCACGGTGTCAAATCAGTATTGAGTCGAAAAGAGAAAATACATTTGCCTACCAGGATACCCATAGTGCCAGTTTGCTGTCGATCTGTTTGTATCCCCCGCGAAGCTGTATAACATGATACAGACCTCTGATATGAGTCTCCCAACGAGCCCACAGCCCAACATATATCTATTCACACAATCATTGGCCACTGAGTTCGATCGACATGGATGAGAAGGTTCTTACATCATGACAGATAAGCCCTAGAATTGTCACGATAACCCCGTCACTAGCACAACCATCACGACACCCAAGTCGTTTGGTGATCTGTCCAAGACACTTGCCATAATAGTGCAATACCTCCGAGCATTTCTCGTACTGGAACGTTTCTGGTTCTTTCCTCTGCGCCATGAACATGGCTGCGTTGGCCATGCATAGCTGGAATGCAGTTGCATCGGTCAGAGCCATTGAGAACCAGACGGTGCGAAATGGGCGGAAGACATAATCTGATTCCGCATTCACTTCGAGCACATTAGTCAATTATCCACATGTCATTGCAATTAATACGCACTGAAGTAGATGAGCTCCTGTGCTCTGGGTTGCAGTTCGACAGGAAATGGCCATGAACCTAATGACTTTGAAATCGAAATCGAGCCGGGAGAGATCTGATCCTGGCATATGCTAGTGTCTGTTGTTACACATACCCTTTCCAAGGCATATGTCACCGCTTGCGGTCTTTTTTTACGACTTGGTCGGCCTCGAAAGGCATCTCGTATGGAATGGCTCCGAATCGAGCGCTGGGTGCCTTTTTTCTTGACATCATCTGGATGGCTGGAGTTTACGAAAAGAAGTCCTCCATGGGTGTGTTCTAATCGTTGTATTGACTGAGCGACCATCTCAGATTGTGCAAGAGGAAGATCGACCGGAAACGCCTTCCTCTGGTTGGGAAGATGGCGGCGTTAGTGTGGCCAGCCAAGAGCGATTCTAGTCCATATTGACAAAAAAGCTATCTATCGGAGGGAGGCATAAAAACAATTTAAGCACAAGAAGCGAACGTTCGAATTTCTCCAGGCACGAAAAGATATTAAAAAAATGAAATTCGGAAATATACAAAAATGTGGGTGGAGGGAATCGAACCCTCCTCCTTTCGGTGCTGGATGCGGAAGCCCACAACGAAAAGTTCTACCGATAAACTACACCCACTTGTTGTGGTTGACAGCACAAAATTTGCCATTATATACTAAACAGATAACCTAAAATCCACGGTCTATCTTCATATCTGCGGGACCATATATATATATTTTTATTTTATTTTTTGTTTTCAAATATCACTCTCCGTTCCAGTACAACTTATCCACCCGACAGCAGTCATTCTTCCTTATCTGCTATTTAGCATTCTTCTCATATCACTGGTTGACATACCTTTGCACTTATTTCGCAGAACATCTATCGCTACAATGAGGACCGCGCCGAACATCGTTATTACCGGAACCCCAGGTGTGGGAAAGACAACCCATTGCGAACAGATTGCCCAAGAGAGTGGACTCAAGCACATGTTAATAAATGAAATCGCCAAGCAATGTGATTGCTACGACGGATACGACGAGGAGCGTCAAAGTTGGATTGTTGATGAGGACAAGGTCTGTCGTCCTATCTTCGCTGAAGCTTCACCTCCGTTGTCCTCGACTGATGATCTTATTCGTGGCCGCGTATAGTTGCTAGATGCCATAGAGGACGATGTACTGAAGGGCGGATACATAATCGACTGGCATGCTTGCGATCTATTCCCCAAGTCCTGGATCGATTTAGTGGTGGTTCTCCGGTGTCCCTCGACGGATATCTTCTACGACCGGTTGACAGCGAGGTATGATTCACACCTCAACTTGATGCTCTTTGCCACGCCATTATACAAAATTCAATCAGATCGTGGGTAGCTGACAAGAGGTTTTCCAGAGGATACTCCGAGTCGAAAGTGGACGAGAACATGGACGCCGAGATATTTGGCTTACTACTCGAGGAGGCCAAAGAGGCTTACGACGAAGAAATTGTCATAGAATTGACGAGCGAGAATAGCGAAGACATTGAGAGCAACTGTGCTCGGATATCTGCCTGGATTGAAGCATGGAAGAAGTCTCATTCCGAAGAAGCTACAGATGTTTAAAAGAACAAGCTGAGGTGCTATTCTCCAGGATGGGATGGTGCGACTGTAACGACCAGACGAACGTTCGCCAAATCCTTTAAGAACTTGAATTGACGTCGTTCTCTATGAGCCATGCCTTGAGTTTCATGAGGGCCTTATAGCGATGGGAAATCTTGTTCTAAATGACGGGCCATTATCAATAAATGTCATGTTCTCAGATCGACTTGAGCTGTGGATCGTCATCTGAACCACTGACCTTTTCTGCCTTGTCCATCTCGGCATAGGTTTTACCCTCATACTCAAAAATTGGGTCCCAACCTATACGCGACAGGAAATTAGTCACTTGCGGCCAACACAAGAGCATCTAATTCGTATTTGAGGACGCGGCGTGGGCCATACACCCGAACCAGTCGTCGCTTATACTACTTACCAAAATTTGGTGGCCCTCGAGCGGATACAATTTTCCCCTGCAGAAAGGCGGTCCTCGTTAACCAAGTGTTGACGACTGGTGAGGAGAAACATCGAAGAGCCAGAACTTTGACATACCTCTGTCCTTCCTTGAAATATCAACGGCTCCTCACCAGGACCACTCGAAAATGCAAAAGTGCAAACGGCTTCTGCGGAACGATCCTCGAAGCCATCGAGCATTTTATTGAGTCCCTCGTGCCCAAGAGCTTCGAGGAAGGATTTGCTGTGCCCAACATATTAGTTTAATCACTTGGAATGCCGCTTTGGAGTCAATGATTTCGGAAAAGGAAAAATAGAGAAAGGCCCAATATAAGTGACGTACATGTATGGACCAGGAAGGCCTTTGTAAGCGTGGAATTCTAGCGCAGTGTCCTCTGTCAAGACCGGACCTTTTATCTGATGTTCTCAGTAAGCATTCTGCGTGTATACGTAGTGATATAGCGATTCAATCTATTTGCGCCTCATCTCATGCAGGCGAATGTAATATTTGAATCCCTTCTTGTTCCAGCTAACATTGCTGGAGATTGATCGAGCAAGGGTAACATACCACATCAGCAGCCCTCCGACATTTTTCTTTCGCAATCTCCTCAATGGTCCCTTGAATTTCGGGTACGTCGACAGACTTGTTATCGACAGATACAGCATCACCCAGAATAGCGCGAACCTCGCTCAATTTATTTTTGTTGCCGGTTATGAAATTCAATGTCTTCATCGTGCTCCTTTTTCTGTCGTAATACAATTGAGGGTATCCTAGAGAAATTGGTCGATCTTTCCGAAGGCGATAGTTGGAGGGGAGTTGTATCATTTTGCAGTGGATGTGAGAGTGAGATGGTCACCGAGTGGGTCCCACTTTGGAGCCAGCCTACAATTATTTGCACAACGAACAACTACTAATAGGGACACAACAACAGACTAAGTCTAGTCCAAGACAGCCTTTAGAGTCACATTGCGGTCTAACATGGTAAAGTAGCCCCCAATAGACTACTGATATGACGAGAGAATACACCAAATCAAACACCAAGTAAGGCGATTCTAGTAGCATAATTTGGGTCACAAACTTGAAAATCCGCCCCTTCGTCTCGTCTAAAGCAAAGTGGCGCGCAAGGATGAGCAAGAAGAGCAATCTTTTTATACATGCCTGAAGATGGACTTCTAGCCAGGAGAAACAAAGTGTAGTAGCTTAAAGAACAAGGTAAATTCGTCAAATAATCGTCGAATAAGATGCTAATGAAGGAAAAAGCGATCTTCTACTCAGCGTCTGTCGTCGCACCGTTGTCGTTCACGTCGGCCACTTCGGCCACATCGGCTCCGTCGGCCTTGTCTTGTTGCGCCATTGCTTGCGCAGAAACAATTTCGGCAAGGCGTTTTAATCGAGGAGTTTGCAGCCCTGTGAAATTATATTAGTGCCTGCTAGAATATTCAAAAAACCGTCCTCTTTATACGTACAAGAAGGAGTATAGGTTTCAAGCGCGGTGATGACTCGAGGCTCAGCGATTTCATATGGACCACTGTCGTCCATATCAACTGCCGTCAGCAGGAGAACATCGCTCTTTTCCGTAACACGGGATGCGACGGCCTTCATAATCTCTCCATTGATGGGCTGCTCGTAATCAGCGACCAGGTACTGATTCAACAACTTCTGGATCTGTGTAGGTGAAAGCCTGTATGAAACTGGTTAGTATCCTTGTCTGCATAAAGGAGACTTACAGCCATTGTGCCAAAAGCGACCAGATCAAGTAACACTTACATCCAGCAAATATCTTGAATAATTTCAATATCATTCAATGTAGCTTTCTTAAGCTGAAGAAGCTTGGTCGCTTGCTGCTCTCAACGTTAGTGACTGATTCCGCGGCTGTCTTTGATAAACCTGCACTTACCATGAGATGCTCCAACTGAAGAGTACCCTCCGGCATGTCGTGACTCTTGCACCATTCTTCGATACGGGTGATGTTGTAGTTGATCTGGAGGCCTCGCTTCCAGGAGAGGAAGTTGCGTCGCATGAGCAGGTCGTTGAATGCCGTAACGCCAACCAACCGCAAAAGTTCTGTGATGGTCTGGTTGATGATCGTGTCCTCAAGGTAGTAGGCTTTCATCGCTTTGAAAACACTATTCAGGAGACTGAGCAAGTTGTCCATACTGTAAGCAGGAGAATTGTTCGATGGTAAGAGCTTGCCCAAGAATCGGTTTGTTTCACTCGTGACGAATCCAGGGAGGGATTGAGATTCGATAATAGCTGGCACAATCATTTTATACAGTTTCTTCTTGAGGACTTTCATCCACGTGTGGTATATGTTGAACTCAAGACTCTCAAGATCGTGCTTGACGATTTCCAAAAGGCGATCGTACTCGTAATTGTCTGTTTTCTGGGCTTCGTACCAATCTTCTGCCAAAAACACAAACGAGAGCATCTCGTGGACGTTTGAAAGCCAAAATGCACCAGGGTTGACGGCTTCTTCGCCGTCATGTTGCATGACCTCCTGCTGAATGGACTGCATGACATTTGCCAAAAAACGCTCCGACTCCTTGACGAAACCATTGTTCCACATCTCAGATGTAACGAGATTGATAAGGTAAGAAGGAAATAGGACTTCCTTCTCGGTGGGCGGAGGACTCGCTCCAGGTAAGGGGATTTTCAAGTTCCGGATCAGACCCATGGTGACTTCCTCATTAAGTTCCTCCTCAGCAGAGAGAAGGTTCTCTAGTTCACTCTCAATAGAGTCAACGCTGGGTGCAAAGTTGGATACTGCCTGGCGGGCCATGGCAGAGTTGGGAATAGCCATGGATACTGGTCGCGGGTTATATGCGCCACTGAACCGGTCCGTTTCAATCTTCTCTGCTCCAGCGCTTCTACGCTTAGGCTTGGATTTCTTTGACGAAACCAGGTTGATGAGACCATTGAGAGGAGCTTGCACGACACCACCGTTTTGCACCTCGGTAGCAGCGCCGTTGACAGGGGCAGACCTTCTTGCGACTTCAAGTTGGTCTTGAAGCTCTGTCAATTGACTTCGGAGTGAAGAGTTCTCATCCTCGTGGATTGAGTTGATCTCCTTCAATTTCTTGAGCTCTAGGTCAGCAGTGCGGATTGACTCTCGGGATATTCGTTCTTCTTCTTGCAGACGCTTAATAGTGGACAAAGCTTCGGTGTGACTTTGCTGAAGTTTAGTCATCTCGTCCTCCATTGCAGATAAACGAGCGGCGATAATACCAGCCTGATTGGCTTCTGCTTGCAGCTCCTTGGATCGTGTCTCCAAAGCATTGTGACGGCTACGCCATGACTTGAGCTGGTTTTCGTAGTTCTCGAGCTGCCCAACAAGCGTCTTGTTCTCGCGTTTCAATGATCCCAACGACTGAGTCAGCTCAACAACCTTGTTTTCAAGCTTGTAGGAAATCTGCTTCAGATCACGAGCTTCCTCCCGCAATTTCTTATACTCGCGGCGAGCTTTCTTTCCACGCCAGAGGTTCTGAATGATGACGACTTGACGACGATATTGTCGCCATTCGCGGAGCTGCTTCCACGAGCGCCATGCACGCTGGATTTTCTTGGCTGCATCTCCCATAATGGTATCCATGATGTTTCGTCGGCGGATGAAACCTTTGGCAATGGATTCGAAAAGGACAATGTTGGCGCGAATTTGGTTGTACGCTTTTCGTTGCTTTTGACCTTTCCAGACTCGCTGGATCGTTGTCACTGCCTTGATTTGACGAATCTCTTCGGCGCGCTGCCTTGCCAGGAAGCCTCGAATCACAGACTGCGTTGTCAGAATGGATTCCCGGGCCTCCAGATAGCGACGTCTGTAATATTTGCATTTGAGATTCTTCTGAATCATAATCGCGCATTCATTCAGCCTAGAAGTTCTCAGGTTTTCGAGAAACGCGAGCATACCAGCCCGGAAGAAGATTTTTGTCAAGCCCAGCTGGTATTTGTCCTGTTTCTGTTGGCTGATATCTCCGAGCGCTTTTCGCAAGATGGCATGGCACATTTCCTTGATTTCAGAAGTCCACTGAGATGAATGGCAGAGCATATAATACCGCAATGCAAATTCTTCGTATGTCCATCGTGTAGGGTAGCCGGCAGTACTTATTCGAACAGTTTCCAGTACACCACAAGCTCGGAGCTGACTTAGGACCATAGGACCCTCGAATTTCCAGGATTCTTTAGCTTCGTTCGGTTTGATGCAGCGGATGTAATGCACATCTGTAGAGTTTATCGTATGCATGAGTTCAATCAGCGAGGATTTGAAAATTCCTCCCAAAGTCGGTTTTCTGTTAGCTGCTACTCCAATCCGACGGCCAGGAGCGGTCACAGGCTTGGAAGCAACTGCTGCAGAATCCTTCTCGCGCACGACAGAGGCAGCTTCAAGGACTTCTTTCACAAAGGAATTGGTAGAGTTGCGCAGGATTTCCATGTGCTCATCAGGCACAGTATCTCTGTTCTTTTCAATGAAGCCTTCCGACTCGTAGGTCACATCGATAGCGTAGTGGCACACGGTGAACGCAGACTTCCCGAATCGAGGTTTCTTGTAGAATTTTTGTTTGTCGGCTGCAAAATTGTGATGCAACTTGGTGACAAATTGCTCATCGGAGCCCATGGGGAGCCGGGATTCTTCATCAAGTAAAGACAAAATACCGAGTTTACCTTCAATCAAGTCGATGCAAGGCTGATTGTCGGAAAAATCGATAAAAGTCCAGTCGATTTGTTCACGTACATATTCTTCCTGTTCCAGCTTGAAGACATGTTGGTTGAATTCTTGTTGCAGCTTTTCATTTGCATAGTTGATGCAAAATTGTTCGAACGAGTTCTTTGCGAAATGTTCGAAACCGTATATATCCAAAACACCAATGAAAGATTTCACTTGATTCATCACTTCCTCTGTGGCGAGAGCTCGGTTGATCTTGTCAACAAGCCAGTCGAATAAACTCGAATAGATAAACTTGGCGACGGAGTCTCGAACGACCACTGCCTGCTGCTGAGTCAAGTTGGAGGTGATCTTTTCACCGCGAGTGATCAGCTGCTTCTTCACAATCCACTTTGCAAAATTGTTGACATCGATACCCAGCATCTCACAAGCCCGTACCAAAGACGGCTCGGTCGGTGAAAGTTGAGAGTCCGTACGCGTTGCTGATATTTTCACATTTCCCAAGTGCAGCAGCGATGCCAAAATCTCGAATATGGAAGACTGAGTTTCGGGCGGCACACCAATGGTAGTCAGCGACTTTTTGGTTGCTTCGAATTCGGCCTTATCATCTACACCATCGATCGTAGGAGTTGAGCCCTGGTTCAAATAATCAAAGTCTTCCACCGCTGTCAACCCGAGCGATTCACGTTCAGCATCCGTTGCACCAACGACCAATTGATAGAAAATATGGTAATTTCGTTCTTTCAAAGGCTGGAACACAAGCCTCGACCGCTCCAACAAGTAAGTTCGTATCTTCGCACCAATGATATTCGTCTTCTCATCAAACATAATCTCAATGTATTTTCCGAATCGCGACGAATTGTCGTTTCTCGTGGTCTTCGCATTGCCGAAGGCTTCCATTACTGGATTCGTAGCCAGAATCTGCTCTTCAGTTTTGCTAATGGTCTCGGACCGACCTGTTGTGAATCGTCCGGGCTGGCCGGAAAAGTCTCTTGTGGCGAAGTATCTCATTATATACTTGGCGCTCACGGTCTTGCCAGCTCCAGACTCACCGGAAACGACAATGGTTTGATTTTTGCCGTCGCGTAACATGTCTCTACAATAGATCGTCAGCACGTCGATACTCCATTTAAGTATATTTGCGCCAAAGGGGGTCCTTACGCAAAAGCCTCTTCTGCAATGGCGAAGAGATGCGGAGCTTGAGAGGCGCGTTGCTTTCCCGCATAAATCTGAACCATCTGGGGAACGTATAGGGAGTCCACACGAGCGAAGGGATTTGTCGCAATTAAAACGATTCCACTGTACGTATAAATCTCTTTCTGAGAGTACCGTAGCTTGATCGCTTGTAAAACTGCGGCGATATCAGCAGAAGTTTATCTTCACATCACCAGGCATTCATACCAGCAGGCTCGTTGAGATGCGACAAGTTTGTCAGATCTTCGCTCGCTTCCAGCATTGTCGGGTTCATCAACGGCGGCAGCGACGGGTTGTTCGGTACTTGCAACTCCGCGAGAGTGGTCTCGACAGTTTTGGACTGGACGCAAGATTCTTTGTTAGTGGGCCATCATGCGAATGCTGCTTTTATCCTCCACACATATCATGAATGTGCTATGTGAACATACCTCGCCATTCTCCAACAGAAAAACAAGCGTCACTTTATCACCATCCACATTCTTTTCTTTGACCTCCGAGGCCACCCAGCCCTCAGTCGGGTCGGGCTGCCACGCGGCAGTCCCTACATCGTAGTTATTGGCCATAGCGAGTTGATGATCCTGGCAAAATCAAGCAGTTCGGGGTCGAGACACGGTTCACAAAAGGAAATCACAGTTCGGAAATATAGGCCGGCATCGAGGACCGGAGATGTTGGCGAAAACGAGATTAGGGTCGGTTGGCGACAACAAGCTCAACAAAACGAGATTCTAGAAAGCTGACTCGAATCAAGCGGCAAATTGGACAACTGATAGTCTATGAAGAAGACATGGAGACGGTAAAGGGGGATGAGATCCGGTCGGTATAAGGGACGTCCAATCTAGACGGATAGCAGCGTCACGGACCGCAAGACGTAAAGGAGCAGCCGCTTGCAGAGAAGGAGGAGGGAGGAGGAGCTAGAGGATGCGTAGGAAATAGTGGTAATACTCCGGTGAGTGATGAAGACTGTAGACTGACAGTATTTTGTCCGGATGAGAAACAAAATAATAATAATAATCTGAGGCGGTGATAGATCATAGTCAGAATAATTTCAATTCGAGGGTCGCTGAAACGAAAGGCTGGAGACACGAAAGGAGGACCAAAGCGCTGGCCAATGAGAAGCCAGCCCGAACGCAAAGCCGACATCAACCCCTGAAGGGAAAGAACGACACGGAAAAGAAGGGGCGACCGAGCCATCAGGGTTAGGGCCAAATACTCCATCTGGACGACGAGACAAGAGTTCACATTAATTAATCATTAAATTCCTTTTGGCCTTAACTAACCATTTAATTTTGTTCAGCGTATTAACATCATAATAATAGCCAAGGGATAATTTAACTAATTAATTATCTACTTTCCGACAGTATCACAACAGACACTCGACTCAATGGACACGTCATATGCCCTCCAACGCATAAGTTGGGATAGGGGGCCACTTTGAAATTTTGGATTGAAAAAGGTACGACTAATAACAGAAGTGGCGACAGCAACGACCCAAATAAAAAAGAGAAAAAAAAAAGAAATAAAGGGAAAAATAAGATGAAGCAAGATACCACAAACTACTGAGAAAGACACGAGGAACGAATTAATCACACTTAACTCCGCCGATGGTGATATGGTCACGGATTGTGATGACTTCCAGAGAAACGATACGAGCCTCCTCGACTGGGAGGCCGTTCACCTTGTTCAAGTGTTCCGACATTGAAAAAAAAGAGTTTTGCTTTCTCTTCCTATGAACAGAATCGAGGTTGGGTCGGAGTTGACCATGTATATTATGTGTATTATGCTTGGACAAAGTAAAATTGAAAAGAACCATGATGACGGAAAGTAAATGAGGACCCGGCACCAGCACGAGAACGGCTAAAATCGTCCAAACGATCACGACTTACGGGAATCCAGCAGTCACAATAATTTTAGCTTGTCTTACACTCCGCAGCCTCCTTCTTGGGCTTTGAAGTTCCATCCTGTCATAAGTTAGACCGGAGCACCAAACGTATGGAATCGGCTTGCAAATTGCACGAGCCGGAACGGAACATACCTCCTCATCGGATTCCTCCTCGCCGTTATCAGAACGTCGCTCATCGTCTTCATCATCGTCATCATCGTCCTCGTCGTCAAAGTCAAACTCTTCGTCGTCCTCCATGTCTTCTCCGAGTTCCTCAAATTGAAGAGCTTCACCAGTGAACCAGTCGATGGCACGTGGAATGAGCTTCTCTTTAATGTCCTCACCGAGCTGATAGTCGACCTCCAGGCGTTCCTCAATATCGCTGGTGGCGTCGTCTTCACTGGCGGGAGGCTTGGGTGGGGAGAAGAAGTTGAAAAAGGACTCGGTGGGAACAGTCACCTTCACCACACGCGTTTGTCCAGTACCTGGAATAACACAAACCGAGGTTAGCAGTGTCCTTAAAATCATAACATCCAAGGCTCAACGTACTCCTATTGCGTTGCTTCTTGCTCTCGACACGAACAGTAAGGTTCTTGTCTGCCTTCCAGTCGATCTTATCACCCTCAGCATGGTCGTAGATAAAGTCACCACCGTAGCCGCTCTCTTCCTGGTAATAGTACGTCTTGGAGATGGTCTTGTTGGTGAAAAACTCGTTTTCAGAAAATTCAAAAATGAGGCGGAATCCCGGTCGGTCCAGATACTCCATGCGGATATCGGTTAAGTGTTTCAGAGCCTCCTCATCCCTTTCGGTGATCATCTCAACAAGAGAGACTTGGTTTTTCATAGCAGAGAGCCAGAATTCGGGGATACCAGCCACATTGACAGACTCGGCAGGAGTCTCAGTTTTCTCCTCGGCCTCCTTCTTGGTCTCATCCTCGTCATCAGCTAGCTCAGTTTCACCGGCTTCGACTTCAGCCTCCGTGGGTTCGGTAGCGCCATTGACAATGGCAGCACGTCTCTGATAAAGGGGAGTGAACTTTTGCAAGTATTTCTTCTCTAACTGAAGTACTTCCTCCTGGAACTCGGCTTCGAGCTTAGCGTGATCTTTTTGGATGCCCTTCAGACCAGCAACACGGCGGCGAACTGGCAAAGGTAATGATTCAATGTAGCCGGATGACCGTCCAATGAGGGAGCCGAGTCTCCCTTGAATCATAGAGACGAGAGCGGGATTCTTTGCAAACAACTGAGCAGCGGCGGCATGATCGAGGTTTTCTATAGACAAATAAACGTGTCAGCTGCATTCAGCAGTGAGATTATTTTAAGCGTTCCCATTTGATGATATCCCGACGTGGAAGACGGCCTTCTGGTCGTCAGGGAAAGAATGACAAGAAAAAAGACATACCTTCGGTGATACTGGCTACACCTGGCTGTTGAGCATGAGATGAGATGGGAGCATTTGATGCAGGCGTGTTTTGAGGAGTTCTAATTGATGAAAAAGCTATTAACTCATGATTCTGATCGTGATGCAACTGCACAGTAGAAAACAGCAGCGGGAAACACGAAGCGCGATGAGGGGCAGATAGGAGGGAGAAAAGTGGTGTGGATGGTTACGCACGGAGCGACTGGGAAATCAGCCTTTTTATTTCTGATGGGTTCTGACATGGTGATGGGCAGCCAAGCGAGTACGCGATGGGCTACCGGAGACAGAGGGAGAATAAAAATGGATGAGTTTGGAAGTGTTGGAGAAGGAAGATGGTAAAGAGGTGAGAGAGGTGGGAGAGAGAGTGGTGGAAGGGAAGAAAAAAGTAGGTGAGCGAGCCCTGTAAGAAGACTAGGCCGGGTTCGCTCAGTCTAGCAGTTCCGTTGGATTTGACTAGGCAACTTCTGCTAAAAAAGCTTGGGGGGAAGGGAACTTAGCGCTCTTTTCGAGGGGCGCTGCGTTGGGGATTACACTTGCACTGTGTATTATCTAATACACCTTTTTTTCTTCTCTCTCTCTCTCTCTGTCTCTCTATCTCTTTATTCAAGTACATCGACAAGCGCGACTGCTTTCTTGGTGCAATAATCGCTAATGACCATAAAGTGTATACTAATAATAATAGCCATATGGGAATGTGCGTGTAGAATAATTAGTTACCTCTTCGATATCGATAGAGCTACATTTAGTATTGGAACTATTTATTGTGTGACTAACTAACTAACTACTTAATGATACTGACAATATATGAGGCGGTACATCGTCGAGGTGTAAAATACAGTATCAGACCGTATTGTGACGATACATTGAAAATTACCTCAAGCGGCCGACAATGATGATAGAGTGCGATAAAGTCGATAAGGCAAGAGCGAATTTCTCTTCTTTCCACCCTAGACTTTTACTTACTATCGTTAACAACCTCCATTTTCGATCCTCTTGATAATTTAAATCATACATATTGTTGCATATATCTGCAGACGGAACCCTGCACTAATATTCGAGCTCTCGACTGAAATGTTCCCACACGTCATGTGCCCTTAACAGTGGAAGCTTGCTGGATATAATAGTGAGAGCTACTCTTGCGAGCAGAATGTCGCGACCAGGGCCGAGCAATGGCTCTTGGGTGGCCGCAAATGGCTTCAGACGGGATTCGATGCGAAGCAGGTAAGGGCTTGATCTATCTAAACTATTGGAACAAAACACTAAGACTGGAAGCATTAGTGTGAGCATCGCATCCGACGTCGAAATGGCTCATGACGAGGTAGACAATCTTTTTTGATCTTTAAGGCTCGACGAAAAGATATTCCAATCCCAATCTGACTCTGCTCCAGGTTTTTTCAGGGCCAATGTCCGAAAGCGTGCCTTCGAGTATCGCTTCTTTCGCCCACCGCCGGCCCCGTCATGACTCGATTGTCACCTTCACCTACCTCACTGAAGACGAAGACGACGAAAGGGTCGGTCCGGAAGAGGACATGGTAAGATACGAGAGCGAATTAGAGGATGAAGTCATGTTCGACGATCACAGAATCGAGGATTCTGTCGTTTCGTTCACAAAGCGCCACCGGCGGTCTACTGAGTCCCACGTCTCTGTTGAACATCCGCTACTCGATAGGCATGAATCAGCCCAGTCGTATCCAGACCGGAAATATGCAGGGAGTCGTGTCAGCCAGAAAATATACATCGCGACGGAAGACTTGACCGCTGTGATTACCGGATTTTGCACAAACACTTACGGCTATGCGCTATACATTTTCTTATGTGTCATCTCTCTCGGCCTGGGTTATTTGGTGCTTCGTTGGATGCCTAGATGGCGTCTCCGGTTTATTGGAACTCCTTCGCCGCTACGGACTTGTCGATGGGTGGCCACTGAGGTTCGTACATACGACGTGTTCGAAGCACACAGTTGTAGCTAATCATATCTGTACATGACATTGCAGGATCAACACGGCCAATTCAATGTCCATCAAGTTTCCAAGCAGTCTTACGGACATCCACTTTCCACGGTGATTGATGTGGCGTCGTTGGGCGTACGCCTGGAAAACGAGGAAGACAACGACCCGATCTTGGCGCATCTTAGATTATTGGAATATAGATATCTTCGATTTGTGTACAATCCCGTTAGTGATACCTTTCAGTCAGTTAGTGGCTGGAAGGATCCTTTGTGGAAGAACACGAAACTCATGCGCGTGGGCTTGGATGCCGAAGAAAGAGACAACAGGGAGCTCGTGTTCGGTCAAAATCTGATCGACGTGCAACAAAAATCCGTGTCGCAATTGCTGGTCGACGAAGTTAGTATCATGCTGCATGTTACAAGAAAAACCCCTGCTGACGGTTTGATTAGGCCCTTCATCCTTTCTATATTTTCCAGATCGCAAGCTTGACTTTGTGGTCTCTGGATGAGTACTACTATTACGCAGTGTGCATTTTCTTAATTTCGTTGTTCAGTATTACTGCTACAATACTTGAAACACGCTCTGTAAGCAAATTTTACCACTTTCCGGCCGCTATCAGTGACTGATCGATTCTAGACCATGTTGCGCCTCAAAGAGGTTTCCCATTTCGAATGCAATGTTCGGGTCCTAAGAAATGGATTTTGTGAGTCTTTCCCTGCTTCTTCTTAATAGTCTCTCAGGCTAACGATATATGTCAAGGGCGGACTGTCTCATCCGTCAATTTAGTTCCTGGGGATGTATTCGAGGTATCAGATCCATCACTAAGCCAGGTGCCTTGTGACTGCTTGCTGCTTTCCGGTGACTGCATAGTCAACGAGAGTATGCTCACAGGTACGTAAAGTTGAGTCCCGTGCAAACAGGTTACACTGACAGAATCACCCAAGGCGAATCTGTTCCTGTATCGAAAATCCCCGTGACGGAAGACGTGCTGGACTACCTCGACTTGAAAGCCTCCTCGATCCACCCCACAGTTGCAAAAAACTTTCTATTTTATGGCACCAAAATTATTCGAGCGAGGCGGCCTAGGCAGTCTGACGACGATGTAGAAGCTGTAGCTCTTGCTGTTACACTACGCACTGGATTTTCAACCACCAAAGGGTCTCTCGTGCGTTCCATGCTGTTTCCCAAACCTTCCGGCTTCAAGTTCTACCGGGATTCTTTCCGGTACATTTCTGTGATGGGGATAGTTGCTCTTTTCGGTTTTACAGCTTCTTTTGTGAATTTCATCAGACTCGGGGTCAGTAAAAAGAAGTTCAAAATTATCATATTTGACACGACTAATTTTTATAGCTTCCTTGGCGTACCGTTGTCGTGCGAGCCTTGGATCTCATCACCATTGTCGTTCCACCAGCACTCCCGGCAACTTTGACTATCGGAACAAATTTCGCTCTGTCTAGGTTGAAGAAGCAGCAGATATATTGCATCAGTCCTCAAAGGTATGGTCTCATTACTTCAATATGTTGCCCAATCAATTCTGATCCATTTAGGGTGAATGTTGGCGGCAAGCTCGATGTTGTCTGCTTTGATAAGACGGGTACTCTAACTGAAGATGGGCTGGATGTACTTGGCGTTCGGGCTGTTAGTAGAGACAGAAGGTGATTCTTGATATTCTTCATGGCTTATTTAGCAGGAGACAGCTGACATGGCGTGCCTATAGTTTTAGTGACATGTTTTCCGATCCCAACGATATGGTCTCTGCCGCTCGTGCCCAGCAGAGCTCTCAGATGGATTATGATAAGTGCCGAGACATCATCTGCACTATGGCCACATGCCATTCCCTTCGAGTTGTTGAAGGAGAATTGCTAGGGGATCCCCTAGATATCAAGATGTTTGAATTCACAGGATGGACTTTCGAAGAGGGTGGAAATACTCAAACTGAGCAACCGGACAGTGCTAATGGCGATACCATCATACCGTCTGTAGCACGACCACCAGTGGGCAATAGCGACTTTCAAAAAGATGATGTAAGAATTTCCTTCTCATCTCTAAATGTGGACGGGGCTAATTTCCAGCTAGGTGCCTTTAGAATTAGGTGTCTTGCGGTCATTCGAGTTTGTTTCTCACCTTCGACGTACCAGCGTCATTGTACGGCAATTCGGTGAAAATGGCGCAAGTGTTTTCGTCAAAGGTGCGCCTGAATGTATGAGAGAGATCTGCGATGCTGATTCTCGTAAGTATGACCTTTTCTCCTTTCCTGGGAGAATAGGACGCTAAGATTTGAGATTCTAGTTCCAACGGACTTTGATGAATTGTTAAGTCACTATACGCACAGAGGTTATCGAGTTATCGCTTGTGCCGCAAAATATGACGCGAAGTTGAGCTGGAGGAAAATTCAGAAAATCTCTAGAGAGCAGGCAGAGTCTAATTTAACCTTCCTCGGCTTCATTGTCTTTGAGAACAAACTCAAGGACACCACCACGCCCGTCATCACTGAATTGAGGGAAGCTGGTATACGAACAGTCATGTGTACAGGAGACAATATTCTCACTGCTATCAGTGTTGCCCGGGAATGTGGACTCATTGATCCGGACGCTCCTTGCTTCGTCCCTCATCTCGATGGTAAGCCTGAAAACGGCGTGACAAGGCGATATATGTTCTGACTATTAATTTAGGAACTCAACATTTTGATCCTAACGCTTCCTTGGTGTGGGAAAGTGTTGATAGCCCTGCTGCCAGACTCGATGAAAAGACACTCACGGTGCGTTCTCTCGTCCTCGCTGGAAATGAAGTAACTGCTAACAAATGCCTATAGCCTATCTGGAATACGACGCACGATGTTTCAATCCCACTGAACAAATTGAATGCGAATAATTTCTCACTGGCTGTGAGCGGCGATGTTTTCCGATGGCTTATTGATTTCGGGACCGAAGATCAGTTGAAAAGAGTTAGTCAGAGTCATGCGTAAAACGCGGTCATATTCTAACCAGTGATGATAGGTGCTTGTTAAGGGCCAGGTATTCGCGCGGATGTCACCTGATGAAAAACATGAGCTGGTTGAAAAGCTTCAGTCCTTGGACTATTGCTGTGGATTTTGCGGTGATGGGGCCAATGATTGCGGTGCACTAAAAGCAGCAGACGTTGGAATATCATTGTCTGATGCTGAGGCCTCAGTCGCAGCGCCTTTTACAAGCCGCGTATTTGATATATCCTG
Organism: Talaromyces borbonicus; assembly: GCA_002916415.1. Lineage (NCBI taxonomy): Eukaryota > Fungi > Ascomycota > Eurotiomycetes > Eurotiales > Trichocomaceae > Talaromyces > Talaromyces borbonicus. The sequence continues at coordinate 236,715 of NBSA01000007.1, forward strand.
CGTTCCGAGGTTGATCAAGTAAGCTTTCGATTCGGACATGTCATGTGTGCCTTTCTGACTTTCTCGTGCAGGGAAGGGCGAGCTGCTCTGGTAACAAGCTTCTGCTGCTTCAAGTATATGAGTCTTTATTCGGCCATTCAGTTCACATCAGTGAGCTTTTTGTATTCATTCGCCTCTAATCTAGGCGATTTTCAGGTTCGTACTGGAGATTCTGCCGCTTTGTTCCTGACTAACATGGATACAGTATCTTTACATTGATCTGGCCCTTATCTTGCCGATTGCAATATTCAGTAAGCACCCAAATTTACATTCTCGAGTGAATTTGAGCTGATATTTAATGCAGTGGGATGGAATGACCCATTTCCAATACTTTCTCGCAAGAGACCAACCGCCGATCTAGTCTCTCGCAAAGTCTTGACGCCTTTGATCGGCCAGATAACGCTAGCGGTCTTGACACAATTAGCAGTCTTTGAAACTGTTCGAAGCCAATCCTGGTAAGTGGTTTTCAACTGGCTCATCTGTATCAAAGCAACCTAATTGGTCCCCTAGGTACGTTCCTCCAAAGGTGGACGTTGAAGACACCAACATCGAGAACTCGGAGAATACGTCACTATTCCTCATTTCATGCTATCAGTATATACTCTCTAGCATTGTTCTCAGTGTTGGACCGCCATTTAGGCAGCAAATTTATAAAAACGGTTTGTGCTATTCTCAAATGGGTTCATGATACAAGTAACTGACAGCCACTCAGCTCCGTTTCTCGTCACTATATTTGTGACTCTTGGCCTGTCCACGTTCATGCTAAGCGAGACTTCGGATACTGTCATGCGCGTAATGCAACTGACTCCTATTCCTACGAAGTTTGAATTCTTCCTTTTGCTCTTAGCAGTGAGCAGTTTTGCCCTATCATGGGCAGCTGAGTACTACGTCTTCCCTTCACTCGCGCGTATGATAGGTCGTGGCATTGCTCTCATCCGACCGAAGCAAGAGAAGAATCGACGACAGTACAAAGTCCTCTTGGAAAAGATGCGGCTGTGAACGGAGTTCATGGCAAATGCGCAACGTCGTCTTATTCGAATTGACTAGGCCTGAGATGTAAATATTGCGCATTGTAACATAAAAATTTCGATAGACTTAGAAATTGTACATAGGCACAGGCTTCAATACAATCATGACTTTCTGATAATGGATAGCACAAATCTATTTTACCCAGCCCAACTCCTCCGATTTCCGGAAATAGTGGAGTAGCATTGTCAGACGCATAGTAGGAGCTGATTCGAGAACCGCGCTGATTGACTGACGAAACATAAAAGTTTGCAGGTTTCGGAACGACGAGATGAATGTATTCCTGCAGTTTTCCCCCTCCGATCTGATACAGTATGCAGTGAATCCTTCATTATGGACAAGAGGACGCTCAGTGATCCCAAGGATGTTTCCAGCCGAGAAGCGCAGGGCCGTCTTTCTTCGCGCGATACATTAACTATATTCAACACCGACGCAGGGTTAGTTTCGATACTTTTCTCAGGCCTCTCGTGATCAAAGCAGGGAAATGCGACTTACCCAGAACCACATGCTGGCTCCTAATGCGGTTGCAGCAAACCGGTACAGAGGCCTGGCGGGATGGACGTGAATTGGGTGTTTTCCAGACATGGCTGCCTTCTGTCGTATTTCAGTAATTGTTCGATCAAATGCTGTAGTATGTGGAATAAGTAATTGAAATTTACCTGGAGTCTGGGAGTGCCAATTGAGATCTGTGTGTTGTAGAAATTGATGCGGACATACCGGAGGTCGTCCCAAATGTGAATGTCTTTTGAGATACGTTTGGCAGGTAAGATCACGTGATCAAATCTGCATTATGAACTTATCTTATCAGTCCGCATGTGGCTCCCTTCCGACAATAAAGACAATGCGACAATATCTTATGCTTTCACCAACCAGAGAATCTCCCAGGGTATAATAGGACGATGCTGAATTCGAGTATATCGACTATATGACCTTCTAAGAGCCTATTGTCTGGTGGTAGCGTGCTATCAATAGTCCTTACGGGCCGGTCTCAACGGGCAGAATGCTCTCTTTTTTGGTTACTTGACGCCTCCGTTTCCAGCATCAACCATAATCACTGACCGAGACTGCGTCGCGAGAATTGAATCGACGGTTTTCGGACTAAGGGACCTCCCTATCACTAAATCCAACAATGGCGCTGGATTCGTCGCCGTCGTCACAGAAACAGTCTCTTGAGCGATACGAGGACGGCCGACCGCGTTTTCAAGGATGTACGAACATTCGAGACTTTGAATTCTTGGGAAAGCTGGGCGAAGGAACATTCGGGTCAGTTCTGTCGTGCGCAGGCGTTATTCGATACATTGCTGACCTGGTATTATCGTGTAGAGAGGTCTACAAGGCTCGTTCGAAACGAGATGGCACGATTGTTGCTCTCAAGAAGATCCTGATGCACAATCAAAAAGATGGCGTAAGATCAACAGCCCTGTCTTTGGTGATTTCTCAGCTCCGGATCTAAAATGAAAATCGGTTCTAGTTCCCCATCACCGCTTTACGAGAGATCAAATTACTCAAAATGCTTTCCCATCCGAATGTATTACGCTTGCCAGAAATGGCCGTCGAAAAGAACAAAGGTGCTTTGATACAGCTGGCAGTTGTTTAAGTGAATCAGGCCAACCAATATTTTTCTATAGGCGAAGGACGAAAGAAACCGATCATGTATATGGTCATGTTCTATCAGGAGCATGATCTATCCGGACTTCTCGAAAACCCAAATGTCCATTTTACAGAACCGCAAATCAAGTGCTACATGTTGCAGTTACTTGAAGGAGTGCGCTATCTACACGAGGTACGTTTGGTCATACTTGACGGATTTTTCACTTTCACGTTGACTGATTGACATTGAACGGAAGAGCGGAATATTGCACCGAGACATGAAAGGCGAGTAATGTTGCCTATTCTTGGAAATTAAGTCTAATTTGTATGGACAGCTGCAAATCTCCTTATAAGCAATAAGGGCATCCTACAGATTGCGGACTTTGGACTTGCTCGACCGTACGATGAGAGGCCCCCGCAACCCGGTAAGGGTGGCGGCGAAGCGAAGCGTGATTATACGCCTTTGGTGGTTACAAGATGGTACAGACCTCCTGAGCTACTTTTACAGCTTCGACGATACACAACTGCTATTGACATGTGGGGCGTTGGGTAAGAAAAAGTATACCATCTATATCAAGTTGAAGCATTTTGCTAATTGTTGGAATATGCAGATGCGTCTTTGGCGAAATGTTCAAAGGCAAGCCTATCCTCGCAGGCAATAGCGATTTGAATCAAGCGCAGTTGATATTTGCGCTCGTTGGCTCGCCGACAGAAGAAACCATGCCGGGTTATAGTTCTTTGCCTGGCTGTGACGGAATCAAAGATTTTGGCAATAGACCAGGCAATCTCAACCAGGTCTTTAGAGAGTAAGACATATCATATTGAAACGGGCAATTGATTCATATTTGAAAGACCTTGCAACTGATTCTTTTTTTCACGACAGACAAGGCCCATTGATGATCTCTCTTCTCAGTGAATTTTTGAAACTCGATTGGCGCAAGAGGATCACCGCTGTGGATGCCCTAAAACATCCCTACTTCACCAGTCCCCCGCTCCCTGCTCGCCCAGGGGATTTGCCACAATTTGAGGACTCTCATGAACTAGATCGCCGACAACAACGGCAGAAGCCGAAGCCTCCTATACCTCCCAATGCGGCAGCAGGAGAGAGCGACTGGTCGACGGGGACAGGGCCTCGTGCAGCAGCCGGACAAAGCAGTCGTCTTCCTGGTGGTCTACCACGCGGCGGCCCTGGTTCGGGTTTTCGTCGTGGCTTCAATGTAAGACTATCACTCTAGAGTCTTCGAGTTTCATGGAAAACTAATTACATAACAGGATGGACTTCCACCACGACCGTCCCCAGTCACGCAGCCTGGAGGGCCGGGTCGCAGACCAGACAATCGTCCACCCGAACGGCGCAAGGATGGATGGACTAACAATGGTCGCGGCGAAGGTGTCCGTCCCGATACCTATATGCCTCGATACGACAATGACAACGCCGCAAGTCACAGCAGAAATGGCTATAATCACAATGACGGTGGCCCAGGACCTGCCCCCGTTGGACAAGACAACCGTCGATATGGAAATCGAAATAATTACCCTAACAACACCAGACGACGCAGCCAGAGCCCGCTGCCGAGGGAAAGAAGTCGTGAAGACACTTATAATCTATACCGTCGGTGAAGGCGATTCTTAGACCAGCTGGTGGTTTTGTTTCGACATAGAGTATGCGCATGACTATTTCATCAATATCAATCTAGAAACTTAATGATAATACATGGATTCGGAGAAAAGCTTGATTGAATGGTATAATTTTGGGGTAGCCCGCTGTTGAGTGCAACCTAGCCCACGCACAAATGAAATAGGAAAGTTGTCGTTGAGGAACATAAGCGTGAATAAAAAAAGCATATAAATCGTAAATTGCACCAAACGTACTTTTATCAGCAGTCCCGTTGAATACGACTGCCTGCATCAATTGAGGGTGCTGTCTGTACAGTTTTTTTTTAAATCATTTGCTAACCCACAAAAAGGTGCATCATTCCCTATAACGCCAGGCTATGTTGAAATGTAGAGATTAAATGTCAACCATAGGGATTTTTCGAGTCGAGTATTTTAGTAAAGAATACGTGTCATAATACGAGCTGTGTTGATGAGAATAAATGTCAACGAGATTCATGGTTGTGGAGATATCTAGTTTGGGCAGAAGTGAACTCACATGAAAGACTTTCTAATCTCGCGTAAAGGTCTTTGATAGTAGGCACGTCGACTTGGCTGATATCAGCCATCAAGTAGGCCACCTAGGATTCAGTCAGCATTATATTCGAGTTTGAGTTAGACGGGAGTAATCATACGTCGTCTCGGCTATCAGTCATCTGCTTATCAACGTTATGGTCACCAAGAATCTCGTTGACTGCATCCATATTAGTTCCCGTCTGCTCGAAACAAGAGAATCGAGGAGAGACTATACCTTTTCGAAGCACACCAGGAACGTTCTGGTGAATATAGATCACCTGTGAAAAAGACGTATTAGCTTCATGTCAAATCAATACAGTCAGGAAACAACATACTCGAGCATGATTAGGCTCGTCAATGGTCAAAGAACGCAGATTGACCTCTGGCAGATTGACTGCTCCCAAAGTTGAGCCCTCGTTGACGTATTTGACCAATGCTTGGCTAACTTCAATACCAATGGCGCTTTGCGCTTCCTCCGTGCTCCCACCAATATGAGGTGTAAGTATAATGTTCTTCAAGCTGCGGAGATCAGTGGCCCAAGTGTTGAGTTCATTGTGGAAGTAATCGCCGTTCCCAGCGGGTTCATTTGGGTAGACATCGAGAGCAGCGCCGGCAATTTTACCTGCGCGAGAGGCCTGGATCAGAGCCGGGATGTCCACAACGCTTCCACGACTGGCATTTATTAAATAGCTTCCCGTTTTCATCTGTTCGAATTGCTTCTCGCCGATCATGTTCTGAGTTTCGGGAATTTCAGGTACGTGAAGCGTCACAAAATCGGCTTCGCGGAGTAGGTCTTCGAGGGTTGGGACCTGCCGGGCCGTTCCCATGGCCATCAAATTGACTACATCGTAGTAAATAACGTTCATGCCCATGGCCTCAGCCAGCACGGACAGCTGTGAGCCAATATGTCCGTAACCGACGATTCCTGGAAGCGATAATTAGAAATCTGCATACCATAGAAGTAGTGTTATTGAGTCGAAAGATTTCAAATCCTACCGAGTGTTTTCCCACGAACTTCCCAGCACTTATTGCTCACTTTATTCCAGGTCCCATTGTGCATCTCATTTGATCGATCACCGAGTTGCCGAGCCAAAACGACAATCTCCGCAATAACCAATTCAGCCACACTGCGCGAGTTACTAAAAGGCGAGTTGAACACGGCAATTCCGTTATCGGCGGCAAACTTCAAGTCGACTTGATTGGTTCCAATGCAAAAGCATCCGATCACAATGAGATTCTTGGCTTCTTTGAGCACCCGTGCGGTGAGTTTGGTTTTGGAACGAATGCCGATGACATGAACGTCTCTAAATCAGATCGGTTAGTACATGGATAAAAACCAGTCGAATGGACTGCGGTCTTTCAATAAGATTAGAAGCTCACCTGATTTTCTCAATGAGCTGATCTTCCGGTAACGAAGTCTTGAGAAATTCCACCTGATAGCCTTGTGCAGCAAGTATGTCTCTACCGGTTTGGTTGACGTTCTCCAGCAGCAGAATCTTGATATCTTCAGTGGCAAAGGGCTTGAGATGCTTCGCTGCCGTGGTAGCCGCAGCGAACGAGGCAGCAGTGCTTTGCACCGCCGCAGCTGAAAAGCCGAAGCTGGATGAGAGTGCTGAAGAGTTCAGGGCTGCCGGGGACGTTGATAGACCCAGACTGCGGGACACTTGGTGTGCTGGGTCCTCTCGGGGTACTAAAATATCTCTTGCGGACGACATCGCGAGCAGTTTGCTGTCTGACGGAGGATCCAATGTCAAATTAAAAGGAAGAGATGGCTCAATTGAGTGTATATTCGACAGAGAAGCTCAATGAACAGTAGAATAGACGGTTTATTTAAGGAAAAAGAAAGTAGAAATCGTGACTCAATAAATTTTTGGCTTTCTTTCCCCCCACCAAGACTGAATGACTGTTTTCTTAGTAAGGCGGGCAAGCTCCGTTTTCGGGCTCCGGAGAAGAACTTTTTTGCTGATTCTATTTTCCCGTTTTACACATCGGTCCTCACCAGTAAAATCACGCCATTCAATTCAGTCTGCCATCTCCATGACTCACTATTCATTATTTCGGATTCCGGTTGTGGCTTATAACCGGATATTTCTTTCAATTATATATTAACAGCATGAGAGGAAAAGAGAGAAGAGGTAATATAGATCATTCAATTCAACTACATTAGAATATTTCCATTAGAAAACCTCTTGCAGTTGTACGTACATAATCCCGGGATGGACAGACAGGTTTGTCTCTTCATACCTTGAGATCTTGGAGCTGTTTCGCGGCGCCAGATACCCCGCCTGCCTTGCCCTTCTTTGCAGAAGTGGTGTCCTTCGGTAACTCGCGAGTAAATGGAAGGAATGTGGGAGCTCCAGGAATATATTTTTGCAAAGGCTCAGGCACGTTGAAACCCTATAGAATAGTGGCAATGTCAGCGCGGGTTCATGGACACTTACAACAAAAAACATGGGTACTCACGTCCTCGGTCTGGTAATTTTCCAAGATGCAGCACAAGGTCCGCTCAGTAGCGCACAACGTGGCATTCAAAGCATGAACATATGACTTCTTCGCGTCTGCTTTCTTTGCGCCAAATCGAATCTCCAACTCGCGCGTCTGGTAGTCTGTACAATTTGAACAAGAGACAAGTTCCTTGTATTCTCCCTGGAAAGGGAACCAAGCCTCAAGATCGTACTTCTTAGCCGCAGCGTTGTTTAATGCACCGGAAACGATGGAAACGACTTGGTAGGGAAGTCCGAGCGACTTGTAAAATTCTTCGGACGTTGCGATCATTTCGTCAAAAGCCTCCCATGACTTTTCAGGCTTGGTCAAGACAAATTGTTCAATCTGCGACGGTCAGCAAACGTCTGAGCGATACCTAAGTGTAGGGAATAATGCCTTTTCAAATTGGTGGACTCGGAAGATGCCCCAGGCGTCTTTACCGTGAGAGCCAGCTTCTTTGCGGTAACAAGTGCTGTAACCAGCGTATCTGATGCAAATTAGGCTCTCATTCTTTGAAAATATTCCAGCTAAAGGTCCACAGAAGAAGCAATTATCACTTACTTGACTGGAAGGTCTGCCTCGAGCAGCCATTCCTCACTGTGCAAAGCTGACAAGGGCTGCTCGGAGGTCGCAATGAGATATTTATCCGTATCCTTATCATCGCTTTCCGTAACCTTGTATAGCTCTTCGTCGAACTGCTCTAGCTGCGCAGTCTTGGCCATAGCTTCCTTGAGCATGAATTGCGGCGGTTGGTTGGGTTTGTATCCTTTTTTGAATAGGAATTCAAGTCCATAGTTGACGAGCGCGAGGTTCAAAAAGAGGCCGTATCCCGTCAAACAATACCCACGATGTCCGACAATCTTTACGCCGCGTTCCGGATCGTAACCGTCGAGACGAGTGAGAACTTCGTGATGCGACAAGCAGTCGCGCTTCTCGACCTTGACGTTTTCCGGGGCCCAGGTTCGCTCCACGACGTTGTCATCCTAGAAGATCAAACCCCCAATTAGAACTCCAGAATCTATACAAAAAAGACTCAGAATGGCACAAAGACACAATAGCATACCTCGTTATTGCTGATAGGGACGGAGTCATGAACGTAGTTCCCAATGGTCTTGATCTTCCTATCACGCTCCTTTTCCTTGACCAGCGCATTCTCGTCGGCGAGTTTCTTTTGCTTTTCCAACTCAATCTTTTGTTGCATCAACTCAGATGCGTCCTCTTTGTTCTATACACAATTATTAGCAATCAGAGAGCTTTTCCTGTCTTCTTTTCTGCCTTCATTCAACGCGAGCAACTGCAGACCTTTTTCTTCTGACCGATTTCCTTTTGTACTGCATTGATTTTGGAGCTGATCTGAGTCGTTTCGTATCTTGCTACAAGAGTAGAAGTCAGTTTGAATCCTAACTTAGCAAGTAGCTATCATATCAATTTCTCTCTTTCTTTTTCATTACCTCGTCGGGCAGCTTCAAACAGCTCCAAAACTTCCTCCACAACACTCTCAGGCGCAAATCGACGCCGTTGACTTTCTCTGATCTTATTCAAATCGCCACCGCGATCAGCGACAAAGTCGTTTACGTCCAACATAGCGAAGGTCAAATGTTTCTCGAATGTTGACACAGGATGTGTTTCTGTCGGTCGTGTTTTTTATCGCGGGGAAGGGAGTAGTAACTTAACTTTGTGTAAAATAAATCCGAAGAGGAAAGAGGGGCAGCGTAATTAACGTTACAGATATGAGAAACAATACCGTAATTAATAATACATGTGTAATTTCGCATACAAATATTGAAATTACTGATTAGGGTCGCCATACCCGATAAGGAACGAACGAGTCACCAAGGTACACGTACAAGTCCAAGGACAAGTCGTACATGTACTTATTAAAGAGTCAACAAGAAGGGACAAGAACGTTCGTCCACTTCTTCAAAGAACGCCAGCATCCACAGTACAGTCCGGTCAATCAGAAGAATCACCTTCAAATTGAGCCAAAGAGTCGCCAAAAAGAATAAGAATAACAAACAAACCTCGCGAGTTTTCACCGATTACAACATCATCATCTCATGTCACGATGCAGCAAGTAAATCTTTGCACCACATAATAATTTCCCAGACTACCAACCAAGCAGCCAACCGGTTCACTCTGGCTTACGGCTGCTCTCCGGATGATCATGACCGCCATCACATGACAACACATTTATTATCTCCCGTTGGCTGCGAAGGGTTCTGCGACTTCTCAATCTCACCAATCATCAGATCAAATGCCTTGGCCACGTTGGAGTCGAGCCGGGCACTGGCCTCGGTGAAACCACAGTTGAACTGCTGCGCGAGCTGGCGACCTTCTTCAATCTGAACCTGTCGTTGGTCTGCGTTGAGATCGCTCTTGTTGCCGACAATCACGAGCGGTACCCAGTCCGCGCCCTACAGGTCAACGCAGTCAGTTACTTGTCGTTCGCAAAAAGAAGAAGAAAAAAGAAGGAGGAGGAGGAGGAGGGCAGCTGAGACGAGTCCAGCAGGCCAACGGCAACACGGCAAGGGTTCATTACCAGATGGTTCAGAATCTTATCCCGGATCACCGTCACCATATCGAAAGACTGTCGCGATGCCACCGAGTATACAATAATATAGCCATGGATACCAATGAAATGCTTCGAGTTCAGAATGCTGTACTCATCCTACAAAAAAATTCACCCGATATCAGCTTACTCACTTTCCGGCAAGAAGGTACAGCATTCAGTCAAGGACACAACATACCTGGCCAGCGGTATCAACGATCTCGGTCGCATAATCCTGACCTTTGTGCTTGATTATACGGCTGAACGTGTTTTCAATAGTCGGGTAATAACTCTCGACGAAATGGTGGTCGACAAAGCGAACGGTAAGCGACGATTTGCCTGTATGCAGAAAAGAACAGTCACCAATTAGCGCCATGTCTTGAGTCTTGAGCCAATCTGGCTGATGCCAACTATATGCGAAATATGCAAAATAGAGAATAACACGTATCTCCCCCGCGTTGGCCAGGTATACGACGATCAAACTTACCGACAGAGCGACTGCCGACAATGGCGATCTTGCGTTGTTTCGGAGGCGCAGGCATATTGCTTTTTCTCGGTTTCTTTCTTCTTGATTTCCTTTCTTTTTTTCCCCTCTTGTGCTGCCTTCTCTATTTGATTTTTGCCGCTCCAATCCAACAATCAAGTCTGAATGTTAAGAAAAGCAGGAGGCTCAAGCGTCGATTGAGCGAAATTGCCGCAGAAACAAACAAATCAATCCGGCTTTTTTGATTTGTTAGTTCGGGACGGCATGGCATGGATGGACGGAATAAATAGGTACTGTACCGGCAGGATGACAACGACAATAACGATAAGTTAACAACAACGAGCGACCGTCAGCAGTGACGAGAATAGAAGAATATAGGTGGAGGTGGGATGAGCACAGGTCAATTTCAGGACAGAAATTGATATAGTCTCGATTAGAGGCTCATATAATAAAAAATCAAGAGCTTGCAGAACAGAAAACGAAGTTGCAGCAATGGGTCTGCAGCTCGTGTACGGTTTGATGCGAAAAGAGAAACCTGGATGATGTTGATGTTCTTTTGATGATTTAACCATGCAGCAAACCAACTCGTAGTAGTTAGTTGGAGGCGGGAGACCAAGAGAAGCATCGATCGGATGAACAAATGATAATAAGTTGACCGCCTCCGCAGTGACTTAGCTCGGGTCTAGACTCTCCTGCATTCCAACACCCTAACCCTGACAACCCCGACTTACAATATGACGAGTATTTAACTAGCTATTTTATATTTTATATTACTCCCATGTCAAACAGACTAAGTCGGTCAACAGGTGCTTAAACTATTAATTGACCCAATTCATGGCTGAGCTGCTAGCTATTTATAGAATGTAAAAGCCTCGTCTCATGCATCTCATAGTTCATCGGATGCATCTAGTGGAGACGCAAAGCCGAGTCGGTCCATGTGCAACGAAGAAACACTGCAGTGCGCCACTGTCGTACAACGGCATTTTTATGTGCCGATCGCATGGATCTGATTCAGTATCCGCTGTAGACGAACAGTGAATTCTTTATCAGACTGCGCCTGCTGGAGTTCTTCGTCTACCTTTCGATGGTAGTGGAGAAACTCCTCCACCGTGGCCAGAAGTCGCACCAGCCCGGTCCCTTTCATTGATGCCTGGACTACTCTATATGCATCTCTATCGAGACAAATAGCACTCAGCAGGATGGATAGGTATCCGAACGCGACGTTGGAATGTGTTTGAACAACAGAGTCCGCCTGCTCCGTAGAATAAGGTCGTAAGTACGAAATTCAAGGTATAAGGCAAATCAAAAGGCAAATCAAGACAAAATGGAGATTCAAGCAACTCACCTCCGATACACTATCCAAGCCTCTTGTGAATATATATAACAGTCGTTCTAGCAGTGATTGAGAATCTATTTTCTGGTTGATGATATCCTGCCTCGCAGTTTCGCTAACTTCGGTTAAATTGATCAAAGCTCCCAGAGCAAGAATCACAACATCTAGAGAATCTTTCTTCTCATCGATGAATTGGTTTTCTGCAGCGGTGTCATAGTTTGAAATGACAATGCTGACTAGGCCATGGATGACTTCCGACGTTGCAAAACTTTCGCAGAGATGAGGACTGGCGTTCGTGATATTCAAAAGCAGTCGAAGATGTAGCGTTAAAAGTTGGATGTCGTGCGCCGCTGTTTTATGGCTGAGCGAAGATAATAAATGACTCGACTTAGTAAGCGGCAATAGGGCATCCTGTTGGGCTTGGGTTGTAATGTCCGAAGCGGTGGTGTATGTTTCTAAGATTGTGACGATGCCTTCCACGTCCATATAATTCTCCAAGGGTTCGTCCCGGCTGGCCACTTCATTGGTGTATTCTAACAGAATATCAACCAGTTGAGAAATCACACCAGTCGGAATCGATTCTGCAACGTCCTTCTCCCGGAGTCGACGTATTGTGGAGTAAAGACAGCGCAGAATTAGACGGCGCGGCGACAAAGCCGTTGATTCCTGCTCATCCAATCGTGTAACACGACCGAAACCAATAGCAATGTCACGTATAGCTGCCTGATTGACCCGAGAGAGTGCAAGGCGACGCTGCGAGACAAATTTTGAAACTCCCTCATCCAAGGGCAGCAATGAAGAAGACAGGTCGATGAGTTTTGACCACAAACTAGCCCAAACAGTAGATGGGATATGATTCGAACGTAGTAACAATGCGCAAGCATAGGCCGAAAGTAGCGACGACACCAGGTCTGGCCGTGGCAATTGGCATTCAATCAGGCGCTTGAAGCCCCCTATTTCAATAAAGCGCTGCACAAATTTGTCGTCTAGCAGTTTCTCGCACAGCTGTATATAACCGCCACGTCGAACTGAAGCCGACGAAGAGCGATCCTCAATATCTTCAAAAACAGAATCCACAAGTCCCTGGAAACGAGCATTCACTCCAGCTCTGCGCAACTCGTGAATGCTACTTATCGTCCCCATAGTTTCACTTTGATTCGCGTCTGCGTCGTCCTTTAAAGTCTGCTGTAACGGCGGTGCTAATAGACTGGCAGAGAAATCAGCGATAGGATCGGCGGCAGAATCCACTTGGAGGTCAATATTTCGAAGAAATGATCGTTGACGGGCATAAGTAACTTTTGGACTGCCTGATTGCGGTGATGCCTCGACCAAAGCCTGGGTTCTCTGGCTCCATTGCGATGTGCTTTGACTGTCGTTGTTGTTCAGAGATTTCTGCGAGTCCCCCATCGTTGTAGGGGTCACTTCTCTGGATCTCTTGATCTCAGTGACTTGCTCCGGCAGCGAATCCCGTTCACTGTCTGCTGTTTCTGAATCATCGTCTTGGTCTGATAGCGAGCCCAGCGCGTCGACCAGCCGTTTTCGCAATGGCGTTATCCCGACATCGGTCTGACTTCGTACGAAAGTGCGACTACGCGACGATGGTGAGGGCTTAGCGGCGGTCTCGTCTGGTGAAAGACTGACCCTGGAGTCCATGCTTTTTGCTGTAATATCAACTTTCGGCACGTCCGACATGGAGCGATATAGTGAATTTCCTAGAATTTGTGAGAAGGAAATCGAGTCAACTGTTGATCAATCACCTACTCGAGCCATAAGTGTTCTTCACGCCTGCACCACGCCTTATTTGCGGCCGAGGACTCTTCACTTTCTTTTCATTATCATTATTATTGTCGTTGTCGTCGCCGTCATCTGTTGGAGTGAGTTTGCGCCGCTTCGGTGACCTCACGCTGGGAGGACTATTCTGGCCGGGCGATTTCGGTTCCCGTGCGGTATCCTGTACAGGTGAATCAATCAAGCTTCGAGGCTGAATACCCGTCCTGGAGCGTCGCGATGGTACACCATTCCCATTTGCGTCTTTGGAAATCTGAGAATTCTGCAGTCGTGCTGCTCGCGACTGCGCACTTTTGCCGTATGTCACTACCCTGCGGGGTCTATCAGGTAAAGTCCAATCCATCGTGAGCAGTTCGTCGCGTTGATTTTGTAGATTGTTATGAAGTATCTGAAATTGGATTGGGTTCAATATTTGCGACGTTTACTGTTGAGTATGTAGAGTCGTCGCTCCATTCCAGAAGCCGCGTCTTTCCTTTAGCGGGGGGCCTTGCTTCAAGAAAGATTCATGCGGTCGCCTGGATATGCCAGATATTGCCAGAGGGTAAGAGAGAATTAATGCACTTATCGACCAAGAGACCCGACGCAGAGGAGCCAGTAACTGAAATACTGTCGAATGGTTGAAGTTGGACAAGATTAAAGATGAAGCTGCATTCGTCACTGACTGATTTGTGAAGACCTTAGTCAGTCAGTCAGATAAGTCAGCCAATCAGAGCTTGTCAGTCAAATGTTCCTACTCCCCCACTTCTCCTCCCAAATGAGCGATTCATCGGTGACTTGATGGTACATATTTTATATTCTATCTATACTAGACAACTTGTGTATCTGTCGGTATCCTTCAAGTAACTAAGTAACATCATTATCTCATTTTCTAATATAGGATCAACTCAAAAGTAATCAGCAAGAACCAGGATCTTATCTCGGTACATATCAGTCGGCAGAACAGATCGAAAAGTATGTCGATTCAAAGGAGGCATAGCTTTGATTGAGTACCATTTTTAGAATCACAATATATTATGAATACAGAAGTATATAAATAACAATGTGCATTGTACCGAGTCGTGGAATAATAATAAGCACGGCGCATGCATACAATTTATCTGCTTGGGGTACCTACTATCTTATCGTCGTTATCGGACGGCTTACCTTGCCTTATTTTCAGGGCATCGGCCAGCGGTCTGCGGCATCTGCAGACAACTTCCGCTTCCAGAAACAAGATTGGGTTTCTCTATAAATCACACTGATTGTCCATATTCAAACTCGATTACACCCCCTTCCTGAAACTAATAGCCATGGCTACCTCACGAAACGAAAACATCCCTTCACCAGCCCAGGGAGTCGGTCCCTTCTACCGACCTGAAGGCGAGAAGCCCACGGCGACGGTCTCTAAGGAAGTGTCCTTTGAAAATGTCCACGTGCTTCCTCAGACACCCCAATTGATCGCTTTATTAACGTATGGATGCATACCCAAGAGTCTTCTGTTTATGTTTCGGTCGTTCTTCCCATGCTAATCACATGGTTATAGCATGATCCGAGACCAGAATACCCCTCGCGCAGACTTTATCTTCTATTCCAACCGGATTATCCGTCTGTTGGTCGAAGAAGGACTCAATCACCTTCCCGTAGTAGAGAAATCCGTGACCACACCAGTTGGACGATCGTATCTCGGCGTGAAGTTCGAGGGCAAGATATGCGGTGTCTCGATCATGAGAGCGGGTGAGGCAATGGAGCAAGGATTGCGAGATTGTTGTCGATCTGTTCGCATCGGCAAGATTCTGATCCAGCGAGACGAAGAGACGTGTCAGCCAAAACTCTTCTACGATAAGCTCCCTGCTGATATCGCCCAGCGCTGGGTTCTGCTGCTGGATCCCATGTTCGCGACGGGCGGTTCGGCAACAATGGCTGTCGAGGTTTTGAAGTCTCGAGGTGTGCCGGAAGAACGAATCTTATTTTTAAATTTGATTGCGAGCCCCGTCGGTGTGGCCGATTTTGCCGAGCGATTTCCCAAGTTGAGGGTTGTCACGGCCTTTATCGATCAGGGACTCGACGAGAAGAAGTACGTCAAGTCAAGTTCTCGCGCTACGAAAGTCGTATTACTAATGAAAGATGCTAGGTACATTGTCCCTGGACTTGGTGACTTTGGCGACCGATATTATACCCTGTGAAAGCGAGTGGCTGGACTTTGTGCATTCTTCCTTGATCATTCGAAACTGGAGTTCTGACATCAAAAGACCGTAGTAATTCAAATTCCATTTTATATGAATATATATAAATAAATATCACTTAAATTATAAAAATCCGGATCCCCTCAACGTGTAGATAGATAGAACGCCGACAGACTCCGAGCCTCGTTGTAAAGAGATGTAGATAGGTAAATGCGACGATCGTGCGGGATTTCTTTACACAACACGTTGCCGCGGAGCGTTCAAAGATCTTCTTGCACAGCATCGAGATCAACGGCTTCCCGACCCGGCGAACTGCGAGAATACGCCGGCTGCGAATCTGTCGCATCGTATGTATTGGCCTTGGATTTAGCGACGGCATCGCAAGCGTCTACCCAGTCCGAATAGACATCGACGGCGGCCGATAGATCTGTAGTAAATAACAAGATTGAGTGCCTGAGCTGGGTCATCGTCCCGGCGGAGATTGTTTGAAAATGCGACAGAGATACATACAGTTGATTCCGGTTTGAAACCGCTGACCGCAGACTTTACACGAAAGATTTCCGACACCGAGTTTCTTGTCCAGTTTGACTGTAACTGAGTTTTCGTGATTGCAAAACAGACAGGCGAATGTGGTCGCGAGAGGTTCTCTCTGTTCATGGATCAATTCAAGACCACGACTATAGCAGCTGTATTCGTATGCGCACCTTTTTTGGACCTTGCGGACCGCGACTCGACTTCTTTCGTTTGCCCTGGTTGACATTAGATCTTCGATTCGCAGGAACCCTCGTCTTTGAATGTACATACCATGATTGGGTGTGGCTCTTGTCGTGGGTGTGAAAAGAGCGCAAGAAGAAAGTGAGTTGCAGTCAGTCAATATTCAAGTCAATCAGTTAAGTTTAGTTAGTCAGATAGAGAGAGCATCAACCATGACGACTCACGCTAAAGATTACTAATAAAAGCCATATATGATTGGCCGACAGATGAAGCAGCCGCTAGTCATTTCTGGACTAGAGTCTGACTGCCAAGAGTAGTTCACGTGACCGAGGCTTAGGGCGGAGCCCCAGTGAGAGAGCAAACCTCGCTTAGCGCAGATTGTGGGATGTTGTTCCCAGAAGAGGTTTTTATCTCAAGGCCTCATCTTCCCGATTCCATCCTTGATAGCGAGCGACCATCCAACTCTTTCTCATCGCAATCATGGCTGTTGGAAAGTAAGAATTCCTTCTCAAATGACTCTCGCATTGCTGGCGAATCTTTTCTTGAATTTGCAATTAACCTTTTCTTTCTTTGGTCTACAGGAACAAGCGGTTGTCGAAGGGCAAGAAGGGCTTGAAGAAGAAGACCGTGGATCCCTTCTCTCGCAAGGATGAATATTCCGTCAAGGTACGCTGGTAGAGATGAGCCCTGACTAGAGGGGTGCTTCTGGAAATAAATGAATAAAGCTAATTGTGAAAATACAGGCTCCCTCCACTTTCCAGACCCGAGAGTATGCTGCCCCCCTTGCGATGAAAATAAATACATTTGGAACTCAAAAAAAAGAAAGATCAGAAACTAATATTCGATTTAAAGTGTCGGCAAAACTCTTGTCAACCGAACCACCGGTCTGAAGAACGCCAACGACTCCCTGAAGGGCCGTATCTTCGAGGTCTCTCTCGCCGATTTGCAGAACGACGAAGAACATGCTTTCCGCAAGGTCAAGCTCCGCGTCGACGAGGTGCAGGGCAAGAACTGCCTGACCAACTTCCACGGCCTGGACTTCACATCCGACAAGCTCCGCTCTCTCGTGCGCAAGTGGCAATCCCTGATCGAGGCCAACGTGACCGTCAAGACCACCGACGACTACCTTGTGCGTCTGTTCGCCATTGCTTTCACCAAGCGACGACCCAACCAGATCAAGAAGACCACCTACGCTGCCTCTTCTCAGATCCGTGCCATCCGCAAGAAGATGACCGAGATCATCCAGCGTGAAGCCACCAGTTGCACCTTGGCTCAGCTCACAACTAAGCTCATCCCCGAAGTCATTGGACGGGAAATTGAGAAGTCGACCCAGGGTATCTACCCTCTGCAGAATGTAAGTTATTCCGTCCTTCTTTACCCCACGCTCATATCCGACCATAATCGATCAATCATATTAATACATATGCAAATACAGGTCCATATTCGCAAGGTCAAGCTCCTCAAATCGCCCAAGTTCGATCTCGGTGCTCTCCTGAACTTGCACGGTGAATCCACAACCGACGACCAGGGTCACAAGGTGGAGCGGGAATTCAAGGAGACGGTCTTGGAGAGCGTTTGATCTAGTTGTTTTTCATTGCCTAGCATCAAATTAAAATGTTTCATTGACGCAAGAGAAAGAGAGGGGGAAAATAATCCTTTTCTCATTTTGACATAAATACACCTTTCTCCATCCTTCAAAGACAAAATTAACGACGATTTTTTTTCTTCGCTTGCGTCCGGTTTTAGTATCCGGCTGGTCTAGACACGGTTTGAGTCGTTATCAAAAGGGAGTACATAGGGTTTATTAATGTCTTCCATCTATGACTTTTAAATTAAATGACTTCCCTGTCTAGCCCTGTACTTGGGAGTAGACTTTATGGACGAGTTTAGACTTTGATCTTTTGTGCACTATCAGCTATCAGTGTAGGATCCGCTATCATCCATGCCTTCCTGTCAAATCCCAAATGATACAACTCCGCTTTGTCAGATTGTCAGACTCCGAAGCTGGCAAACATGACATACGGCTATAAAAGTGCTGGCTCGGGAGCCAGTTTCAGCAGCTCAAATGCCTTATACTTTTGTAAATAAGGCACACCTCGTCTCCAAGCCTTGAGTATCCGAGACGGCTCTGATGGTTTTATGAATTTACCAATCAACCGATGAATCGCCGGCGACGTCCTAAACATAGGATCAAAGACTAGCATATTCGCGTTTCCAGCAGTATCAATTTCGAAGCCAATGATTGTCATAGAGTGGCCGGGGTGTTGGAAATATATGGGCGGGAGATTGGTCTGCACGATCTTTTCGCCACTTTCCAAGACAGAGGCGGGACAGCCGGATTTGAAGTAATTCGCAACGTCTTGCAAGAGTATGTCATGGGCACGAAGGCCGGCAGTCGAAGTGAATGCCGCTGGTATACACCTGATTGCGGACTGTAAGAACAACTCCACCCTATTCGACTCCTGATCACGACGGAAGACTTACTTGATTCCGAGACTGAGAAAGAGAGCCTGAGCCTGTTGATGCAGAACGGTCTCGTCAGTTACCGGACTAAACATATCTAGCACACATACATACCTCTGGTGTTCCGATGTACTTTCTGGTCCCGATGATACCGCCAGTTTCGATTCGACCACTGCTATTGAATCCCATGTCCCACGCTTGCTCGATCATGGTCTGCAATTCTAATATCGACGGAATCCGACCCGAGAAATGCTCGTGGCCTGATATTCGAGCATCGATTATGTGTGAGATGAGCATCTGGATGTTTCGGTAGCCGCAAAACCCGCCTTCTCGCTTGAACTTGAAAATATGACGCACTCGGGGACTACAGAAGAAGACCCTTTGCACGGTAGGATCGTGTCGACACAGTTCACCTAACGCTGGAATGACCTGGGAAGTCTCGTTCTCAGTGTGACCTTTGTCCTTGATCAGCACACCACTGGGTCCAATCTTCGTCTGGGTGTTTTCGATTTGACCGGAGAGAAGTAGCTTTTGTAGCCACGAGGGCATTTGTTTCTCGTGGGCGTAGGGCCCTAGTTCCTTCCGCTACAGTATACAGTCTCAGCACTGATCTTCGTAGATTGAAACAGAAAAGAGGAAGAAACCTACGCCTAATCGTTTGAGAGCGCCGCTACTATGGTCAGCAGAAGTAGACTCCTCTTGCTTCTGTTTTTTGCGACGCTTTGTCTTTTTTCCCTTCAACACGACATCTTTTTCAAGAAAAATGAAATCATCTTTATTGTCGAGTAAATCATCATCTACATGATTGCGAGGGGTTTCAGCGGCGAGGTTCTCATGAGCACTGTTGGCAATACGAGCCTCGGCCTCGTTGAGGCTGCTAGGATCCAGTTGACGGTTATCTGTTTCGTCCAGAGCCACCGACTCTGCCACATGGAGATCCAGATGCGATTGCAGCTCTGATTTTGTGATTTCCTCTCCGCAGCCGTGGGGGCAAGGAACATAGACATCTTCGGGATGGTCAGTAGCCTCTGACGAGTCTGCTGGCGTCACCCAAGTATTGTGCGCAGCGACGGACTCGGATCCCACAAAGGGATCTTCGGGGTGACAGTGGTCGACGTGCTGACTCAAGAAATCAGGGTCGTGATCCTCAAATTCACAGAACGGGCACGATAACAGCACATTGTTCTGTACGGGTTGCGGCTGCATGCTGGACATTCTCGACGTATCGGACGGCACCAGAAATTTTGGCCTGAAATGAGCCGTAGATCATAATTCTGATCACAAAATAGATGTTGTCGACAGCGTGATATATTGGTTTACGTTCATAGCGATGGGCCCTTGTGATGGCTAAGATAGATGTAAGTAGTACAAATTTAGGCAATTCGGGGAAAGTGTGGATCTTTAAGATCTTTAAAGATCTTCAGGCCCGGGGATTCAGGCACCAGGCCAGCGCTGACTCTGCAGTGACTCATATCGAAGTCGACAACGGACGATTCATGATTCATTCTGGTTGCTGATAAGATGCTGATGGGAAGCTGGTCGATAATAATGATCTCTCGAAATTGAGTAAATTGAGTAAATTGAGTAGACGAGAATCGGCAAAACTATCGTCACAATAAACAAGTACATAAGTTAAGTTAGTTAGTACACTACGTACAGTCAGCATATGGAGAATCATGATTGGCTGACGATGATGTGCGCAGAGAATTGCACCGTGATTGGCTGGTTTCTGTCTGTCAGCTTAAGTAAGGCGTCTGAGTCATAAAATGGTACCAAAAGCAGCCTGTCATGGTGGGGAAGCGCCGCATTCGCATAGTAAAAAAAATAAAAATAAAAAAAATTAAGGTCTCTCACTGCGGGATCGGAACGGCCTTTTCTTCCGGCCGAACAGTCTCAGTCACAGTCACAGTCATAATCGTCTTCATCTTCATCTTCATCTTTATTTTCCTACATTCTCGAAATACAGTCCAATTCAATCAATTCAAATCCATCATTGCACAGTGTTAGCATCCTCTACTACCCCCATCCAAATTGCTCATATCTCATATCTCATATCTCATACCCATATAAGACGAAGAAATTCCCCTCATCTCACATCGTATGCGCTCGTCTCTCGCTTCCCGCCTGTTCTCCCTTCACCCAATCGACCGTCCCGCCAAATTCCAATGCCTCTCTCAGATGCCTCGCCGCCGTCAGTAAATGGCGACCGCAATGGAGTCTCAGCAGGCTCGTCATGGACGGTGCAGAAGTTCGGCGGTACTAGCGTGGGGAAATTCGCCATCAATATAGTCGACCATATAGTATTGTATGAAACCTCTCCACGACCTTGTCATTGGCTTGCACTGACGTCCGATTGAAAACAGGCCGAGTCTTGCTGAACAAAAAGTGGCCGTGGTATGCTCTGCGCGCAGCAGCTCGTCCAAGGCAGAAGGGACCACAAATCGGTCAGTACTGGATTCCGTCTCACGTCTCCGAATGCAGACGTTCAAACAAATTGGCATAAAGACTAACTGAACATTGACGTCCACAGTCTCTTACGAGCCGCCCGAGACGCTCAAAATTCGATATCCAAATCCTACGATATTTTAGTTGAAGCCGTCCGGCTAGAGCACGTGGAAGTGGCCGAGCAGCAGATAAAATCCCCCGAGCTTAGAGACCGCTTAATATCAGAAATCAACGAAGAGTGCGCCTTTGTCCTGAAAATCCTCGATGCCGCCCAGACCCTCGGAGAAACCAGCGCTCGATGCGTCGATAAAGTTATTAGTGCCGGAGAGAAACTCAGCTGTCGATTTATGGCTATCCTGCTGCGCGACCGCGGCGTGGATTCAGAATACGTGGATTTATCGGAAATAATTGATTTTACAATCAGCAACGGCAGTCTTGACCAAGCCTTCTACGACCAATTTGCTGCAAATTTAGGCTCAAGGATTCAGGCGTGCGAGTCGCGGGTGCCGGTCATTACGGGCTATTTTGGCCCCGTACCCGGAGGCCTGCTCGATAAAATTGGTCGAGGATATACGGACTTGTGCGCCGCGCTCGTGGCCGTTGGCGTTGGTGCGAAGGAGCTGCAAGTGTGGAAAGAGGTTGACGGCATATTCACGGCGGATCCGCGCAAAGTGCCCACTGCTCGTCTGTTACCGGCAATTACTCCGGCTGAAGCAGCCGAGCTGACATTCTACGGATCCGAAGTCATCCACCCTTTCACTATGGAACAAGTGATTCGGGCAAGAATACCAATCCGAATCAAGAACGTGATGAATCCCAAGGGCAATGGCACTGTCATATTCCCAGACTCCACAGCCGACCTGGAGCGGATGGCCGGCGGGCAGATTACTAAATTGATCCGGTCCAGGAGCGCCAGTGTCCTTTCGGCCCAACTCCCGGGCCCCAAGAGGCCGACTGCAGTGACTATCAAGCACAAGATTTTGGTGATTAATGTCCATTCTAACAAGCGGTCACTATCTCATGGATTCTTCGCCGGCATCTTTTCGGTGTTGGATCGATGGCGACTTTCGATTGACTTGATATCGACCAGCGAAGTTCACGTCTCCATGGCTCTTCATTCCGAGCTTCCGCTACTGAACGGAATTGGCCGGGATGAATACCAGATCATCGACGAGGATCTCCGGGGCGCCATCGAAGACTTGAAGAAGTACGGCACAGTGGATATTATTCCCGAAATGGCAATTCTGAGCCTAGTGGGCAAGCAGATGAAAAACATGATTGGCGTGGCAGGTAAAATGTTCTCAACACTGGGGGAAAACAACGTGAACATTGAAATGATCTCACAAGGTAAATTAAATCTTGCAGTCGTCCCCAGGGCACCCACCGCGGCATCGAAGCGAGATAAAGTACGCTAACGAAGTGGATAGGAGCGAGTGAAATTAATATTTCTTGCGTAATCGACGAAAGAGACGCCGATCGGGCTATCAACATCCTTCATACGAATCTATTCACCTTTTTGGAATGATTTAGCTCGTAGCTAAACGTTTCAGTACTCTCTCTCTCTCTTTTTTCTGCTGACCCACACCTTCGGCATATTTGATGCTTGCGATTGATTGCATGGCAATCTTACTTGTATAGAATTGCAATATTTCTCTGCGTCTTCATCGCCAGCGAAGATACCTAGCTATTGATTTTTATTGCATCATTTCATTTGGTTCTCTGAAAACAAGCACCTGCGGTACTCGTACAGCTGCTGCATGTTAGAGCCATGTTTGATTTTCCACGGCATTTTACAGAACTTACTTGATCGTGGCTGTTCCCATATAGAACTCAGATCAGTTGCATAGAAGACTTGTACATATCCCAACAAAAGAATTCGCCGAGTTGCCTGTCTGCAATTTTTTTCTTCTTTGTGCCTTGTTACCTGTCGGATTATTTTATTCTAGGTTTTGCTAATCATGAGTCCCACTTCGAATAGAGGACAGTGGACCTTCATAAGGCTCGTTGGGGTCGTTAAGAAGTTAGGGTTAGTCGGCAGCTCAGAAGACTCAGCCTTAACCACCTTCGGTCTGTTTTCCGGCGTCGTTACCTACTTTTATATCCATTGACATGACCATCTACGTATTACGTGCATAGGTAGATAGACTCTAAGCTTGACTCCATGGCTCTCCGGAAATAGCAAAGTCAGTTAAGTAAATAGTTAGTAAATTCAGTATGTAACTATACCTTTTGTATAAGTTAGGTGTTCCGCAAACACTAAGCACTATGCACTGTGAGTACTAGTTAAGCAGTGAGCACGAAGTAGCACTAGGTCCAAGGACCTGCATACACCGCCTATTTTCAGACTTCTTTAGTGCCGCCCAGCCAGCAATGATCTTCGTCATGCTGCTTCTGCTTCACTCACAATCTATGCTAAGAATGTGCCGGTGGCTAGTGGTATTCTTCGTGTCTTACCCATAAAATGAACCAGTCTTTTGGAAAATACTGAAACAGGTCTCTACTCTCGGTCACCTTTCGGCATAAACTCGAATTTCAAGATCCAGGCACACTCACGCCCGTCCTTGCTTTTTTGAAAGTCTTAGGGTTAGTTAGTTCGTCCGATGTTGGCGGCCAGGCCGGCGGTACTCGGATAAGCATGCTAGACTTACCCTTATTGTTCAATAGAATGATAGGACGATAGGACGATAGGATGAGAGGGCACAGTATGCTGTGGATTTGTGCACAGCATGCATTATACTACATTCATTCATTGCACTGTGGTCAATATCTCTGCAAGGGATGTTGATGTTGCATGATAAAATACTCCGTCGTTACTTCGAGAGTCGAACAGTTATTAGTCAACTAGGTAGGCAGGTCGAGTCAGAATTAGGGTTAAACAGGCTACTAAGACGGCCGCATACGTAATGCGCCGGTTGAAGCTGGCAGACCCAATCAATTCCAGGAAGTCTCGGTCCAGACCACCGATGACATAAGGTATCACGAGATTGGTGATTGATGATTGGCTCTTCGGGATACCATGATACTAGCGCTGCCAACGCACCAGAAAAAACGCGTCGACGCGTTCGGCTCCAGAAGCATAAAAAAAAAAGAGAAAAACAACAACGCGTCTCCCCCTTCGCTCCTTCCTGTTTTCCCCCTTCCCTCGCTCCCTTCCTTTCCCCCAAAAATCCTTGCTCCTTCCCTCCCTTCCTCGCTCGCTCTCCTTCGCACCTTCCTCTCCTGCTGTACTCCGTACTCACTCTAGATCCCGTGACTTTGACAGTCATCTCATCTCGCTCTGCTCGGCTAAGCATTTGGCAAAACTTCCCTCTCAGTAGTCCCATCTCCTCATCCCGTTTTCCCTTGTACAACCTCTTCTTCATCTATCTTCTATCCGCTTCAGTACAGACAGACAGACAGACAGACATCAATTCATAAGACTCGCTGGCTGAAACCTGCACCTGCACATATTGGCTTGGACAAGAAACACACTAGCATCCTTAGCCTATCGATAACCATCGCGCAAATCCCCGCCTAGCTTCGTGGGCCTCGATCACTCGCCAATCGCTAATCGCTCAACGCCAATGCGGGACTGATCACGACGCGACTGGCAGGAATTCTCTGGGAACTTTGAATTTGAAATAACCAGGAAAATCCGATCCGCGTCCCGCCTACTTTTTAGTCCCATTCAGCGCGCCACAAGCTGAACGGCTTCAACCCTGGTCCAGTCAATCGCTGCTCCGCCCTTGAGACCTGCTTTGACTGGTCCGGCTCCATTCCCATTCCCATCTCCTCGTCTGCTCGCTCGCCTTGTATTCTTAGTCCTCCCCGTTGGGCCTCGCCGCCGGTTTTCTTCTTCTTCGACATCATCTGGACTGTCTCTTCCACCCAGCATCTATCTGTCGCATTCACCTCTTCTAAGGATATTACTCTATTCAACGCTGCGTTGGAGATACGAAAGTTATCCTCTCAAAGGCATTCTGACATCAATTCAAACAGCAGTCGGAGCGCAACAGCCCTTGCTATTCATTCAACCAATATCAGCCGCTTGGTCCCATCGCGTAAATGCTCGGCCATCGTTGAATTGCGCCGGCTCAAGTATCAACCTTATCGGCGGCGAGAATAATTTTTTCTCGCGCCTGATAATCAACCACCGTTATAACTTCAGCCTCTTTGGCTTTCTCTCTCGACATGTCGTCAGCTCAGCGCTTGTTAGGCCTGAATAAAACAACGATGCCTCCTGCATCATCATCATCATCATCCACTCAACCAAAAAAGCAGCCCGCTGCCTTACAACCATCGCCTTTACCTCCTCATCCTGGATACTCTACAACACAGTCTGCACCCTACGTGCTCAATCCACCAGCTCCTCTGGAACGCCGGAAATCATCACCTGCCAAAGGATCTCAGCGACCTCGAACTTCAGATTCGAATCAGAGCCGACTTGGTTTCTTCCCCATCACGGCGCCTTCGCCAGCTATATTTCCCACAGACTCTCCAATCAAGAAAAGCTCAAATCAACATCTTCATCGACGCGCGCCATCATTACCAACGCAAGCTGCGTTCACCACTTTCCCCAGCGCGCCGGCTCAATACCCAGTACATCATTACGGACCAGGGTATCCTAACGACACCTTTGTCGATTTTCCGGACCCTTCTTGTCAAGTGAGACCATTAAAGAGAACTCTTATGGATGCAGCGCCTCTGAGCGACGGTCCCGCTGCCAAAAAACAGAAATGCGACGAGTCGCCCACAACAGTACTTCCTGAACCGCACGAAATGCCTCTTGTGGAAGACGACGGATCCAAGCCACCGTACAGTTACGCTGTGCTCATAGGCATGGCAATATTGAGAGCGCCCGGTCGAAAGTTGACTTTGGCGCAGATCTACAAATGGATCTCTGACACTTTTGCCTTCTATCGCTCCGGTGACTGCGGCTGGCAAAACAGTATTCGCCATAATCTCAGTCTTAACAAGGCTTTCATCAAACAAGAACGTCCCAAGGATGACCCAGGAAAAGGAAATTACTGGGCAATAGAGCCGGGAATGGAAACACAGTTTCTCAAGGATAAGTCTGCACGCCGAGCGACACTGTCCAGCATTCCTCTACCCCCGCTTCTCCTACAAAGGGATGTACCGTCGTTTCCTCCTCAGCCTAGTACATCTATGTGGAGAGTTCCTCCTCCGCCTCCTCAGCCGTCGCTACCTCCGTCGTCGTCTCAACTCCCTGCCGAACTTTCGCAGATTCAGGAGCCATCGTCTGACGCGACCCTTCTCGCTTCGGATCCTGCTCTTCAGGAAGACGGAGACTCTCATCCTTTTCAAACCAGCATTCCTCGCTCTTCCCCTCCGCAGGTTATTCGTTCCTCTCCACCTGTCGCACCCCCGACAAGACGATTTTCTCGAGCTGGAACTCCGCCGACGCCGTCTCGCTCGATGGCTGCGGCTGCACCTGCTCGCAAGCAGACTCGTCCCTCGGCTTCCGCCAATGACAGTGGATATTACTCTTCGTTGGAGTCTTCTGCGATGCGCACCAACAAGGCCGGCGTCATGCTAACCTCTGATCTGGACATTGAGCCCCCGCGTCTGAAGCGTGGCCGTGCCGAGGAAGAGATTGCGCGGATTCGAAGTTCTTCGCACGATATCAGTCCAAGTCAACCGAGAGCTCTCAAGAAGACAACCAACTCCGTTGCTGGCTCGTCTCCGCTTCAGCGTGAATATATCAGCTTGTTACCTCCACCTTTGACACCAGTGGTCAAATTCAAGAAACCACAGAAGCCACCCCCATCACTATCGCCGAATACAAATCTTCGTAATCACCGACGCAAGATCCAGCAGATGGTCAACTCGCCCATCAAGCATCTAGGGCTTGTTGACGAAGAAGTGCCTTGGAGTCCAGCGTTCACTATCCACGACGAGACAACATCCACACCCAACGAAAATATCCAATTGCACTTTGACATCTTTGCGGACTCTGTGACAGACATGACTTTTACTCCAGCTCGCAGATCGCCGGAGAAGCGCGTCATCAAGCGAGAAACAGGAACCGAAAATGGACTGGGTGAATCAGCGTTGGCTGACATCACCTCGACGAGTATCAACAAGCGCGTTGGACGCTCCTTGCTGTCCAGTACGGGCAAGGGATTGTCGTCGCTGTCACACTTTCAAGACTCGCCCTCCAAGATTCCGGCTCACCAGTCGTCTCGACTCCTCGACACATCCAACGATGACTTCTTCTCTTTCAGCATGTTCGACGATAGCCCTGAAGAAGTTGATGGCGTGGACCTATTGCAGGGATTCAAAAAGATTGGCGGCCACGCTGCTAAAGATAGTGGCCAGAAGACTGGCAGCCTCCGACAGCCACTCAATCATCGTGGTTATAGTGCTTATTTTTGATACGATCCTGGCTATGACTTGTACGACGTCATGAATTGTTTGCTTCGCGTTCTTCATTTTTCATTACATGCGGTGTTTTTGGTGTGACGGTCACCTGTGTTGAGTTGACACACGGATCCAAAATTTTGGTGTATTCTGCTTTTTGTGTTTTCCCATGCGTCGGGCAATCTGGAATTGTTTTTGACTAGTCAGGCTGGTTGGATTAGGGGATCAGGGGTTTTTGAATATTGCTAATGATTTGATGAACAAATGCTTGATGTACATGACCCCTTCTAGCCAGCGTTGTTATCATATTTGCTTGTCTTGGCTTTTGTCATTTGCGCGCATATTTTTGTTTTTATTCTCGCTTGCATTCAACCAGCATGTTTTGTATTTTCTGTTTGTGCTTTTAGTGAGTTTGAAGTTTGAAGTTACTCTATAATTTGGGTTCTGCGAATGGGAATAGGGTGGTAGCGACCTTTCCTTGCTTTGAATTGGAATTTGTTGTGTTGCAGTGATGAATATTTAGTCCTTTTAATTCGAAATTCGAAAGTCGTAAGATAAAATATCCATGGGTATCATTAAATTTTCATGCTAGTTGGAGTATCATCTAATATATAGAAACTGGTCCTAGTCCCCGGCCCCTCTCCCCCAGGATGTTTGCCGAACAGAAATAAAGCAACGAAAAGCGCCTGACTCCTGCAGAATAAATGTTCATGAAAGAAAAAAACAACTGGAACCCGCTCAGTCACTGCTTGAACACCCTCTACATCCACAACTGACACATTGTATTGCCTGTTCCTCTTTGAGTTGCGCCTTGGGAACGCGACAGATACACGTCGAATTGAAATTGGTCTCCTTTGTTTGAATGCATCGTAGGCAACATAGCTATATCGCGAGAAAAGAGACACGTTTGTCAGCCACAATTCCTGTCTTGCGACGATGGGAGAGTAGCGAGAGAGAGGGAGCGAGAGGGAGGGAGCGAGAGGGAGGGAGCGAGAGGGAGGGAGGATAAGACATACCTTCTCGTATCCCTGCTTCTTCCATTTTGCAATTAATGCGGCATCCGCATACTTATTTTTCAAAAGCCAGTCATACAACTGTTTCGAAATAGCTTCTTTCTCGTAGTAAAGTTCGTAAATATACCGAGATCCTAACGACACCACGACCATCAGCTCTATTCCTTGAAACTCGAAACCCATGTTCGTGTATGCAATTTATCTTCTTTCTTTCTTTTCTTTGTTGGAAAACGACGGTGCGAGGAAAGAGAAACTCACGTTGATGACTGATTTGAAATATAGGCCATAATACTTCATGTCTCTTTTTCCCTTCGTGAGATGCATTCTCGGCATCTTTCATCTTGTTGCTGAATTCTAATAGTGTATCTTCAATATCGTCGAAGCCTGCGGGCGGCGGTTTCGTGTTGCGCGACGTGCGAATCGGAGGCATTTTTGCTGTTGCAGTATCTAATTCAACGGAGAAGCGAGGAGAGTATGTAGGATTTTGAATCTGAGGAGAGGAGAAACGAATGGTAAAGCTTTTATATCTATGCTTCTGAGTATTGGAGTCGTGGAAGTAAAAGAGGCTGAGAGGCAATAAATCCATCGTTAGTCATATTTCTGCCTCGGCTCACCGCTCGGCATCAGCGCGGAGCTCGACTACTTTTTTCATCGGGAATAACTTACTGAAATCAGTTGATGTCTTCATCGAAAAACTGCATCAATTACTATAATCTACCTGTTTTCACCCGTTGCATTAAATCATCGAGATTTAAGCCACATTCAAATTCAAACGCTGAACCTCATTCTACGAAACAAACATACAAAATGGACGGCCAGGCCCAATTCGATATTAGCAAACTCAGCGCATCCGATCGCAATGAATTGAATCAGTTCTTACAGAACGAGACTCAAAAGTCAACTTTTCAGCAAAGTAAGTGGCTTTCATTTCTCTATGTTTATTGATTGTTTAGCACTAGCTTGGGTCGACGCTCACTTCTCACTCTGTTTTTTCCTTCTTGATGCGTATATAGCTAATGTGATTTGTTTCTAGCGATCCATCATCTCTCTGAGGTCTGCTTCAAGAAATGCATCAAAGGCAACATCACTTCCAACCGGCTCAATGGAACTGAGGAATCGTGCGCGCAGAACTGTGTTGATAGGTGGATGGATGCGAATCTTCACATTCTCGAGCATCTAAACGTTCTGCGCGGGTCGCAGCAGCTTTAAGGAGGACGGAGACTAGTCATCTAGAGGACGAATGCAAGAGATCAAGGAGTCCAGTCTATATGGTATAGACCATCTACACTATTGAATGATGTGCTGGAAAGTCCACATATATGTAACAACACCGGTTATGATTGTCATTTGTTTGTACGCATAGAAAAGCATTAGCAAAAGATCTACTCTACTGTAAATCTACTCTACTCTCACTAGTTATCACAAGGTTATGGCTCTAGCACACCAGGGAACATTAAATGATTTGGAGACATCATTCATTTAAGAGGAACTTGCTCTGATCCCCTTATTCAAGATAATCTGGTATTTGGGTCTTTATAAACGATCCACCATGCAAGCCATAAAAAAAGGATAGAAAAAAAAGAAACAACTTTCATTTTTGATTACTCTTAAACAATAGCGAGCTTTGTAGCCGCAATATCGAGAGCATCCACATCAGGAGTCAACCGAGCGTAGGCCTTCTTGGATCCATCGGGTCTGTATCAAGTTAGCAAGTTTTTACGAAAGACTCCTGAAATTCGCAGAGAAAAATTGGGGAGAGAGGGGTATTACCTGATCAGAGTGTTGATCTTGACGGTATCGACATCGTACAGCTTCTTAAGGGCAGCCTTGATTTGGCGCTTGTTGGCCTTGACATCGACAATGAAGACGAGCGTGTTGTTCTCCTCAATCTTCTTCATGGCGCTCTCCGTGTTCAGAGGGTGAACAATCACCTTGTGGTGGTCGAGGCGAGTCTCATGAGGAACCGACTTGCGAGGGTATTTGGGAGATCGCGACAGTTGGAGAGTCTTGGGGAGGTGGAATGTGGTCGAGGTACGGACTTTGCGCAGCTTCTTGGCCTATTGTTTCATCTTTAGTTCCTGGTTCTCATTGTACGATATTCTTTCGAGGCTTCGTCAACGTACACCCTGTCCCTTAAGAACGGCTTTGGCGGCAGCGCCAGCCTTGTTGCTGGGCTTGGTCTTGGCTCCTAAGAATTCTCGTTAGTCTTGACTTCTTGATGCTCGTCCTGAAGATCTCGAGTAGGTAATATCGATCGATTATGGCCATTCTTTCCGTCTCCTCGAACTCATCAAAGCAGGCATACGTCGAATTTGGCGTATAACAGTCTCTTCTCAAGGCGAGTCATAATATCGTCCGTGAGTATTCGGTCGGTGCAGACTTCGTTCTAATATTTCCGCAATGCTTGATGTTTCGAGTCGATCGAGAAAGTTTTTGGCAGGCACAGAATACGACGATAACCACTTCTGATTCTCGCAATAGAATTACTGGAAATGGGATTCAAAATACCTTTCTTTTCCCCGGCCATGGTTGTCGATATGGGCGTCTGGTCGTGAATAAACTTGTCGTCTCTCAAATTTCCCAGCCCAAAGAGTAATCGCGACCAAGTGTATTTTTCACTAAGCGAAGGGAAAGATTTGTGTGTGGATGTCACGGGATGCGGGTAGGGTCTCGACCAATTAGAGGCTTCGTGTGGGGTGTTGCCTTTTTAGGAATGGTCGATTATCAATCTTAGATTGTCCAGCACAAACAATCAAATTTCATTCATTCGGAGATAATATTAATTTCTGGACATGATTCCTAATACAGTAGAAAGGCATCCATCATGGCAGTCAAGAAACGGAATAAACCTCCAGGATTACTTTCTCATACTCGACCCCGGATCACCGCATCACGACAACTTGCACCTTCCGCTCCAGCAGTCTCGCTATCATCAAAGGCAACCAGGAATCTAATTAGATCGCACCATCAACTTCTCAAAGCACGGGAAAAGGCCGTTGCTGCCGGTGATTTATCTTTGGTCGCTCGTATAGACGCCCAGATAGATGCAAATGGTGGGTTAGAGAGTTATCAGCTCGCTAGTAAAACAGGCCAATCGCGGGAACGAGGCGGCGATTCCAGTATCGTCTTGCTCGAATGGATTCGTCCTTTATTGAAAGAGCTCAAAAATGCAAGGAAACAGCAACAAACCCCGCAGCAGCCTTCTTCTTCTTCTTCTTCTTCAAATCCAAAACGAAAGTTGAGACTGCTAGAAGTCGGTGCCCTGAGTACGAAAAATGCTTGCTCGCAACACGACTGTATCGAGACAACTAGAATCGATCTCCATTCTCAGGAACCAGGGATTCTGCAACAGGATTTCATGAAGAGGCCACTTCCGGCTGCCGGAGATGGTGACGGTGGTGACAATCAAGACAAATTTCACGCCATCAGTCTTTCTCTCGTGCTCAACTACGTGCCTACTGCGGCTATGCGAGGGGAAATGTTGAAACGCTGCTCGGCTTTTTTCGCTTCCTCCTCTCCTTGCCCACTTCCACACGACAAGGACTTCAAACCGCTCCTCTTCCTTGTTCTTCCGGCTGCTTGTGTCATGAACTCGCGCTATTTCAACTCGGATCGATTACATGATATAGCTACTTCTCTGGGATATAGTAAACTCGAAGAAAAAGTCACCAACAAGCTCATATATCAATTATGGGCATACAACTTTGACAGGACAAAGGCAAACGAAGCAACGATATTTCGAAAAGAGGAATTGAATCCCGGCAAGACAAGAAACAACTTCACCATCACCCTCAATGCAAATTGATGAGTAAGCTGGGGTAGAAGAACGCTTCAAAAAATGCGATTTCGTATACAATGCATATGCGGGGGAACAGACAATAGTAAATAAAAGCTGATCATACTTGGAAGGCTATGTATGAACAGCAGCACCACCAGGCTGAGGAGTCGGTAAAATGGCCCATGCGGTACCTGTAATGGCCATCACCGACGAGATAATCACCAGAATCCAATCGAGAATGGTCTCGCCAGGCGAGATCTCTTTCCCAAAGATCTTGAGGTGGAAAGAAAGAGGCAATATGATGCAAATGGTAAAACACAACAACGACCCCATGAGCGCCATAATGCGATCGAATGCCGGAAACACAATTGAGATGAAAACGATCAAAACGAGCACAAATACGCGAATCAGGCCTCTGGCAATCGCAGCTCCCTTCCCAGATGCCTCCTGGTCATGGGGACTATGGTGATTCGACGGCCCTAGGCCGCATAAAACTTCGGCTGTTGCAACAAGTGGTCGTGCGCTAGCTACTGTTAGTCTTTGAACCAGCAGCGAAGTAGACTACTTACTTGAGCGGGACTTTCGTGATTGGAATGATGGCAATCAACACAATCATACAAATAGAAAGAGCCCGAGGATAACCGCTTGTTTCGAGGACATTAACGATAATCTCGTCTCGGACTCCGTCCCCAAACATCAACCAGCCAATAATGGCCATCGCGCAGTCGAGGGAATACTGCAGAAATCCATTAGCCATCGACTCAGCGCATTTGTGAAATAGGATCCATCCTCAGCATACCGTGAATATGTACGTGACGAAAAGACTTCTGCCGTACTTGTGGGGGTGTCTCATATCGCGGTAGATATTAGGAAATACACCATGTCCACCCCATGGAGCTAAATCTATCAGCATTTTCGTAAGGTCAATTATGATGGCAATACTCACACATAATGAGCCCAAAACTGAGAGGTAGCGTCGCCCAGTTCTCGGGAAAAGGATACGTCTGGGCCGGCCGAATGAGAGAGCCAGGCGATTCCTTCTTGATGAGACCATCTATGAGGACAATTCCCACAACTATACAGAAAAAAAG
The DNA here is from genome assembly GCA_002916415.1 of Talaromyces borbonicus. Lineage (NCBI taxonomy): Eukaryota > Fungi > Ascomycota > Eurotiomycetes > Eurotiales > Trichocomaceae > Talaromyces > Talaromyces borbonicus. The sequence continues at coordinate 270,202 of NBSA01000007.1, forward strand.
AATTCTATTAGTCCGACTCTTATGATTCGACAGTGAATTGAAGGTAGACTCACTTGCAGTGCATGACACGATGCCCAAAATACTAGTAACGCTTAAGAAACGCAACGGCACGAAGCTAAGAGGCAACAAGGTGATGCCGCAGACGATTTTCCACTCTAAAGTACTGAGAGCAGGTATCAGAGTGCCGAGAGAATCCCCAAACAGTATCACAAGTGCGACGCAAGCGCCGAGAAGTTCTAGACAGAACAATAAACTCGTGATGACACGGGCCCGGTGTCCAAAACTGATATACGCAAGATCCCCATAGGTCACTAATTGATGGTCAACTTCCATGCATTTGGCCAGGATTTTGGCGGTGTATGCTGTCACCACTGCAGAGTAGAGTAGAAATAATAATCCTGGTACCCATCCGGCATACTTCATGCCTAGGGGCAGACTCAAAAGACCAACACCGATCAAGACATTTACCGAGTTGAAGATGGTCTGTGGCACTGTACTTCTCCCAACAATCACGTTCTCTTTAGTTCCATCTTCATGTTCGATCTGCCTGACTAGAAGCGGCTCTCTGTCTCCTTCTGGCTCGGTTCCCGAAATAGGATGACGATTTGGTTCTTGGTGCAGCTCCAATGCACGTTGTCGAGTAGTTTCGCTGATTCGAGAACTGATCGTACCGTAGGATGTACCAAAACTTCTACTGAGTGAGGAATTGTCATAAGCGCGAAGTAGGTTGGCTGTCGTGGTCGGCGAGTCTCTACTAAGTAAGGGTCTCATGTCCGGAGGAGAACTATCCCGTCGACTATAAGAGCCATCGTGCACACTCTCCGGAGGAAACCTCGACTGTCCTGAACGATAGCTTTCTGCATGAACAGAAAACTTTCGGTCCACGTCGTCTGGACCATGATCTCGATGGGTCTCGTCAGGCTCTTCATAGTCAAAGACAAAAGATGAACGCCGAGGCAAGATTTCCGGGAACGCTGCCGCCCGTTGCCATGATCGAGCGAAATTATCCAAGCTATTCACTCCTCCTGCTTGTCGAATGCGCATGGAAATTGCTCCGGCCCTGGAATCCCCATAGTCAGCAAATTGCCGAATCTCCTCAGGAACGCTTCTCGCTAAAATCATCAGGGTGGGTGACAATGCCTACCTTTGATGGCCTTCGTCACCTTCATGCTCGATATCTCCCACGGCATCATCATCCCCTCGCAAGTCATTGGTGGACGCTGAGGGTGAGAAGCGGTTCGATAGCCAGGAGTTAAAGTACGAGGCAGCAGATCCTTGGCTGAAGGACCGGGCTTGTCTCCCATCCGCGGGATCTTCGTAACCGTCTCCGTTCGACATGTCAAGTTAATACCAATCGTATTCGGTCTGACGCCACGACAGAATTGATGTAGACAAGTACGGGACGTTGAGATTTAGGCGAGCGAGCGACGAGATTACACACACGGACGCGAACAACGCCTCATAGTGCGAAACTTGTATTGCCGGTAACTCTATTGATGTCGGTATCGGGGATAGAAAAAGGATGGAGCGGAGCAACTGGAGTAGCTCTCTCTACCTTGACGGGAAAGTGATGTGCAGGATGACTTTCTTGGAATGAGAAAGGAGTTGTCGTGGAGGATTCCAGATGGTTCAGACAGGAAGATCTTGTATTTAAAGCTTCCGTTTTTGTCGCTGATAAGAGAAATTGCGGAGATTGATTCCATCCCCACTTCGCTCCTTCCTCTTGCGATAAGCCGCGGGTCTCGTGATTCCTTCTTATTCTTTTATTCTTTCCGCGGCTTCATCCATAGAAATGATTGATAGATAATTTCTGCATGGAAAAGCTGGTTGAGGTTTCAAACTGGGTACATTCTGTCACTGACGATGCCATTCAAGAATGCGTCCGGATTCTGTATCGCGAAGTAGCCAAAGTAGAACTCCCTGTATTCGACATGGCCGGAGTCAGAGAAGCATCTTGTGGATCTATGGATGCAGGTCAGGAAGTAAATCACCTATATGAATGGAACGACGTATAAGTCTCTTGTCGGCGACAGGGTCAAGAGTTGAGACCAGCTCGTCGACTTTGGGATGATTGCCAGTCCAATATCATCCCTTTTCAGCATCCATATTGATGTTCAAGACTGCTTCAAGATGAGGTCTGTCTGTCTTGAGACTGCAGTCTCCATGTCCATTTGAGGATGTAATAATATCCTGTGATAGTGACTTCTATGCCAGCGGCGCTAGACACTGGCATCGACGACCAATGCATAGCCTGATCCTCGAGCTGTATTATTTGCGTAAGGGAAAGCCAGCGATAATGCGGGAAAATGCAGTCTTGTGTTGATCAATCGATGTAATTTCATCTGGTCTCTTGGCTTGTTATTTGCCCAGACAGTGCTTAAAGAAAAGAGATATATTGATCAAGACAGGAATCTCTAACCATTTATCACATGACCAATCACAGTCTCTACTGTATAAAACTGAAGTATGTAAATACACAGGTGTGCCTAGCTAGGTATATATACATGGAATGCAGTGTGAAATTTGTTTGATAGATGTATTCCAGTAGTTAGTTTAATATATCCAGCACAGATGAATGTGTACCTCGTCAAAAATATTCCTTGTAGCTGACTTTTCTTGTTTTGTTGTAAATTTACTGATCCTAAGCCAGATCTAGTATCAACCAGCTACCTAGGTATCTGGCACAATATCAAAGAAGAGATGTGAACAACCTTTCACTCAGAAAATAAATCATTTATCATGCTGTTTTTATTTACTATAAAAGATCACATGTATTCAGGTGAGATAATCAGGGCAGAACCCCCACAGTGGGCAACTCCCGTAAGAGGCGGTGTTGCTGTGTTCCTGGCAAAATCCAACCCCGCCGCTTCCAGCAAATCAACCAATCTTTCTTTTCTCGTTTTAGAAAATTTCCTTCTCTTTTGAATCTGCCTCTACATCAGTCAGTTACCTCCATTCCATTCCATTCTTCGTTCCTGTCTCTCACCAAGAAAAGCTGGCTTAGGGACTCGGAATACATTGGAGTATATATTCTCCCCCACCGTCTCCGAGGATATAATATTTTTCTTTTCTTTTTGACTGTGCCTCTCGCTTGACCGAGATCCTATTTATTGTGTCTTCTGCCATTTCAAGGGCTTGCTCACCGCGATCGCGCGTCTAATTTGCCCATCATGAGCGCACCTCAAGCCAACGAGGCTGAAAAGAATATTGAGATATGGAAGGTGAAGAAACTCATCAAACGTCTCGAGGCAGCGAGGGGCAATGGAACCTCGATGATTTCGCTCATCATTCGTAAGTACTGCTTCTACCTGTCTCGTCTAGTATTACCGAGAAGTTCAGGTGTTAACAAGATGATAGCTCCCAAGGATCAGGTTTCCCGCGCCGCGAAAATGTTGGCTGAAGAATACGTAAGTTTTTTCCCTTGCCGTTGTGGTTATACAAGTGCCGTGTGCAGCACGAGAATCGCATTGCTAATGTTTTGCATATATAGGGTACCGCGTCCAATATCAAGTCCCGCGTGAACCGTCTCTCCGTCTTGTCTGCCATCACCTCCACCCAGCAGCGATTGAAGCTATACAACAAAGTTCCTCCCAACGGGTTGGTGGTCTACTGCGGAGAAATCATCACCTCCGAAGGCAAAGAGCGAAAGATCAACATTGACTTTGAGCCGTTCAAACCAATCAATACCTCGCTCTATCTGTGTGACAACAAATTCCATACCGAAGCCCTGAGCGAACTGCTCGAGTCAGACCAGAAATTCGGCTTTATTGTCATGGATGGTAACGGGGCATTGTTCGGCACTCTTAGCGGCAATACCCGCGACGTCATCCAGAAATTCTCCGTCGATCTACCCAAAAAGCACGGTCGTGGTGGTCAGTCCGCCCTGCGTTTCTCTCGTCTCCGAGATGAAAAGCGGCACAACTACGTTCGCAAGGTTGCCGAACTGGCTGTACAGAACTTCATCACCGCCGACAAGGTCAACGTTGCGGGCCTCATTCTGGCCGGTTCTGCAGATTTCAAGAACGATCTGAACCAGTCCGATATGTTTGATCAACGCCTGCAAAGCAAAGTTATCAAGGTGGTCGATGTTTCGTACGGCGGTGAGAATGGTTTCAACCAGGCAATCGAACTGGCTGCAGAGACGCTCGGCAACGTCAAATTCATCCAGGAAAAGAAGCTGATCGGCAAGTACTTTGAGGAGATCAGCCAGGATAGCGGCAAAGTGTGTTACGGTATTGAAGATACTTTGAAAGCTCTGGAATTAGGTGCCGCCGAGACTCTGATTGTTTACGAGAATCTTGACGTGACTCGCTGGGTTCTGAAGGCGTCCGACGGCGCTGAGATCATCCTGCACACTACCAAAGCCCAAGAATCGAACCGCGAAATGTTCATGGATAAAGATTCGGGCCAAGAAATGGAGATTGTCGAGCAGGGCTCTTTCCTCGAATGGCTTGCTGAGAAATACAAGGATTTTGGCGCTACACTGGAATTTGTCTCGGATCGGTCTAGCGAGGGCAATCAATTCGTCAAAGGCTTTGGTGGTATCGGTGCCTTGCTCCGATACAAGGTGAATTTCGAGCAACTTGCCGATTTCGAGGACGACGACGAGTTTTACGATGGTACGTCCCCCCCCGGACTTGTCTCTTTGTTTTATTCTTCTGTCATTGTCTCTTCCCGGCATGACAGCAAAGACCGAATATTCGCTAACCATCCACAGATTGACGGTTCTGCGACCTCGCAGGGAGCGAGGATGAGCGCCCAGAAATTCCCGACGCGGATGTTCTGACGGCTCGCCGCATCAAACGCACAGCCGTTACCAATCAGATTTTCGAGGCCGTTCTTGTGAAATTCGGCTGTCTTGAAACTGAGATATCCGCCAACTTGGTTCGAGGTGAGATAGACTGTCTTGTACATTTAGCCGATCTGTCAAGGAAACTAACCCATGACATGACATTCAGGCCCATCCAAACTCCACAGATTAGTGGATGCATTCACCAGTACGGCATGTGTGACTCGAAGTCTTTGAATTGGAAAAGACACTTTTGTCTTGCTTTTAATACGCCTGGACAAGGGAGGCGACTTCCGTCCTGTTATTGGTATATGAAAGACAGCATAAAGTATCCGACCATCGTCATTTGTGATAAATATAAATAAAAATTCCCAGTCTTGTTTTTGCTTGCTGGAGAGTATACTTTATGGCGGCGATTAGACCGTGGATTCTATCGTACCTAGCATCTCCTTGTATAATTTTCAAACACGTAGGTTCATTAAGAGAAATAAGATTTCGCGACCAGGATGCAGGTGATTGTGTTCTATGTGGCAAAGAGATTTCCAAGATTACTGCGAAACGCAGCTGAGAAAATACTCGAACTTTTCAAACCGTCAAGTTGCGCCCATCAGTCCAACTTCCTAAACTCCTGCATGCGTGACAGATAGTGCCCAATTCTTCCAATAAATCCATCGCATATGTTTCTTCGTTTGTGCCAGCCATGTGTTCACATTCGACAAAAAATACGTATTGCCAGGGTCGTATCAGGCTTGGTCGAGAGTTGATACTCGTCAAATTCAAGCTGTGTCTCTTAAAGACGGACAACGCATCCGCCAAAGCTCCTGGTGCTGAATGCTCTATCGTAAAGGAAAATAGCGTTTTTCTCTTCTGAGAATCCGAAGCTGTATTCGCGGATGGCACCGATGGCTTGAGAAATGTAGCCACATCGGCAGACCGTTCAGATAATCGGTGTCTCAGAATAATAAACCGGGTCGTATTATCTGCTCGATCTTCAATGTGATCCTGCAACACAAATGCGCCGTGATGCTCGGCGGCGAGTTTACTGGCAATGGCAGCTTCCTGACCAGAGGGATCTCTTGCGACAATCTCGACAGCCTTGGAGGTTGAAGAAACATCTTGTCTCTCAATTCCACGGAAATACTTTCCCAGAAACTTTTCACATTGACCCCACGCCTGAGGATGGGTATATAATTTATTGATAGCGCCGAAGAGTGCGTCCTTATTTCGCCGCTCACCTTCTGGCGGCGCAGCAATAATCAGGCAATGCTCCACACCGAGAAAATAGTCTGCACAGACAACCACGTCGTTGTTCAGACCTTCCCGGTCGGCCAGGAGATCGAAGGTCTGGACAACGGAGCCATTGATCGAATTCTCAATAGGTATCACGGCGTAGTCGGCGTGTTGGTTTTGCACGGCAGAAAATGCTTCCGCAAACGAGACGGATGGAATTAATGAAACAGAATTGCTATTGCCGAATGTCTCAATGGCAGCCTGGCGCGAGGAAGAAGAAGGAAATTTGTCAGACAGTAGGTCTAAATCTGGGTGCTTTTTCCGGAGGATGATACTATAGACACACCTGGTGAGAATATGAGGCCAATGGACCTAGAAAAGTAACCTTGATAGATGACTCCATTCTTTTAAAGAGATATGACCTGATCTATCCTTATATCTCATTATCGAGAAATCATCGTCGAGAAATCATTGTCGAGAAAGGAGAATAAATAGTCAGGAAGAAGAGAGGTCGGTCTGCTGTTTGGTGGTTGCTTTTTTTTTTGTACAACATTTATTTGCGGGAAGGAACAACACCGACAGCGGAAGAGTTCCCCCTCCCCGAAGATCTTCTCGGATTTCCGTGCAACTTTCCACTTTCTAACCCAAACAACAAACTCAACCTGCAATGCAGGGTTTGCGTGCTTGCAGCAGCAGCAGAAGTTTCAAATTCACACTCGGAAATCTGCGCCATTTCTCATCGTCGTCTTCGTTGTCCTCGTCGTCTGCCAGCTTTGATATCTCCCAATTGCGCCAGGAACTCACTACACGTCGGCTCCCGCTCAGCTATGACTATCTTACTCCGCAGCCTTCGCATCTTCTGAACCTCTCGCTTCCGGAGACTCTACAATCTACACGTTATGGGGAATCACCAGAAAATAATGGGGTAGACCAAAAGAAGCTCCCTTCGATTACGCGGCCGAGCTGTATGCCTCAAGGGCATCATCTCGTGTATTTTCCTCCGCAAGTCACAGTATCCGATTTACTTTCTGACGGTACGGACGTCTTACATTCGCCCGGTCCGCCATTCAACCGTCGAGTATGGGCTGGCGGGCGGATTACGTTTCCAGGTCCTAATGCCCAAAATCTCTGGCTTCATGGGCAACGGGCTGTTTGCGTGGAGAAAATTGAGACTGTCGATGTACGAGGGTCAGCAGGCGAAGAGAAGATATTCGTCACAATAGATCGACGATTCACCACAGTTCATGAAGATGAGGATGAGACGCAGATTCGAGCGAGGGTAGCGGAAAATGATCGCGAACGTGTTGTTGAAAGGAGAACCTTGTGCTTTATGAAGGATCGTACCGAATCAACCAACTTACCAGGTATCGAATCAACCAACTTACCAGGTATCGAATCAGCCAACTTACCAGACGCTGCGACCCTACTCAGGAGACGAATTACAGGTATGTGCAGCATGCATACACTCTTTCTCTCGCAGATCCATTGCTGACGTCTTCAAATTATTTCTCCTCTCAGCTCCTACACATCCAGACATTAGCTACACGTTCACGCCAACCAAAGCTCTTCTGTTCCGCTTCTCTGCCCTGACGTTCAACGCGCACTTGATCCATCTGGACCCTTCCTATGCGCGGAATGTCGAGGGTCATCTAAACGTACTTGTTCACGGGCCGTTGACGGTGGTTTTAATGCTCGGTCTACTCTCGAATCACCTCTCAAAGCAGGGACTCTTCGTTGAAAAACTCGAGTATCGCAATCTCGCGCCATTATACGTGGGTGAAGCATTACGGATCTGCGCAAAAGCTAAACAGCAGGATTCAGCTTCGTCTAGTTCCTGGGGCGTATGGATTGAAGGGCCTGATGGTGGTCTGGCTGTGAGAGGAACTGCCTGGACTGCTCCTGTGGCTGCCTAAATGTACACTGTGTACACCGTGTAGACTTGTATTTGTAAATATTTCACCGCAGCTTTCACGTAGGAATCATTAATAGAAGCTGGAAATTCGTGAGCACAGGTACTGCTACCGTTCTAGTGTATTACATCGGACTTGTAAGACAGCTCTTATGCCTGTCGGCCTCGAGTTATGTTGGTCAATATGTGGCTTCATGAGGATTACCTGATCTATTCTATTCTTTCGGCCAACTTCAATATTTCTCCCGACTTCTCCTGAGAGCCATAATATAATTATCTATTTCTAGATTTCTAGATTGGCGCTATACTTTGTTGAGCCTCGTTATATCGGCAAAACTATTGACCGATAGACCCGGAGCCTCATTCTCGCGCTAAACTTAGTAAGCTATTTATTCGTGTCTTTTTTTTCTCTCCCGTCCAAACTTCTTTAATCTTCTTTCCTCTTGTCATCTCATTCACCACTTCAGCACTCTTCTGCTTCCCTCGGTGTCTCCGTGACTGCAGACATCCACTGACACAATGGATGTCTTCTGGTCCGCCCCTCCTATCGCCAGGTACTTTCTCAAATTCTTAATCCATCGTGGGCCTCGCGCAACACAGACAGAAAAAACAAGGGCAGGTCCTAATCAGCAATGTGCGTTATAGGACATTGACTCTGGCGGCATTCGTTGTGTCTCTAGCTGTACACGGCGGATGGCTATCTGGTCAACGGATTTTCTTCCATCCTAGTCTTGTCTTCAGATTTCCCCCCGAACCATGGAGGCTGGTAACTTCATTTCTTCTCGTGAACGGCGGAACTCATTTTCTCTTTGACCTCTACTTCCGTACGATTCCCTGAGATCTGTTGATTCCCTAGCTCATGGAAGGGCCGCTTTTAATTATGAATTCGTGCAGTTTACACGTATACAAGTGGTCTTGAGAGAGGTACACCACGCTTTGCTTTGCCCGGTGATTTGACCGTTTACTTGATATTCGTGTGCACTGTCATCTTGGTAAGTTCGACTACTCTTATCTCCTTGCCCAGAAAGATACTCTACAATGTACCTCTACCTCAAGTTCGAAAACAAATCAAGACATGCCTTTACATTTTCTTTTTCGTTGGTTATAATATTTCTCTTCTTCCTCTATGTTCTTTGCATCAGCGGAGTGCCTCGCGCAACCCAGCTTTACACCTCACCATATCTGCCCGCCCAGTTTTCCTAGCTGAAGCGGTTCCTGGAAGTGAGGAAGATCAACCCTGCATTTCGTGCAGTCCCATATATATGTCAATTCCGGGACTGTATGCGGTGCAGGACGGTGGGACGACCAATTGAGATAACCATGCCCAGCATCATTTCTGTGTATGGTGGTTATGGTGCCCTACATACTTTCCTTAGACCCCGTATCTGCCTACCTTAGTGCTTTTGACAAATCTGATAATATTCTATTTTCTCATTTCGAGACTCATCTGGAGAATTGACAGTCGCTGACTGCAAGCAGGTCATAGCGCACTGGTATCTATCAGCCGTAGTCTTTACTCAAGGTACGAGAGAAGTCTTTGAAGCTTTTCCCCAAGCACATGGTCATCCGCATCCGCTGAGTATTTTGATTCCAAAGCATTGATCATGGCTTTGACACATACCTGGTCACAAGCGAATCGTGGAAGACTAGTTACTTTCTACGTGCTCCAAATCAAAGCCGAACTGCTACCCATCTGTCTTCTCGTCATCGACATTGTAGCTGGGGGATGGCAGCATGCCTTGATCAGCATGATCGGTATTTTCGCTTCCCATTTGTATGATTTCTTGACTCGCCTATGGCCGGTCTTTGGAGGAGGGACCAACTACCTCAAAACCCCGGCATTTGTGCATCGCCTTTGGGGCACCACCTTCCGTGAACAGCGATCTCGTGGATTCGGGCCCAGTGACAGCAGCTCAACTGCTGAACCTCGTGGCTCGCCGTGGAGTATGAGAGGAGCTGGGCGTCGACTGGGTGGTTGATCTATGCTTGCCTATCCCGCGTCTATGATAACCCTCAAGCACATGAGATTGGGAGCTTCGAATTCGTATAGATTCATATCCATATTCGTATTTGTTCATTGAATTTAATCCGTGATAACTACAAAATAGTAGCAGCATGTCTATAAAAACTCTCAATCGCTAGATAAATTTAATGCCTGATCCTTAAGGTGTCATCAACTTGTCCATACTCTCATTGGCCGCTCAACTCAATTTCTTGCGCTAGTCCCAAATAGTGCAGTAAGCTTGGACCGCACTTTTTTTTTTTCGTCCTTCATTTTTCAACTTGGGCTTTGTCCGTCCAACGCATATTCTTAACAATCCTCGTGCCAGCACCTGTAGCCATTTTTATTTTCTTTTGGTGATATACCGCGAAAATGGCCGATGCGGCAACAAAAGATATTGCTGACTTCAGCATCAAGCCTGAAGCAGTGACCCCCAACATCCCAACCTCCGAGTGGCCACTGCTGCTGAAAAATTATGATCAGCGTGAGTCGAGTCCCATTCTGTTGATTTCTTTCGCAACAAGAAAACGAAACTGGCAAGATGATATTGGCAAGATAGTGGAATGGTACTGATATTCGTCGCACAGTTCTTGTTAGAACCGGCCACTTTACGCCAATCCCAGCTGGTTGCACGCCCCTCAAGAGAGACTTGAAGTCATACATTAGCTCCGGCGTTATCAATCTTGACAAGCCTTCGAACCCTTCCAGTCATGAGGTTGTAGCATGGATGAAGCGAATTCTTCGGTAATAAATTTCCCACTCTTATTTCTGACAAGCCAATGCCTCGTGACAGTCATTTCTAATAACCAGCGAATAGAGTCGAGAAAACCGGCCACAGTGGTACACTTGATCCCAAAGTTACCGGTTGTCTGATTGTCTGCATTGATCGTGCCACCCGTCTTGTCAAGTCTCAACAAGGTGCTGGAAAGGAGTACGTCTGTGTCATTCGACTTCACGACAAAATCCCCGGTGGCGAAGCTCAATTTGCTCGCGCTCTCGAAACCTTGACTGGCGCACTCTTCCAGCGCCCGCCTTTGATTTCCGCCGTCAAGCGCCAACTTCGTATTCGAACTATCCACGAAAGCAAGCTTTATGAATTCGACAATGATAGACATCTCGGTGTCTTCTGGGTCAGCTGTGAAGCTGGTACCTATATCCGAACTCTCTGCGTGCATCTGGGCCTTCTGCTCGGTGTCGGCGCCCATATGCAAGAACTTCGTCGTGTTCGCAGTGGAGCAATGGACGAGCAGGACGGAATGGTTACTCTGCACGATGTTCTTGATGCCCAGTGGTTGATGGATAATCAGCGCGACGAGTCGTACTTGAGGAGAGTCATCCGACCCCTCGAGAGCTTGCTCACAACATACAAGCGTATTGTCGTGAAGGATAGTGCTGTGAACGCTGTGTGCTATGGTGCTAAACTGATGATTCCGGGTCTTCTTCGCTTCGGTATGTCTCTCTCTCTCTCTCTCTCTCCCCGTCCTTTTTTTGTAGATAAAAGCAGCATCTTGCTAACACCATGCAGAGGCTGGAATCGAAGTCAACGAAGAAGTCGTTCTCATGACCACCAAAGGCGAGGCTATCGCTCTAGGTATTGCCCAGATGTCTACCGTCGAGCTATCGACCTGCGATCACGGTGTCGTCGCCAAGGTCAAGCGATGCATTATGGAGCGTGATCTCTACCCTCGCCGATGGGGTCTTGGACCTGTTGCTTTGGAGAAGAAGAAGCTGAAATCTGATGGAAAGCTTGACGTGAGTTTTAATGAATACCTTTTGGGTCTGAGTCAGGAAGTCACATTGCTAACAGCAATCCAGAAATACGGTCGTCCCAATGAAGCCACGCCCGCAAAGTGGCAGAGCTCTTACAAAGACTATAACGCTCCTCTGGACGAACAAGCTGTGGAATCCGCCAAGAAGGCCGAAGATGCGCCAGCCCCGTCTTCCCCACCGTCAAAGATGGAGACTGACGAGGCTAAATCTGAAGACAAAGCTGACGACGAGAAGAAGAAGCGCAAACACGACGGAGAAACACCCGAGCAACGTGCTGAGCGCAAGAAGCGAAAGAAGGAAAAGAAGGAGAAGAAAGAGCGACGGAAATCTAAGCAGGAGAAAGAGGACAGCGACGACGACAGCGATTAAGCTGTTTTGCACCGAGTCGTATCTATCGGAGAAAAAAAAGTGGTTATAGCTGGCTGAGTGCCACGGCACGATGGACGATAAATCCTGATCAAATTTGTTTGTATCATATACAACGTTCTGTTGGGAGTTCCGGGATTTGCGGTTTTTTGAGTCTTTTTTGTTTAGCTGCTATTTTCAATTTTCAATTTTTCAATCATTTGGTCTTGAAGACGCTATCTTGCAGCCGCTGCGTGATGTTTTTCTTTTTAAAGGCACTTCATCTACTTTTGGTCGAGTTGGTTGTTACGAACGTCTTCGTCTGATACGCCACATACTATATTGGCCATACGCACGCCCACTCTGTTATATCTAGACACCGTGGGCAAGAAACATCAATTCTAGGGTTCTTCAGTCAATTCAGTCAACTTTCTTCCGAAAATTATGTGCATGCTGTAAATACTGGATTTCCGTAAAGAGTTTAGGAATGAATGCTCGTTGTAGATAAATTCAGGCATCCAGGCATTCGCGGGCTTCTCCGCACTTTGTCCGGTTTAAGCCAATCACCGCATCGAGTACAAAACGTCACTCCTCAACGTCTTTCAAAAGCTTTCCTTCCTCTCTAAACATTCTGCTTGAACTCGCCGGCTTGGTCTACTATTATCATCACTTTATGAAAAGCATACAATGAACAATATATTCTCGTCATGGCCGCAGAACTCACGACTACACAGCTCAACCCCGAGAGCCACCTGCTTTTGGTACGTTGCGCTCCACCTCGTCATTCGGCCTTTTATCTACCTCTTCAAACTAGATCTTCAGATGACCTGACTCTACGATGTATTCTCTAGGATCAACCTCTTCTTCGTCTACCTCATGAATTAGCCAGACGCAATTTCAAGTCCGTTCAAAGAATCGTCGAGCGAGAGAGAGATTACATCATCCCCGCACTCAAAGAGACGGCAAATGGCTCGTTGGCGGGCACGCAGACTCCCGACCAGACTCTTGCCTCGTTGGATGCCATGATAGCTCGAATGCAAGGACTAAAACGCAAAATGGAATCACTCCAAGAAGAAGAACGCAATATCCAGAAACAGTCCCGAAAACGGATCCAGCATCTTCAAGACCTATTCAAGATCCAAACCCTCGCCGACGTCAAATACGAAGAATGGTCTCGCACGCGGCTGGATAGGTTGATTGTAGATTATATGCTTCGCTCGGGGTTTTCGGAAAGTGCGCAGCAATTAGCGAAGGCCAAAGATATTGAAGACTTGGTCGATACCGCGACGTTTGTCCAGTGTCAGCGTATCGCGGAGAGTTTACGACGAGGGGATGCGAAGGAAGCGCTTCAATGGTGTGGCGAGAATAAGGTTGCTCTAAAAAAGAATCAGGTTCGTTCCAGAGTCATGGTCATGCCTTTGCCTTTTACCTTTTGCCTCTTGCCTTTATTCTTGAAAGATTATTGCTGAGAGATTGTCGCATCGCAGAACACATTAGAGTTTGAATTGCGTCTTCAGCAGTATATCGAACTAGTCCGAACCAGAAAACCCGAAAAAATGATTGAAGCCATGCAACATGCCAAGAAATATCTCTCACAACATCTCGAGACACAATCAGTTGAAATTCATCGCGCAGCTGGCCTGCTTGCCTTTCCCAAGGATACAGACGCAGAACCATACAAGGTATGTTCTCGACGAGGACAGGTACAGTCGGGTATGCGCTGACAGTTTTGTTTCCGTATAGTCTATGTATTCTCCCGACCGATGGCTCTATCTTTCCGACCTCTTCCTACGGACGCATCACGAGCTCTTGTCCCTTCCTCCTCGACCTCTACTACACATTGCTCTGTCGGCTGGTCTATCGGCTCTCAAAACACCAGCATGTCACTCGGCCTACGCCTCATCAAGCACCAATTCCCTCTCGGTCACAACCTCGGTATGTCCCATTTGTTCTACCGAATTGAACGAGTTGGCCAGAAATGTTCCGTATGCACATCACACCAAGAGCTCGGTCGAAAATGACTCAATCATCCTACCGAATGGTCGCATATATGGGCGAAATCGTATATTAGAAATGAGCAGGAAGGTGGGCTCGGTTGGTGAGGGCAAGGTGAAGGATCCCACGACAGGAGAAGTCTATGATGTGGAAGACATGAAGAAAGTATATATTATGTAGGAAGTTGTTACTGTGATGTGTATATTGCTGTGTATATGTCCGTTCTTTGTTTATTGTAGATGAAGAATGGAAGAATGGTCCTCATACTTGCTCTGGTTCTGCTTGTATTACGGTATGATACCGTGCCGATACCAGTAAATTACAATCAATGCCGCAAACCAGAGCTTTTTCATTACCGCTGAACAAAATCTGTACGCCAGCATCTCTCTTTACAGCGTCTATCGTCCGGCAAATATTAAACTTGTAATGAATCCAATTGACTAAATCCAATTGCCTAAATGCACTTCACTGCAAGTCCTTTTCCGTCATGGCAAAGTCAAGGAACAAGCAGGGCGATTCTGTTAAGCGGAAAATGCAGAATTTCAAAAGAGTCTCAATATCGTCGTCGACCTCTCACGCAACAAAGCCGCAAAACAAAGTCGAATCTTTCCAAAAGAAAAGAAAATCCACCGACCAGCAGATCGTTGGAAATCACACGCAACAAGCGTGGAAGAAGAAAAAACCTCATCAACAGGAATTACATCAGCGGCCTGTGATTCCTTACGATAAGAAAGATCGTATTTTACTGATTGGAGAAGGTCCGTCTCTCAAATTTTTATTTTTTTTTTGGTTTATATCTACTCAAATTGATTTAATCTAATGCATTCGCGGTAGGAGACTTCTCATTTGCTCGCTCCTTGTACGAGCATCATCGTTGCAAGAAGGTGTTTGCAACCTGCTACGACTCGAAAGATGATTTATCAAGCAAATATCATGGACAAGCAGAGGAGAACATCAAGCATTTTCTAGACCAAACCGAGACATTCAATCAGGGTTCCGAAGCAGATAACAAAGCAAATGGAATCAATCCGGACGACTCTCACGCCGGAAACCGACAATCAAAGCCACCGACCCGTAGAGTCCTGTACTCCGTGGACGCACGAAAACTAGGCACCAAATTCGGTGGCGGAAAAGACATACGACGAGGGATTACGGTCTCGTCGAGAAAACGAGGAGGCCGTCATTTTCACAATTCAGATCAAAATGCTGACGACCATTCTGATAATCTCGACGATGGCGGTCCGTGGGATATCATATCGTTCAATTTCCCGCATACGGGCGGTTTATCAACAGACGTCAATAGACAGGTGCGCGCGAATCAGGAGTTACTCGTCGAGTTTTTCAAGGCGTGCATTCCGCTCCTGTCGAAGACGTCTCGTAGAGAAAATCCAAATAATTCAGACGAGGAGTACGATTCCCTGGAGGACGAAACTTCCGAATCCGACTCCGTATCGGAACTGGGATCGGAAGGAAATCCGACTTTGCCCAGTGAGAAGAGAACGATACCTCGTTCTTCGGGCCAGATTATTGTCACTCTATTCGAAGGCGAGCCATATACGCTCTGGAATATCAAGGATTTAGCACGACATGCTGGTCTATCTGTCACGACTAGTTTCAGATTTCCCTGGAAATCGTATCCGGGATATTCACACGCAAGGACCTTGGGGATCGTTGAGAGCAGAGGCAAAGCGGGCAAAGACGACGATTTTGATGAGACGAATAGCAAAAGAAGAGGTGGATGGAGAGGTGAAGATAGAGAAGCGAGAAGTTTTGTTTTTGAAGTTAAGCGCGACCAAACTTCGTCAGGTCAAGGCAAAAGCAATCGGAATGGGAAAGGAGACTCAAAAAGAAGATTGAACGATTCCAGTGAGGATGAGGATTGAGCTAGCCTTGTATTGAATAGATAATCCAGAGCATACACCACCATTTAATCTTTAGTTGTAATTCTGCGGACAGACAAGAAATATTAGAATAATCTATCGTTATATACATAGCAATGACTTGAAAGAAACCAAAGCATCCCAAACCTACTAACACAAACAATTGCTCCGGTGTGAATCAAACAAGAATATATAAGTCGTCCACATATGATTAAGCCAATCGAAAAATGTAGATTTTTAAAATGCTAGACAATCGTGGGTTGAATCGTAACGGCACGTATTTCTTTTTCGGATCCAAGATGGACAGATCGACGAGATCGTGCTTGCGGATCATGAATGATGCATCTCCAGCGTAATCTCGCAGAGGATTTGAGCAATATTCAACTTTCGCTAGACAATCGAGATTCCAAAGGCTACACATCTCTGGGTCCCCTTTCCGCTTCCAAGATGTCCTTGTCCCTGGACAAATTACGACCTCAAAGAATCGCGCATGCTCTGACTGCTAGCGCTGAGCGGAACGTTCGTCGTAGGTAGAATGCCCGTCTTTGGTTTGGCATTCTGCTTGACTTTGGCAACGGTGTACACAATACCACTGACGAACCCAATGGCAATGGCAGAGACACTACCCAACGTGACAGGTGCGTCGAAGAAGATCAGACCGGAGACAGCAATGGGAAGTTTGTTCAAAGCTCCCACCATTGAGTATGTGGTCGACGATGTGACACGCATGCACCAGGCAGATGTGTAAGAAATGAACACTGAGCATAGACCAGAGATGATCATGGCGATAGCTATGTTTGTTCGGCTAACGACGGGGAAGTTGCGAGCAATATTCTCCGGAGACCAATCTTCGATGAGCAGCGTAGCGACGATAAGGACGGGGATGGACAGCAGGTTATTGTAAAACATGGCTGGAGACGACTTAGTCAGTAGATCTTCAATAGAATGACAAAAAAGGCAAGCATACTGTCAAAGTCCTTGAAGTTGGTCAATTTGATGCGCTTGCGCGTGTACAGGCTGTAGCATGCGGTGCAGAGACAGTTGGCCATCATCCAGATATAACCAGCATTCAGAGTCGAGATCTTGGTGCTTGTATTGACAGAAGATGTGAGCGCATGTTGAACGTCAGCCCAGGCAGCAATTAGAGAACTGGCGACCATTAATCCGAAAGAGAACAGAGTGAGACCAGTGACAGCCGAGCCACCGAACCAAAGGACCTCGCCGTAAGCGATTAAAATGATCGTCAAATTCTTGAAAATTGTATAGACTGGAATTGAGAGGAACTGCAAAGCCTTGGAGCCAGTAAAGATCATGCCGACAAGGAGAAGTGTGATAGGAAACCCTACATGCCGTAGAAAGTTGTCAGTACATCGAATCAAACGTGGTAGGGAAGGTCCGCTTACACTTCTTGGCCTCATCTGCATTGAAATTGCGAAAAGTTATGAAGCCGCCCGCTTTACAAGTCTGAATAGTCACAACACAAACGACGGACTGGGTTTAACAAGTTAGTGGAAAGATGCTCTTGGGAGGGATCCGCACAAGCGAAACCAACCTGCACAAGGAGCAAGAAGAAATTCAGATTGAAATCCAGTCCCGATAAAACAAATTTATTCATCACCGTCATCAAAATGGACGAACCGCAATACGCTAAAACGGGCAAAACTGGATTGTTGGATAGAGAGCCTGTCGAGAGGGAGGAGCTGTGTCGAGAGGGAGTATGAGGAGGTTCGAAGACCCTCGGCGCTTGATCCATCTTTTCGTCTGTTCTTTTATCGTCTGCCATGATGGACTAGCTTTATTTTGATGTAGAAAGAAAAAAAAAGAGAGAAGCTTTTCAACACGATGCAGAAACCAGATTGTATAACGCGACTCGAGGTCCAAGGAGCGCGCGTACTGCGAGGTCAGGGACGACGAAACCTCGGGGTTGAATTGAGGATTTTATTTCAGCAACAACAATTTCGACGATGGTATGGGTTGTATCTCCAGCAAGAATGGCGTAGAGAGATAGATGAGAGCCGCAGATGAAGAGAAAAAGACAAGAAGCAGAAACGATTTGCAAGATAAAAAGATCAGTTCCGTCAAAATGTCAATCAGATTCAGATCAAAGGAGCGATCTGGCCCAAGTCGGGCTAGACTGGCTTAGATAATCATCGAAGGGGGAAAGTTTTTAAAAAGGAAGGAAGCCAAGCCAAGCCAAACTGGGAAGGAACAACGTTGCGGGTGTGGCTTAGCATAAAGCAAGCCTATTGGCTGGTCATAAAATGGAGCCCCTTACGCTGTATTGTAACTTACGGTATTCGTATTACAAGTACCTAAATCAAACCATGTTTGGCCTGTTTGCACTGGTGATAGTTAGTAGATTCTTCTTATGGCAGTTACTATCGATACAATTATGCATCACAAAAAACTCAAACATCATTTTATAACAAGAAGACTTTGACACTATCGCTACAATGAAAAGCTGACGTTGTGGTCGCATACTGAATCCTTTCCAGGCGATACAGGAGACATTCGGCGCTGGCTTGTCTTCCGTCCTCGATGTTATTACCGTGTAGTACTCTCATCTCGAGAATGGCTGGATTCCGCGCGCTGTTTCATCGCCACAGAATAGGAGAGCTATTACAATTACTTGTCGAGGTACGCGATCTGAGAAATTTGCATACTCTACATCCCTTTCGTCTGGCTTACAGTGACTCAACAGGCAAACATATCAGTGAGGAAGAGCTGTATAGTTATACTAATGGCCACTTTCTCAAAAATGAAGAGTATCAATACCGACAGCGTTACGTGAAGTTTGATATCTCCCAGCTCTGCAATGCTGTTGCTGCTGCTGGAGAATCGAGATCACCGATTGTTGCTATTGAAAAGATGGAAGGCGGGTTCTGCAAGGCACTTTTGATGAAGAAAGCAGATGGGTCGGAAGTAATCGCCAAATTACCCTCAAAATTGGCTGGACCTCCTAAATATTCGACAGCATCAGAGGTGGCGACGCTTAAATATGGTAATTCATAGTGTTCCGAGAGATGGGCGTTCGCTAATCTGTCTCGTGACAAATAGTACAGCAATATACATCGATCCCCGTTCCCAAGGTGCTTGCATGGGATTGTGATTCGTCCAACAGTATTGGTAGCGAATACATAATTATGGAGAAGGCACCGGGAGTACAGCTCTACAGGAAATGGGGCGACATGGACGGGAAATCAAAGCTTGCTCTCACGAACCATCTTGTAAGGTTGAAGAGCCAACTAGCCTCCATTCATTTCCCAAAGTCCGGAAACCTTTACTTGAGAGAATCGGGTTTCGTTAGTAGCGAGCTTCTCCCGCTTCCTGTCGATGTCGATTCAAGTCAAAGCTATTGTATAGGACCCTCAGCAGATCGGTCCTGGTGTTCTGAAACTCGTCCCGGAGATGAGACGCCGAATATCAGCAGAGGCCCTTGTAAGTCTTCATCTGTTCTCATTCAAGATTTTGTTATTAAATTATTTATCGTAATTGCAGGGTCCTCATTATCCGAATATGGCCATGAGCTTATTAGGCGAGAGATATCTCGAATCTCCCATGAGCACAACAACGAGCGTGAAACATGTCCTCTCCGGCGCAAAGCGGAAGATGAAATTGGCGATCTTGAAGTCGCTATGACGGTTGTGAAGCTATTTGAATCCAATCACAAGGACCTTGCTTCAATTTCCAAGCCAATTTTGTGGCACACAGACTTACATATGGGAAATATCTACGTTTCTGAGGAGAACCCGAGTCAAATTGTTTCAATCATTGACTGACAATCAATATCAGTTGGGCCCTTATTTCTACAGGCAACGTGGCCCGAGTTCCTCAAACCCAATGACGATTATATTTGCGGTCCGGTCCAACCAAAGCTGCCGGACGACTTTGACCAACTAGACGAAGCCGAAAAGAAACTTGCGATTTCAGTAAGAGATGATGCTCTGATAACGAAATCCTACGAACTCCGTTCCTCCCTGTATAACAATCGGGACGTCTATCGCTCTCTTAATTTACCATCTGTCTTCCGTGAGCTATTTATACGATGTGGAGAAGCTTCTAAGGAGGGCACAATAGGTTTACGAGCTTGTCTGGCTGAGATCTATCAATCATGGAGCACGTTGGGTTTTACGGGACAATGTCCATTGTCATTCACAGATGAGCAACTCCTGGAAATCAAACGAGACTTCCAAGTATATCGAGATTGGCATGACGTTCAAGAATTTGCGAGAACCTATTTAGAAACAGATGCAGATGGCTGGATACCTCCAGAGCTCGACATCGACAAAGTTCGACAACAAAACAAGTCAGCTTTTGAAAGATATATAAGAGAAATGTCCAACAGGATGTCCTTGGAAGACGCGCAAAAAATGTGGCCATTCTTGGAAATAAACAAGTTAGATACCTGTTTTGATTCTCGTATAAGATCAACCTCAAACACTAGACACACTGGCTCTGAAGCCTGCAGCCTGCAGCCCGAGAAAATATTCATAGGTGAGACATGAAGATGCGGTTACCTACCAATCGCCCAACACCGTTATTGCGAGGTCCAACCGGTTGAAATCTCATCAAGCACGCGGATTCGGGAAATTTTGTGGTGACCAGTCATGCCGATCAGCATCAGTCTTCTCTTGAGATTACTGTCAGGAATTCGGTACAGTCTCAACTTACCACAGTCCTTCCCAAGGATATTGCGGTCAACCAGACCTTTCAGGATTCCTCCTTTTCCGTCATAACCCTAACCCTATTACCCCTGAACGGGGTAGCTACAGAGGTATACTACTGGTATTAGCTACGAGATCAGCTTGAGCCAGAGCGAGACTTACATTTAAAAAATTACCAAAGTGGACTACATTGTCCGTCCAAATGTCTCTAACATCATCATACAAATAATCGACCCAGGAATTGGGAGATAGAATTGCGTGTTGGTGCAAGTAAAACATGATAATACTGCGAGTTCAGGGTTAGAAATTACCGGTATTGTAAACAATCGAAACACTGTATTTAGTATTCGGTATTCGGTAATAAATAATAAAAAATCCGACATCTATCTAGTATCTAGCATCTACTTACTCACTTGTCAATCCCACCATCACAATAAAGAAAAAAAAACTAAGAAAGAAATCATACTTTCAAAATGCCCGAAACAGCCCCTCTCGATAGCAAAGTGTCTTCAATTCTAGGCCAAAAACTCAACTCCACAACCACCGATGCAAACGACCTCGACGAAGACGCACTCTTCGACGAACTCGAAAAGGAAGACGATTCAGCCTATCGCGCCCAACGACTCGATCAATTACACAAGGAAGTCGCATCTGCAAAGCAAGCCATCAACCAGCAACAAAACCACAACAACAACAGTAGTAGTAGTAATAATGGCAACCCGAACCCAACGACAATAGACGCATTTTATCCTCTTCTTCTCGACGACCGAGCCGTTCTAGATCTAACCACCAATCACGAGCGATGCGTCGTTCACTTCTCGCACACGGACTTTGCGCGTTGCGCCACAATGGACGAACATCTCCGAACGTTGGCGCCGCTTCATCACGAAGTGAGATTTGCGCATGTCGACGTCCGGAATTGTCCGTTCGTAGTTGAGAAGCTCGGTATACGCGTTTTGCCGTGCGTTATTGGGTTTGTAGACGGGAATGCGAAAGAGCGAATTATCGGGTTTGAGGGGCTTGTTTCTATAGCCAAGTCTGTGTCGCAGGCGAAAGCGAGAGGGAAAGGGGGGGATAATTTCAGAACGACGGATTTGGAGAAGAGATTGCTTTCAGCGGGGATTTTGGTTAGAGGGAAATACGTCGAAGAGGTTGGTGGGGATGGTGATGGGGACGATTATGATAATAGTGACGAGAGCGAGGCGGAGAATGACCGATTGGGGAAATCGAGAAGAAAAGGAATCCGTGACGGTACGAGTAGTCGGCGATATCAAGTTGATCCCGATGATGATGATGATGATTGGGATTGAGGATTTTTTGCATGTCTTCAAAATGTTCAACAGGTTCGGACTTTGCAAAGTCCCAAGCAACTCTACAGAGTTCTCAAGAGATGAGCCTTGTCAGCTCGAAATTGAGAGCGACTTTACTTCGAGGCTTCTCTCAACGAGACCGCCATAGGTAGATGACCGTGCCTTCAGTCAGCAACAGCGGTTGAAGCTCGTGGAGGAAACACTTCTACTCCGCCAGTAGCTATGGTATATAAGAGCACAATACAGTCAATCGATCGACAGTTGTATATGATGAATAATTGATGTCTTAGTACCAAGTATTGCGAATTGATATAGCCTGCATGTGTACAGAGATATAAACATTGCTCAGTACAACTGGAGATAATGCAGATAATACAGATTATACACCGACAAGTAAGAAACAAGGAAACAAAGTGAAAAAGTATCACATTTTAATACAGGCATTTAAAAATGCGAAAGAAACCAGAGAAAAAGGATGACAAGTCTTCTGATGAAGGTGTATAAACCTTGCAAAATATATTTGCAAGAAAATACCCTAAATCAGAGAACGGCTGACAAAAACACCTTTAAGATATAGAAACCCCACGAATCAAAAACACGCACGACAGGAACAAAGAGACCAAGCTTGAGTCAAGTTCGTAGACATCGTGCGCCACAGCAGAAAATATACACTCGACGGATCCCCCTAAAAGGCCACCGTCTTCATCTCACCAAGATTCTCAGAATCTAGACTCAATGAAATACCTTCTGAGGACGAATTATGTTTCGAGGTCTTTTCGTTCACTGTGATATCCTTCAACGGCCCCGAAGACTCAATAGATGAGTCAACCGGTGCAACTGGGGTAGCCATCTCAAGAAGATCTTCAGCGGATTCTTCCTTGATAGGCGCCTCTTTAGATGCTGCATCAATCGCAGCACCGCTGGAAGAAGTAATCGGACTAGAAACCTCTTCCGTTACGCGGGCGAGCGGACTAGAGACGCCGAATTGCGTTTTGGGACTTTGCGTTTGAACACGATTGCTGAAGCGATGGGGAGATCGTCCCCGCTCCTCACTAGGGGCAGGGCTTCCGTAGGGTGAGTTTCGTGACTTGTCGACGTTGGTATTCAACCCCAGGCCATTTGCCGAGCGCCGGCGCGGCCGTCGGCCAAATCTCTGATCAACTCTCCACCGCAAGATTTCCAGATATGGAGGTTCGACGTTTTGCTTTTTGAAAGGCTTCAACTTGAGATCACCGCTATCTTCTTCAATGGATACAAAGGGGCTAGCGAAGTCATCCGCAACCTGGGCGAGAAAGGCCGCCCAAGACCGGGCGACTACATACTTGCAATCGTAGTCGCGCCCGAAAATGATAACTTGTCCCCATTTTCCGCCCGGTCCAGGCGCAAGATCAACTGCAATGCAGTTACCGCCCCAATCCCGTGCGAGAGGAATCCATCCGGGGTGTGCATAAGTCTTTTGAATTGCTCGAGGTGGCTGCGAGTCTTGCCGATCTAAGAGATCCTGTCTCCATGACGGGTTGGAAGCTTGATGTTGTTGAGAAGAACTGGCAGAGGACGATGACGCTCCAAAGGCCTTTGACGGGACTTGAGGGGGAACAATGGTTGAGTTTGAGAAAAATTCTTCTGCAACCGTCCGCCAATTCCTCCACTCGTAGACAATCTCTTCGCAGTCCAACAACATACAACCGAAAATGATACCCGTTGGCATTCCGCCACGCTCTTGACCGTCGTGAACCATCAGTGATTCGCGCACCTCGAGCGGTAAGCTTATATCGAGTTCGTGTTCCAGTTCATTGACATCATTTTGCGTACAACCTTCACCCAGTTGATCGAAGAGTTCCGGATAATTGTCTTCAGCCCAGCGATCAATTTTCCTCCACGAATGCGTAACTGGTGGGGGAGGCGGAGCGCCGTCGTGGAAACTTTGCATTTGTATTTCACCCAGGCTAGAGCCGTCGGGGCCGCTGGCCTGGTCGCTCGATCTCCGAGACTGCGACACCAGAGATCGCATGCCGGGGGAATAAGGGCGATTGGGCGAGTCCAGGCCTCTTGGAGACCCAACCCAGCCGTTCGAGTTTGGCTTTGTAATGGTCTCTTCTTCCTCGAAAGGCGAGGACAGATCAGGACGAGATTCGGCTGCCGTGGCTACAGAGGTGAGCATATCGTGACGGCTTGAATTGAGTGGAACGTGTTGGCCTGTTCGATAGGGAGAATCATGGGACGCATGGCGATCGTTGGAGGTCATGGTATGCCAGAAAGAGCGCCATGCCGAGCCAATACTAGATCAGTTAGACGAATGTTGAGCTAGTGTGATCTCGACGAGCAGAACAAAGGTGTGACGACTTACGAGCCAGGGACGGTTTGTGGAGGCATGTTGACTAAATCGAGTCGATGCGTAGTGTCTGCGCGAAAGGAGAGAAAACACAATGAAGAAATGGGAGTATAGTCGACCGATCAACAGTTCATTGGAAAAGACCGTGCAGGTCGGACAGCGACACGCGCAGTCAGCCTGCGGTGCACAGGGTAGGGAGGCGCGAATACGTTGATGATGCCGAAATGGTGAGATATCAACACGGCATGCAAGAGCGAGCGGCTGCAGATTCGCGGGCCTGCGTGGGCGACAAAGAGACCTGCAGTTGGATCGAGCTGAATTGTGTTGCGTTGCTGGTCCTCTTCCTCTTCCTATTCCTGATCCAGAAACGAGCGGTAAACGAGTGACCGCCGCCTGTTCAATCCTCGTCCAAACAATAAGACGCGAAAATTCTTCGAGTAGCAAGTGATTTGACCTGAGTTGGATCGATTGCGTTGGTTGAAACTTTTGCGGTTCGGGAGGTCGACAGATGCCAGATCTAGCAAGTTCCGGGGCCGGCAGAACGACGAAGCGAGAGTCGAACAGGGGGGGAGACGACGTTGAAGATAGAAATCCAAGCACTTCAAGATTATACAGGCAGAGAGGTGTAGAGGACAAATTCGAGCGAGAGAGAGAGAGAGAGGAAGCGAAGGAAAGGAGGACGGCGCTTGAAGGAATCTTCGGGGAGGATTATTATTAGGGGAAAGAGAGAGGAGAGCGCTTGCTTTTGGTGGTGGTTTCCTCTTGGTAAATTACAGTACGTAATTAACTAATTGCTAGTATTATTTAGCTGCGGCAGGCGGTAACTTAATTACTTACAGTACTATTCAGTACGGAACTAGTACGTTCGTTATTATTTATGGGCGCGTTCCTGCCTGAGAAACGAGGATGAAGAGGATCGCCTAATGATTGGATGAATAAGCCTCTGTTTCAACCAATAACTGCGCATAAATACAGCATGTAAGCAAGTATTGTACGAATCTTGTTTTGCTTCACACAGCCACTCTCGAGTCTGCAGTGGCTCAGCGCTCAGGCACCTGCACTCTCCTGTGTGTTCATCAGGTACTTGTTTACTTTGATACGTAACTAATTAACTATCGCAAGCACATGGTGGAATAACTACAAGCCCAGGGTTATGGTATGTCGATGCTTGCGGTCAGTATTCGCCACTCGCGCCGCACCGACCTCATGAAGAATTTATGGAACAGCGAGAATTCGCAGACGGCCGCGTTACGTATGTATGATACAGACAACGCCTGTATTTACTGTTAAGTTACACGTCAGGAACGTCGATCAATTGTGGCTTGCCGCTAACGTACTACGAGAAAGTTTACAACAGAGTAAAGTTCAGTTAGTGGATAGCGAGCGTCATGACGCTGAACAAAGGGTTCGTGCATGTGTAAATGAGTGTGGATTGGTACATAGGAAATAAATGAACGACTATTGACAGGTAGAATGCCTCGCGACATCCCAGAAAACAAGGTTGCAGATAGAAACAAAACGAGGGACACGTAACGAGGGGTAGAGAGAGGCTCGACCGCTGTACAAGTCTCGAAATCAGGCAAATAAAAACACACGCAACGAAAAGAATGGCAGAGAGAAAGCGCTCAAAGCATCAGCATCGTCAAAAGTGAATTGTCCAGGGCATTTCCAGGAAGGAACGAATCAACACGCTGAAAGCTCACCGCCCTCTTAATGAATGGTAGAAAGACATTCCCAGCGCCTGCAGAGTCCATGAAAGTATCCAGCACAGATCAGAAAAAAGAATATATCTCCAAATGCCTATTTCGTATCAAGGCGCAAAAATAAGCACTCAAAGAGAACCCCCCTAGAATATGCGACAAAACAAACCTTCGTCCCTGTGCCGATAGACGGTGTAAACGTGGCATCTGTAGAATGCAAAAGAGAGGCATATATCAAAACCCGACGCTGCGCTAGAAATTCCGCGAAAAAAAAAGGCCCCGAAAAATCCGAAAGAAAATGCGTCATGGACGAAACGGTCAACGATGTAATGGGACAGAGCGTCCGTCCCTAAATCCGATAAAAAGACAACGTTGTAAATAAAAGCCGCAAAAATGATTTAATTGAAGCATGTTGATATGCTAAAATGTCCAGGTAATAAATCCTGTCGGTAATTAAGTCGTATACGACGAAACGCTCAAGCCAGAGAACTCTGGACCCCGTTGGCCTGCATACTGGGCGTCATGTCCAGTTTGAGGATTCTGCGAAGATCGCTTTCGATTTTCTTCGTATCAGTATCTGGGTGTCGTGATGGTGAAGCAGATTGTAGTCTCGAGTTCACGGAGGATGGAGATTGGTATCTTTGCGTTGACACGGTATCTTGAGTAGGTTTTTGGAAAGGGGACGCATAATGATTGCCTCTAGAAGAATTGACCGGACTCGTAAATGGAGAACCACCTTGGCGGAAAGTCAAGGGATTGACGTTCTCAGCGAATGTCTGCGGGGGAGATCTGTACGCAATGCCTTGGTGGCCAGCATCCTGTTGAGAGTTGCCGTTGAACGAGACAGGAGTCGGAGGTCCAGACGCAGCATGCTGCTGTGTGTTGATACCACCACGCGCTACGTGGGTAGCGCTGAAATAGCCATTTCTTGGGGCCTGAGCGTGAGGCGATGCAGATGCCGGGCGTTGAGGCCGGGGATTGAATAGAAGATGCTTGAGCTCCTCGGTTTTCATTTTGCGCTGGGCATCGTCCATCTCTGATTGGGGTTTGCCTTGACCACTGCGGGATGTCAACGCGTTCATTTTATCTCTATATGAAGAGAGCGGAGTAGAGTGGTTCGGTGTATTCCTCTCTGAGCCGTCAAGCTCAAGCGGAAAGATACCTTGAGAAGCGGTCTCTTGGCGTCGAGAACCCGTGCTATTTTCACTGGCGTTAGAGACAGTGCTTTTCGAGATAGCCTCGGGACTCTGCTGAGTCTTGCTCCGCGCATCGATGGCAGCCTTGAAGAGAAAATCTAAAGGAGAGGGGTCGTGGTTGATGCGAGAATTAGGCTTTGGCTTGGAAGGAGTAAGCTCCGGCGCCGACTCTTCAGCTTGAGTATCGTCGTCATCGAGCTCTAACGTAGCGGCGAGTCCAGAATCAGGAACAGATTTGGAAAAGAAAGCAGGCATTGGAAGAGCAGACGGAGCAGGTGATGCATGGAAAGTTGGGCCGGCGTAGTGCGGGCTGTCTTTAAATTGAAGCGGGGAAGCGACGTTGGGCTGAGAAGAGGTGTGTCGATGATTGGAGACGCCATTGCCAGAGGGTACGTTGGTCGGGCGAGCATTCTCTCGGAATTTCTTATTCGAACGATTGTCACTCTTCTTGCGCGAGGTTGTGGGATTTACATTCGTAGCGCCTGGTGGAGCTGGTGTCAAGCAGTCACGGGGACTTGAAGTTCGCGGTGGTGAGGAAGGAGGCGTTGATAGCATGACTTGTTTGCTCTGCGAAGCAGGAGTGTTGTTTCGTCGTTGTTGTTGTTGTTGTCGCCTGCCGTTGCGCGATCCTTTCACAGGAGTAACTGCTAGTTGAGAGGACATCTCGAAGTGGTTGGCTTGAAAAATAGGCAGCCTGTAGAGAGAGAGAAAAAAGAGAAGAAATAGAGAACAAAATCAAGAAGAGCTGAGCAAGAGCAACTGAGCGAGAAGAACCGAAGCGCTCAAAAGAAGAGAGTTCAAGAAGCACGAAACTGGACAGTGTAGCAAATTAGATAGCTGAGATATGTGTAGTAGTTGGCCGTCCTGCGGTCTTCCCAGAATGAGCACTAGAAAAATCGACAGAGGTCACGAATTTGCAGTAAAATCGCAGATGTCAAAGAATAAATCAATCGTGTTGACTGCCAATAGAATAGTGGTGGCAGATGGATAGCATTGAGTATTGTTTGAAGTTGATGGGACTGCGCGATCAGTCATAGCGGAACTGCATCTTTAGTCGTGGATGATTCAGACAAGGTTCCAGAAAAGTAGAGAATTTGTTGTGACATTCCTGTCGACTCGCTTGCAATGAGTCTGTGTAGAGCGAGATGGTGAAGATGAGATAGGAGGAAGTTGGCGAGAGAGAGAGAGAGAGAGAGAGAGAGAGGAAGAAGAGATGAGGTTGGGAAGTTGAAGGTCGAAGAAGATTGCGGCGGTCGGTGGTCAGCGAGTCATGTGTTGCGCCTGCCAGTTGGGCTGCCTGGATGTGGGGGGGAGTGTCCGCAAGGTTGCCACTACTGACTTCCTGCGACTCGACCTACAAAGTGAGACTGTTCGCCATTAGATCTCACATCTCGCAACCAAGGTGCCATATTCACTCGCTCACTTTACGGATTGACGCAGCAGGAATAAGTAATAATTCTCTATCCTCTGGCTGGTCCTTGTCTCCCCTCCAAGCCCGTGTCGATTTTCAACAAGCCACCGAGTCCAGCCAAGCAATTTCCTCCGATACCGTTGATCGTCGCTTTCGCCGCAGCTCTACATTTCACCCAGTTCTTCATATTTTCTTTTTTTTCTAGAAAGAAACCAATCTAATTCATCATGGCCGACGTGGAAATGCAAGATGCGAGCTCATCAAAGGACGTCGCTGTGAAAGTCTCAAAATCTACCACCGGAGAGGCCTCAGAAGGCGGCAAGAAGCGCTTCGAAGTGAAAAAGGTAGGTGTCCCGTCCCATTTTGACCTTTTTGTCTCCCTTGTCAACATTGGAGAATTCAATTGTCTGGGACCTGACGCGCTTGTATTAGTGGAATGCTGTTGCTCTTTGGGCATGGGACATTGTGGTTGATAATTGCGCTATCTGCCGAAATCACATCATGGACTTGTGTAGGTTGCCAAATCATGGCTCTACCATTTTTTTTTCTTAATGTGCTAACCGCGGTCATATGTCTAGGCATTGAATGTCAAGCGAATCAAGGCTCGTCTACAACAGAAGAATGTACAGTAGCCTGGGGCATATGCAATGTGAGTCGTCAAGCAGTATCCGCGCGAGACAATCCGTGGTGACATACCGGCTAATTTAGACAATCTTCTACAGCACGCTTTTCATTTCCACTGCATTTCCCGGTGGTTGAAGACCCGACAGGTCTGCCCGCTCGATAATAGAGACTGGGAGTTCCAGAAATACGGACGATAAACAGAGCAGTTCTGAGTGGATGATGATGGCGGACGGATTGACTATGGATATTCTTACGGGTTTCCGGATATTTTAGATCTTCCTGTGTACACTTCGCAAGAATTAGCATGATTGCCGGGTAGTGGTTGATCCTACATTGAGATAATGATTTGTAATGACAATGCAATAAGTTCCATCACAAAACGAAGGGCACGAACAGACACAGCCCTGTATGAAATATCCTCGCTGAAACAATCTACCTCGTAGCCCAGTACAGCCTGGAGATTATATATAAATATATATAGATAGATATAGATTTATCAACTACAATCCTCACCACAACCAACCCGCTCATCCACTCGGAAACCAGATCTAAATCAGATTTATCCAACCTTGACTCCATCAACAGTTATCCCAGGCACACTAATCCGCTGTACCGCCGATCCCGTCGATTTCTTCTGACTATTCCCACCCGTCGAATCAAGCCATGTTTGCGGATTGCGATTATAGAACGGCCACGGCGGAATAACGACCAGGCCCGTGAAAACGGTACCTGCAAGTCCGATCCAGAGCATGAGATGGACATCTTCTTGAATGTAGCCTACTACAAAAGCGGCGATCTTCATAGTCATCGTTATTAGCTTAGTCGCGCGAAAAGACAAAGAGGGAGAGGGAGGTGATATGGAACGTACCCCAGAAATGATCAGTAATATCGTCGATAAAGTCTCGGCAAGTCTTTGGCCTTCAAAGTCCTATAAACAGAAAATATCAGTCTGGAGAATCCTTCTATCGTACAAGTTTCGTTTCGGTCGTAATGTTGCGGCGATTTCGGAATAGAAATACCTACAATTTGACCTTCCAAGGCGTCCTGGATTGGAGCCAGAATGGCATCCATATTGATAATATTGAGCTAGTCAATTGTACAGATTCAAGAATTCCGGGCGTATGCGATTTCGATTTTTCAAGTGCCGTTATTAAAAGTCTTTCGTTTCTGTGAAGTTCGTATTGCGATTTAAATATGGAGGTAGATAGTTATGATGGGAAGCTGGAAAGTTATAGCTGGCGTCTTGCTGTTAGCTTCGAAGCGGGGACAACCCGCAGATCATCTTGGCCAATGAAAATTGATCAGTGAACAGTCAGGTCTTGCGTCTTGAACGTAACCATCAAAATGAAAATAGCTTTTCTTAGAAAATCAACCCATTGAATAATTAGTTACATGACTATTATCTACGCTATTAGTAAAAAGGCATACTCGTAAAATCCTAAACTATGTCTCGTTAATCATAGTAGTATAGTCATTAATCATTGAATCATACCATTAATAATGTCAAATCTATTTATGTTTAGGCGTTGGCGTCCACATATTCTTCAGCCTCGAGGATGAAGAGGTCTGTCGTGGTGTGCTACCCACCTTAGCCAAAAGTTTCTGCGCAGCAGGCGTCAACGGTTTCCCACGAGGCGTTCTACTCCCCACGGGCGTCCGCAACATGGATGAGGACGAGGAGGCAGCGGAAAACATTGGATTCGGACTGCTCGGAAACCGCGGGGTGGATTGATTTCCCGACGCAATTCCTTCCTTTTCGGCTCTCTTTTTGCGAGCAACGCGGTCAACCATACGATGATGCAAATCCTCCCGTTTTCGGTTCTCTTTGATATTGAATGGATTCGGTGTTGCATCCCCCGATAATCCGCCGCTTGCTAAAATTCGAAGACGTTCGTACATAGCTTCTTCGTCTTCGTCGTCTTCGGCTTCAGCTTCTGGTTCGTCCTCATCCACAAAAGCGTACCCATTCACACGCGGTGTTTCGCTGCCTGTATATTCTCCTTCGATGGACGACTCGGCAGTATGACGGACATTACCAGCGATGGCGTCCCTGATGGCAGAGAGAGAAGGAGAAGGCGGAATCGACGAGTGGCCTTGAGCCCCCATCGAGGAGGATTCGTTATCCAATCTCGTATTGCTATAGACCAACTGCCTCGGTCCAGCCCTTGACGCAGCCTCTGCTTTCTGCTGGCGTGTTTCGAACTGATCTTCCACAGATCCCGGCGTAAACATAAACGAGTTTTCCACGGAGGTCTTCCATGTATCCGGCGCAGCAGGTCGCGAATCCAGATCCGTAGAAAGAATCAGTGCTTTATTAGTATTATTATTATTATCATCACTTTTCCCTCCACCTCCGGCGATAGAGCCACCCTGATTTGCTATCCTTTTCTGCTCTCTCTGGCGATGCGCAATCTGGCGCGCCGAAAGAATCTTATTCCCGCTCCATTTCCATGCGTATTTCTCTCTTCTCTTCGCATTCTGCTTATCCAAGAGACTATTAAACGACTCGTTGTCTTCACTGGTGTATTTGGCCTGAAAGGAATTGAGACTCAAATTCGACACGTCTAAACGATCCCTTTGAGATGATGACGACGACGATTCCATTGTAGAAGATCCAGGTGTTACCGCCACAGAAACAGGAGTTCCGTCAACCCATCTCCTCGTCGTTGTCGTAGTGGCCGTATTCATCGTCATCGGCGTATCCGCCGCGTTTCGATATGGAGTCATCCTACCCCCTTCCCTCGCAACGGTCGAGCGACGTCTACCGGGCGTCATCACGTCGGACAATTTCTGGCCAGCGCGCGCAATCCATGCTTTATCCTTTGAATCTAAAGCGTCGAGAAGTTCCTGCTTAGTCTCCATTTCCAATAAACCCGGGAAGAAATCCCGCGCAATAATGTGCGATAGGGCGTCTGTATAGCTGTCTTCATCCAGGACGGTGGAGGGACGCTTGATTTTCTTGACTGGTGGCGGAGGAGGCATTAGAGACATGTCGATGTCGGCCGGTCGCTTGGCCACGGTCTGCTGTGAGGAAGCCATCCCTCATGACACTTTTTTGCTTTTTTTCATGTATTTTGCACGAGTCTATCCTTGCCGAATTTACTGAAAAGAGTAGACTTGAAGTCGAGTGAAGTTGAAGTCATGGTTTTTGTCGAGACAATCCCAAAAGGCAACAACGGTCGACCGCCTTTGAGATCGGCAGAATCCAGGTCCACCAATTTCCCGCCTTTCCTCTTTCGGCCATTCTGTCGGATGTTGCATAAAATATGACGGATCATGTGAGCTTGCAGGCTGTCTGTCGTCCTATGTCATACTTCTATCTACTAACTTAGTTAACTTAGATAGACAGGTTACTCGTCATATGCACTGCATTGTGGCTGGGACAGATAAATAAAGTATATAGAAGAGATATCTATCAACAGTCTTCTCAAGTCCCGAGGTCTGTCCAACATTATCTATCTCAGAATATTGGCAATGCAAGAACCATGCTAGTACATTCATGATAATAAAAAAAGAAGAGAAAAAAAAAGCAATACTCCGTCCGTACAGGCACCTGTCTATATGAACTTTTTTGCACAGAGATCAACCCAGACGATAAACTTTCCGCATCAAAATCACAAATATAGCAAGAGAAACAGACAGAAAATGAGTTTCCACAACCAATAATTTCCCGGCCTTATTACAAGACCACCAACCCTATCAAAATCACAATCCAGTAACGACCGACGGCAACCCAATGAGTCATAAGATGGCAATAAGAAGATGAAAAAGAAAGAAAGATCATAACGTCATATAAGCAAAAAAAAAGGAGGCTGAAGTGGTCTGGCCGATCTGGCTTCCAGACATGAGTAGAGTAGACTTGCTCTACGGCTTTACAGGAAAAAGCGAATATCCTGCTTTGCTTTTCCGCTTCTGCACAGCCAGTGATTGTCGAAGAGCAAACGGGAGACCTTGCGAAGATTGGTGTAGTGCATGATGCTCGTCGTGACGATCCAGGGCAGATGATGCAGACTTGGTCCTATCGTGCGTTGGAGATGGGGTCGGATAGGGCAGATCGACCACGTCGATGCTTCCGTTGCTTCCTTTGATGCGCAGTTTAGCCAATGCGCTGATCTCGGAACCAAGACTCTTCACGGGCCGATGAGCAGAGAATCCCGGCCGAGATGTCTCTCCAGACATGGCAACCAAGGGTGGTCGCTCAATGGACTCAATGCTTTCCCGAATGGTATTTTCACGACTACTGTTGGCACTGTTTGTCAAATCCGGAACACTCGCTGTCGACGTCGATGAGCGGTGCTTCCGCACAATCGATGCCGTGCGTGATAGCATGACGCTCTCCTGAGAGTGGTACTTGCTCATTTGTGAGTAGCTGCTCCGGGGAGATGCTGTGTCGTCATTCAGCTGAGATGTCGTCCGTGCATAAAATTGAAATTGCCGATCAGGATCGTCGTCGACCGTCAAATATTGCTCGTACGTGGTCTCGCCATCAATGTCGTGTGGTTCCCCCTTGTTCAAATAATTGTGAACGGAGTGATTGGCGTTATAGAATCCAACGTGAGTAGCGCTGTCACTGGATGGGGTCAATGCGTCTTGCGATCTCGTAAGTATCGAATGCGCCGAACCTGGATCGAGATCTGGGGTTGTCGGCATTGAGGCAGCGTTCACTCGAAGAAACTGCGAAATCATATTCTTATCTGCCTGGCCGCTTACCGATGATCGGGCTCCTGAAAGCTCCGGCATCGCATTCCTGGAGAGGTCGAAAGAAGCGCGACTCCAATCGAACTCGCAGTCTGCCACGGCTTCATGCTCATAACAGTAATCGACGTCGTCTTCCCACGTCATGGGTAAACCAGCCATTTCCGTGGCCGACGCCCGTCTCGTAGCGTCGCTGGCTTGCGAGACAGGCGAGTCTTGAATAGTCGGCTCTGGCGAGAATTCCGGCAAAGTAGGAGACGTGACTTCTTCTGAGAAGTACAGCTGGGGATCTTGAACTACTATCACAGATTCGGGTGAATCCTCAATATTTTTCGAAGGGGCCATTGAATGGAAAGCAATCGAGTCCGGGTTGGCGGTCTCTCTCATCTCGTCCTCTTCCGCAACGTCTTCTAAATCCGAGAGGTAGTTGTTGATAAAAGTTGACGTGACTCTTCCATCGCTCCCGGTACCGTCTTCAGAAAACTGCTCATTGAGGCTAGTATCAGGAGAGAACATCGCAGCAATATCCATTCCTTCCGAGAACGGCGACTTTTGCGGACCGCCGCCGTCAAATCGAGAATAGTCATAGTCGCGAAATGCGGGCTCTGCATTGACCCCCAGAAGCTGGTCAATGGCTAGGGTGGTCGGCTCTGGAATCTCTGACTGGACTTGTCGCGAAGATATTCTCGGAGGAGCAGCTATTGTAGGCGTCAACGGCAGAGGCTTCATTCGAGAGACGGGTCGTGAGAAGTTCTCGACTCTACTTGGTGAATGCGGTTCCCGGGGCGACACGGGAGGACTTCTCGTCAGAGGCGAAGTAGGAGGAGATGCCCGTTGGCGCGATTCATGATCGACCATCACATCGTCTAGAGTGTCGTCTGAGCGCAAGGCCTGAGCGCGAATACCCTTCAATCCAGGCTCTGGTGTTTGAGAGGCCTGAATTGCTGAAAACTCATCGACCAGCTCCACATTGCTGGTGTTGTCCAGTGCATGAAATTGTGTTGAACTAGTATGCGTGACATGATGGAAGTTGTACGGTTCCGAAATCATACGTTTGAGTTGGTCGCCTGTGTGTCAAGTCAGCCTACCCTTCCAAACACAAAAAAAGAAAACGCGTCTCCAGGAAGGAACCTACTCGAGTCATTTTTCTTCAACTTGGGTGTTCTCTGGAACACCTTGGAAACTTCAAATCGGCCGGCACTCTTGCCGTACTCTTCTTCTTCCTCCAAAGTGGTAGCTATCACGTTCAGCTTACTGCCCTGACGACGCAGAATACGACTTCCTCGGACCAGCAAGGAACGGGCAACTTTTTCCGAGGCCTTTTCCGAGGCCTTTTCGTCGTGCGTGGCAGTAGTCGGGCTTGTATAGGGTTCACCGTAAGTGAGAGATTCGGTGGGTAACTGACGGGTAGAAGAGACGTTGGCGGTATTGCTTCTTGAGCGCGAGAACATTGACAGTCTCTTTGGGCTGTTCACATTTACACTTGATTTGGAGCGGCTGTGG
The DNA here is from genome assembly GCA_002916415.1 of Talaromyces borbonicus. Lineage (NCBI taxonomy): Eukaryota > Fungi > Ascomycota > Eurotiomycetes > Eurotiales > Trichocomaceae > Talaromyces > Talaromyces borbonicus. The sequence goes on from NBSA01000007.1 coordinate 305,557, forward strand.
AAGGAATGGTCAGAGAAATCACTTGTGGACGACGTTGGAGGTCGCTGAGACGAGGAGTCGACGTCATCCTGCCATGAATCCGGGGATATATTTCGCGAAGTCATGGTGTTTGGTGTCTATATGAATATTATGGCGAGCGATATCAAAACGACTTAGCGAGACATGCGCGGTTCAGGTTAAGTTGGACGAACGCGAAACCAGTATGAACATATCGCCGCGGCGGGCGAATACAGACGTGGACTGTCTCTTAAAGAATGAGTGGTGCATGCAATTATCCCGAGCAATTGTCGACGAGAGTCACCCCGAAGGACGATGGAAGCTACGATATGCAATTGTTTGTCCGGCGGCGTGGTGGCCAGTGGAATGATTGTATAGATTGGTGGTGGTTACGGGGATGAGTGGAAAGATCGAATTGAGGCTGTATAGAGCAGTCAAGCACACACAGGAAGAGCCAGAGAAGGAGAGACAAGTCAGAGGAGAAGGAGAGACAGAGTCCAGTGATGGAGAGAAGCGAAGGAAGGATGATACTGAGATGAAGCAATTGGGAGAGCAATCAAGGATAGAATGTTATAGAGAGAGAGAGAGAGAGAGAGAGAGAGAAAGAGAAGGAGAAGGAGATCTGGAGACAGAAGCAGAGACAGAAACAGAAGGAGAGACTGGGGAAAGGGAAAAAAAGAATGAGGCAGGAGCGACTGAGAGTTAGCGTTGAGTCTTAATTGATCTTCTGGGATGGGATGGGATGGGAAAGGAAGGACCGACCCAGGCTCTCTCTGTCTGTGTCTGTGTCTGTCTCTTTCTCTTTCTGTGTGTTTGTCAATCAATTCAGTCCCGTCATTTTTTCTAAGTTGGGATGCTAAAAACATGCTAAAAAAGTAAAGAGGATCAAGCAGGAACTTACTTAAGCCTTAGTGAATTCTCTCTCTCGTAAAACTCACTAACTAATTAATTATTAACTTACTACGGCGTAGTTAGTAGTCAGCTAGATTCTAAACAGTTAGAACTTAGTCCGACTACTAAGGTGACTAGTACCTAGTTATTCCTAGCAACTAGTACTATGTAAATAATAATGCTAAGAAAAAAAAAAGAGATGAGAGGTTTTTTCGTTCTCGCCTTTACCTCTTTCGGGGCACAACCGACCCCACAAGCCACTACGCCAGGGCTCTTTCAGGTTTCGGGGGGAACAACACGAAGAAGAGACCGAAGACAGAAAAAAAAAAGATCCAGCCAGTTGGTCCACTTGTCCTCATTGTTATTCTGTTTAGTTGCTTATTGATGAAGTCTATTGTTAATGCACGTCACCTGGGTACTTGACGAACTTGCGTTCTGCGACGTGATGGAAATGAAGGGATTGAAACACGGAGACATGGTGAATGGTAGATAGCTGGTAGCCTGTTAGGCTGGTAGCGGATCGAAGGTTTTCTCGTACAGCTGGACATACCCAAGTCAAGGAGCAGGAAGGTACATCGTCTTCGGCGAATCAAAGAGAGGCGCAGACAGATAAGGCCAAGGATTCGCGATAATACTATGTATGTCTCGAACTACGACTTTTTATGGGTATGGAAGACGGCCAGACGCGCGCCGGATCCCTAAACGCTTCCACTTTTTGTTGTCTTGTCGTCTCCATGCAGTGGACCGACGCGTCAGTTCTGTACGGAGTAAGTTACAAGGCTTCCAAAGTACTACCGTACATCCGAGGTGCAACAGTTTTACAGGCCTAGGTAGTTGTAGTGAACGGCGGTAATTCCGTTGTCCATACCCCGGAAGTAAAGAGTAAAGACAAGATGAGAAAGATCCCGGGCACTCCATCAAACAGGCACCGGCCACGCGTCAATCTTCGGTACCACGATAAACCTTTGAGGTACTGATTTGGGCTGATTTCCTGATACCTTGAGCAGGTCAATGTGTCACCATCCAAAATAAACCGCTGCATATATTGAGATATCGCTCCGTATACGTAGATAGTACACGTTCTCCGTACATCCCGCTAAATTGCATCAAATCCTCCTTTTAACCTACGCGAGGTAGTAAATTAGCAGTAGGATAATCTTTTTACCACAACCAACCAACAAACGGCCGTGCGCGGCTGTTGATGATCATAATTGGCATTGTATCGACTATCAACTGCATTGGCGGCTCGCGATTCATTCGTCGCAAGTCGAGACTCGACTCGACACTAGATTTATACTCAATTTATTTTATGCGCTGCTACCCCTAAACGAGACGATGTAGTATGGATGTATCCCATAGCACGATACAACAACTTGGGGCGGCTTGCTAGTTGACTACCCAGCTAGCGAGTTGCTATGGATTTTAGTACACAGAAAGGGGGGACGAGAAAGATTCGGACGGCATTGTTATTTTACAGGCATTGCCTCACCAGAGTCACCACAGTCGGGACGCTTTGACTTGTTTGATTTGGGCGGCACAGTCCCAGTTCCAGTTCCTCCCATCCGGTGCAGCAGGCGCGGTAGCTCCTGAATACTAACCCTAGTACCTAGTCAATAACTAGGTACAAAGTTTAGCACGATTACAGTTGCGAAAGTTAACAGTTTTGTCGCGAGTTCCCAAGAGTGTAGGACGTCATAGGATTTATCCAGCGAATGACAAGAACTCCGCACTAACTGATAACTAAGCAAGAACGGGAATTGGTGAAAAAGTTAAGCCGGAAAAAAAGAAAAGAAATAACACCGGTGGAGAAACTAAATGAGATCCCGCTTTCCAACACGGCGGATTCTGCGATTCTGAGTTCTACGAAAGATGTAGTGTTAACTACTAGCTAGCTAACAAGTCGTCCTTACGGTAATTACGTAGTACGGAGGAGAGGAAGAGGATTCTTGACACGGGAAGAATTAGAAAAAAAGGCTGTTTTTTGTCTCTTTCGAGAAGGAATCTGCATGGCGCCATGTGGGGCGACGTGGCGCTAGACTAGCTAGTCAGGGGCGGTCCAGAAAGTGTAAAAAGCGGGGTCCTCGTGCGGGAAAAGCACACTAAACAATCCACTAAAGTCAAGGAATTAATCAAAAAATAATAAATACATAAGGCATTAGCCGAAAGGGGAAGGCTGCCCCCCGCTCAGCCAACCATGGATATCCTGGCTGAAATGGGCATGTAGTCGTTCTCGACTCCTCTTTTGTTGTTGTTATTGCTTGTTATTTAATTACTGTACCTACATAGCAAAATGCATGCGCAGACCATTTCAAAATAAATTCATAACCGAGGCCAACTTTGATCTGAGCTCGCGTAGCTACTAGTTACTACTTACTAGCTAGATGGCTGCAGGAGGAATTTCCTAGACTTGAGCTACGTAAGAAGAAGTTGAGACGAGTACTGCTTCCATCCAGTGAGCAGACAAATGATTATTCCGTTTCTCCGGTCAAATTCAATTCCACGGTTCCGGTGGGTTTGCTGCGCGTAAGACAATTAAATTGTTGTTAATTGACCAAGTCAGTCATATGTGGTTCTGTTAAGTTCAATCTCTCAGGTAAGGCCAACTAATTAATTGACTACGTGCTACGTGGTTCTTTGTGTAATCGCCCCGGAATCCATGGATCTGATCGCGACTCAGCCCTGGCAGGACTGAAATCTGAACGCCGAATAAGTTACTAAGAAATCTGTCTAATCTCAACATCATACCGGTATATTAATATATTCAATATATACTTAGTACAGCGCACTATTTGCGCAGTTCATCTGTATCCTTAAATTTATAAGTATCATCCGACTTCCCGAGTGCATTCGCCCCAGTCTCGTCAATTAGCTAGTAGCTGACTTTTCCGTCGAAATTATTCCCCTTATTCTGTACGGTTATCTGGATACTCCGTAGGCAATAGTACTATTACTACTAATCAAGCATACCGACACGGCAGAGCCAGCACTTGCATCTGCAAGTTCCGTTCACCAAGGCACACCGACTTCGTATCGCGTCCCATGTAGGGCGGGCAAACGCACTTGGCATTTATTGTCAACTCGACGAAACACACTTGAAACAGACGAGAAGAAAGGCAAAAGAGCCTTTTTCGGCATGTGTACGTGCGGAGTACAGCCGGTGACGATCACGTGCTTTGGTATCTACTTTGCCGTTCTTTCAACGTACGTTCCTACGTTCCTACGTTCCTAAGAGGTACGGAGGACTAAGATTCTCGAGAGCTGGATATTATAATTAATTAATTTAGACACGAGTCGTAAGTGAAAGAAAAAAAGGCCGCTGAATTTTCAAAAAAAGGTGCCAACTGCTCCCTCCCGTCGTGGACAGCTGGATCATCCTTGTCGACAATGCTAATGTCCACAAAAGCGGCCCGTATCTGCATGGGAGTGACTGACTAAGAATTAGCCAAGTCACTTTCTTCCAAGATTAACTGCTCCATACTTAGGGTTAGGTAAGTCAACCCGTGAATACCCAACACGGCAGCATTTTTGATTTTGCCATTGTATCTTTCGTGCCTCTGCCTCGGTGGTCTCGCAAGTATAGTCTACTGCACGTCTGGGCTTGTGCAAATTACACATTACCTCGATTAACAACGTTGTATGATGCTATGCGATACTTTGGATGCAATCAGCCTAACTCGAGTTGGGAGGTGACAAATCCGCATATTTTCTCCCTTTTTTTGAGTTCTTGTTAATTAGTTGACTAGGGTTAGTACAAGACTTATGCTGGGCTAGGCTAGGATGAGAGCTCGCGGAACATGCATTCTGCGGCCGGCCACCCAATGAGACAATGCTTTTGTCGCTAGAAGTGCATACGATCAGCCAATTATCGATCATCGCCAGCCCAGGGCTGAGCCCCAGGCAAGTTTATTGACGCAATTTACCTGGCCGAGTGTGATTGGAGAGTGAGAAGTCTTCCGGCTCAAAATGATCATGACTACAGACTCGAGTGCTCTAGTACTCGGTATGGATTATGGAGACTTAGTGCTTGTCTAAGCCACTAGGAGATAGAATGACAGCTGGAGGCTTGCCAGGATACGAGCAATATAACGGTCGAAAAAGTCAATTGCACGGCAGTGAGTCAGTGACAGCTCAGAGCACGGCATAGCTAAATTAGTAGCTACCTCGGTCTTTTAATTGCTAACTACTTACTGCTTACTGACTGCGGTCAAGATTGATTCCACCTTGTCAATTCCGATGTCTTCCTGACAAATTGGCTCGGACGGAGCACTTATTCGGGAAGACTGTGATACGTCTCTGTTCGTGTGGAGGGGCGACGGCTGCACTCTTTGAAAGCTCATACCTACTAATACATTGCCAGTCTTCATAATACTTCTAGGTATCAATCGAAATATGTGTAGCCTGAGGAACCTACTCCGGAGCAATTCAGTCACACAGTCCTGAATCTCATCTCATTCTAATTACCTCCGGGTGTTACATGATTACGAAGTTATAAATAACTTACGATTTACTTGATGCGGTCACGTCTCACAACGGTCCCAGAGTACCGGGTACGGTAGCAAGCGCGACACAATCATTATGAACTTGATCGATAATATTATCAATTGATCCATGCGGACAAAGGCCCCGAATCACAAGAACTTTACAACATCAAATTCCAAATCTTGCGGCAATACACATGCCTGTGAAATCAGTCCCGTGTGACCAGTTTGTTCTGGCTCTCCGTCTCGGTCCATACGCCGGAACCGATCGTAGTGTTGCAGTTTACCGTAAGCCATGTGGACACTGCGTTGCGTACATTGATAGATAAGCCCACGTTGGAGCCCGTCATATGCTACGTGCTGCATCGTGTCCGTGTAGGTAGCATTCATGTGTCACTCGGTGTCATACGTTGAACCATGTCACTTTCAACCTATTAACTGCATACTAACTACATAAGTTAACGAACACCTCGGCTAAAGCTGAAGGGGCCAATTCAACCCAGATCCCGAGCCGTCTCACAATCTAGAATTTGTTGCACGCGAAGCAGAAAGATACGCGGGTCTCAGGCCATATCATATTCCATCGCGTGAAATCCTGCGATTTGGTCAGGTACGAAGTGGATCTATCTGTACGAGGGCCAGCTGAAGTCGACAGTGTAAGTCAACTATTAAGACTCAAGACTCAGTCGACCCAAGCTCATTAGATCCTCGATAGTTCGGAGATTATAGACACCACTGACATTCTACGCAGCTGTGCAGTGACCGAGTCAATCGATGTAGTAGGGTCAGTGTGAAGCTAGTGAGTATTGCTTCGGACCCGGCCGAGGCTGATCCATGCCAGCCAGCCCGAGCCTGTCAGGAATTGTAGATCAAAGTAAGCATGGGACTCCTGCTGGTCTGGCCTGGAGTCTATCTTGTCTTTATTGACGTTGTGGCTGAGTATCCGCGAATAATATACATTGAGCGAGAGTCTTGATAAGATATTCAAGATGGCCCATCGGAATGGAACGATGGACGAATACAGCACGGTGACGATTCTAATCCATGCAACATCTCTCGTTGATTTGCATCTCTCCTTGATTTACGGAGTACTCCGTACTCCGTACTTATTATGTTGGATCTATAGTTACTGTAACTTAGTCAATGATAAGTTAGTTGGCACCATCAATTCAGCAGCATACCATACATATCCTTGCCGCAACCTAAAATTCAGTGATTATAGCCTTGAATGTCGTCGCCGAGTTCGTATATGATTGCTACCTAGGTAGTCTATGCCAGTGCCAAGTGTTAGGAAGAGAATAGTAATCAGCGTGAAGGATCCGGACAAAACGGACCCCAAATCCACCTGGACATGATCCTGCCATGTGATTCGTATTACATCTGATTGCTATCCCACGTGTCAGTAGTTGATTAAATCAACGGTGAAGAAATCCTAACTGATTATCGAGTCTTGATTCCAGCTAGATCTGGGAGTGTTTTTTTGAAGAACAAAGAAAAAAGAAAAGAAAGAAAAGAAGAAGAAGAAGAAGCAAAGAACAAACGCTGTTAGCGCGAGATATTCCTAAAAAGGCAGGTGACCAGAACGCGTGCCTGGACTAGCCCTAATTTACGAAAATTTAGTACGGGCCGATCATCGTACGTATCATCTTGTGCCATCTGCTATCGATATTGCAATATGCTCGGCGAACTTCAAGGACTCTTGCGAGATCTGTCTAGATCTGATGATCAATTCGCGAACTATATCCTAAGATTCGAGCAACTCGGTAATTGCATATTAAGTTAAATTACATAGTAGATACTAAAAATTAACTAAGTCCTCCGTACTTAGCAGGTTATTAAGTAGTAGCTAGACATGATCCAGGACTATGCAATCTCGCTCGCGATGATCATGACCTATTCCGGTATGTGGAATAGGTTCGTATCTCTTTAGGGTTCAAGGTCGGTTCCCAAAGTTTTATTTTAGTTACTGAAGAGTAGTTAAGTTACGGAGTACTACCGTGTAAGTAGTCTGCAAGATCGCTGGTTCTGAAACGCCGGGCAAGTGTGGTATTTCACCCCTTTCATAGTTCTTCGTTTGACCCAGTTTGGAGCTTTGGAACTGGAGCTTTGGAACTGGAGAACTGGAATTTTGGGGATTTTGGGGCCCGCCTCTTTGTCTCTAGGTAGGCCCCTGTACATCGTCATGGATGTCATGGTGCATGGACATTCATTTTATGCTGATATACATGACAGGGTATGCATTACAGGGTGATCCACTGATTATGGATATTTGAATGTAGATTGCTCCTATGCAATCCGTAAACTTGGAACTCGCTCAAAATTCGGGGAGCAGATGAGAATTGTAGAACAGACCTGTTGATCCAGGACTATGAATATAGCTCGTTAGAAACCTGCTTTCACATCTTTGTAATACTCACAACCTGACGAAGTAGCTAGAGTGATTATAGCTTACTGTTGAGCTTGAACCAGAAACCCACAAACCGTCATAAGATATATATGTACATGAAACTCTATCGCTACAATCGCTGTGCAAAGTCGGAAAGACAAGACAAAACTAAACGAGCCAAAGAATCGTCCATAATCCCACAAGGAACAATCCCAGATTGAATCCCGGTAAAGCCAACCCCAAAGCGCCGTTCAAATAATACGCGGCCCCAAGATAACTACAGGTGATATCGCCGTTTGAAGCTCTGTAGCCATACGAGTCGTTGAGTCGTGCTCCCGTTGGACACTTGAATTGCAACGCAGCGGGACAGGTGCGCACCAAATCGTAGCAGAGATCGGTACATGGTAAGATCTCCTTGTACGGACCAGGTTGGATCTCGCTGTCTATTAGCGGATTGCGTGACGCCCTGGTCACCGGCGAAACCACAAACGGGTTATCGGTTGGTAACAAAGTGCCGTTCAAAAAGGCCTGGCCGGCGTTTCGCGGCATTAGAAATGACTCTGTAGACGACCAATCTGCACATCGCGGAATTGTGACGGCGCATAACCACTGCTTGTACGCGGTGGCGCATTGGTCGCAATTCACAGCTAGAGAGTACATGTTTGTCGAAGAGGTGTTGCTACACTGGATCAGAGAGAGCGAGTTGGTGAAATTCTGATAATATGCCTGCGCATTTTGATCGTACAAGTTGCCCAGCTGGGTGACGTTGAGTTTTGGGTTGGAGGGAACTGCGTAGGCGACTTCCGAGCAGAAGTCAAGATTATAAAGAAGTGCACAGTTTTGATCTATTGTCAAGTATTTAGTATATGCTAAGTGAAACCAATTCAAAAAGAGGAGAAGAGGAAGGGAAAAGGGGAAGAAGAGAAAGGGCAGCTTACCAGCCTTTGTTGAAAAATTCATCGCTCTCCAGACCGTGCCACCGCCGCCTACGACTCCATTTCCCGAAGCAGTAGAATTGCCCGTCATACCCAAGATGCCGTAATATTGCGAGCTGCTATTCAAATAAGTCATATAAAATTGTTCCTTTGGTTTATTGCCCAAGCCGCGACTCGTCATGGATTTGTGAATAGCCTGATTCCCATCCCGCACCTGTGCCAACAAACTCAAAGCGCAAAACGATCTTTCCAGCCCCGTGATCGAAGAGTCGTTGACATTATTTGCGAATATTGTATAAGGAGGCGTCATATTCATCCATTGATTATAATTAGTCGAGTTGTCGGCCGATTGAGTCAGGTTATTCGTGATAAGCAGCGCCGAGGTGATGTCAGAATCGACAAAAAACAAATTCGGATCGTCGTCGACCACAGAATGGAAATACGCATCGATAGATGCTGCGATTTGATAGTTCCATCCACCTGTCCATAGAGTTGAATTCGGAGCCGAAACGCTGATGTAGATGGCATTTTCGGCATTGTCGACGGTTGTGCCCATGTACCCGGAATCTGCAGTATAGTTGCTTTGCAGAGATTGGTCTCCACCAGGTCCAGGGTTCTTATTATCCTGCGACGTCGATACGTAAACCGTCAAAGGCGGTAATTGCACCTCCAACGCTGCTATCGCAGTACTATTCAGGTTGCTGTCGCTGCCGCCGCCGGGCGTGGCCGCAGTGATGTTCAAGCTTGGTTTCAAGCAAGTATTCAGCGAAATGTATACCGTATTCGATCGTTTTTTCAGCTCCACTCGCTTTTGCACGTAGTCGCTTTGCGTCGTCGCATTTTCCGACGATATATACGCCGGTAATCCCACGGACGGTGGTGCCGGCGTTCCCAGCACTGATGCCTTTGTGAATACCCAATATTGAGTCTCGCCCGGATTGATGTTGGACGGTTTGAATTGATTATTGCTGACTTCACTCGGAGCGACGAAGGCGCGTTTGGTCAATTGTTCGTCGGCTGCATCGTTCTTGTGACTTGTTTCTTCGCCGGTTTGATTGTCGAATACGATTAGTGAAGATGGCTCGTTTCTGGTGTCGCCATTTTGAGATATTGTTGACCCGCCGACTTGATCAAGGGCGTATGCGAAATTTCTAGAGTCTGTCGATAAGATTTGGCAGATTGTGAAGATAAATATCGTAACGATAGAGGAAGAGCTGACGACGTTGAGGAGCTGCATTGTCCTTTTCTGAAATTATTCTTTTTTTGAAATTATTAGTGGTGATTGCGATTGAGGATCTTGATCCTTATCCCTCAGCTACCGTAGTGTAAGAGTCCATCAACAACGACTTGACAAACTGATTGCAACAGGGAAATCACAGCGCATGATGTATGCGACCGATGATACTTGTGGTTGCGGTGATGGTTGTTGTTGTCGGAGAAGTTATTGAGACAAGTAGTTTGTCAGGGCTGGAATCTCGTTGGTCAATACGCAACATTCCGAGACTCGGTGGGACGGCATGCGTCTCAGCTTGCACGTGCAACACAATACTTTAAGCAAGTAATAATTTACGATTTACACTTCAGTTTAAAAAATATGACTTAAAGTAGGAATCTTGAAATTAGATTATTTATATAGATTCTAATTTCACAATGGAATTCGTACAGTACACAAGCTGAGCTGCAAAACCAGTAACAGTGACTTCTTAAATGCTTAGGTCTTATGTCAAGCAACGGTAACTTACAGCTATTGTTAGTTTTGCCAGTTTTGCAACAGATCTCGTATCAATTGACTGTAATTGACTATATAAACTATATGACTAGAAGATAACCTGGGTTGAAGCAAACTCAAGTCAATAAATCATACAAGTCGGTAGTAACGCGCAATGACAATAGTCGAGACGAAGATAAATCCAATAAAGCCGACAATACCAAAAAACCACTGAAGCCCCTCAGACTCCCGTCCAGGAACTGGCACGTTCATACCCCATAGACCACAGATCAGGTTCATGGGGACCAGTAAACTGGCGATCAGGGTCACTTTGCTGAGAATTTTGTTGACATGGTTGCCCATCATGATGTTACTGACGTTGAGCTGCGCCAGATAGTTGCCGTGCGAGCGACTGAGCATTTTCTCAAAGTGGGCCAAATTGGAAACCATGGTCACAATGTGATCCTGGATATCACCGAGATAGAGACCGATATCGCCACGGGGGGTCACGGAGTACTGTTCATTACAACGCTTGGAAAAGCCTCGAATAACGTCGGCCTTGCCGCCCAGCAATCGCATCAACGTCATTACCTTCTTGCGAAGGTCACCGATGCGTGGCAGAAAAGTGCCAAAATCTTCCACACGGGCGATGAAGACATGGTCCTCAATGGCTTCCGACTCTATCTCAACATCTCGCATGATGGGACCGAAACTATCGACAATATCATCACTATTCGGCATTAGTAAAGTCAAAACTTCGACAATAAAACAGTTCACCGAATCACAACGAGTTAACTCACATCATAGCGTAGCAAATCCAATCACTGCTAAGCGAAACATAGTCTCGAAGCTTGCCAATACGTTTGCGGACATTAGCAGCATGGCGGCTTTCCGTAAAGGAGAAAGAAAGAACCCCATCCCGATAGACAACCATATATACATTGACTGGATCCAAATAACGTTCGTGGTCTTTGTCCGCATGAAAGAAGGTCCGGAAACAAACAAAGTAGTATTGCTTGAACAGCTCAACTTTTTCACGAGCTTCTTGAGTCATGATATCCTCAGTTGTCAGGGGATGGATGGAAAACGCTCGTGAAATGGCCTCCAGTTCAGCGGCCGTAGGATTGACAACGTCTAGCCACCAGACACCACCCTCAGGTCCGAGCTGGAAAAGGTCGCGGAAGCTGTCGCCTGGCAAGATAAGATCTCCCAGATAAGCCGCGTGGATTGTGCTCTGACTTTCGGAAGAGAAGAAGGTGAATCGGTTCTGTATAGTCGTCGTAGGTTGAAAGTCGTCGTTGCATTTGATACACTCCTTCTCGTCCATGATCTCACCGGAGGTGTTGGTCTCCGATTCCGTATGGCTAGGCTTTTCGAGTTTGGGTTGCGGATTGTCAGACGAAACAACAACAAGATCAGGCATCTCAATAACAGTGTCGCCGGATGAGGGCTTATGACGCAAGTCATGAAAGACGCGAGGACCGCAGGCTTGAGAGCTCATGCTATGTTTCCGGCTACGGGCGACATACTTATCCGTCTTGTTCAATGCCACGAACTCTTCCAACTCTTCATAATCAATGACTGGAATCCGGCCAGGTTCTTTGAAAGAACGCGCATATTCACTTGCGGTGTCGTCAACTGCGACGTCTGCTGTCTGGCCAGGTCGGATGGCACTGGCCTGACTAAACGTCGGTCGGCGGGGAATCGTGCCTCCTGAAACCGTTCGCTGGAGGATATTTTCAAGTTCAGTATCTACGTGGCTCCCAATTGTGTTGGCGCGCTCCCGTCGTCGCGGATCAGCAAATGCATCCACAGAGTTGGGTGGCGACGAGGAGCTGTCCGAGGAGACGGACGAATTGCGTGATCGAGGCGCCATATCTTGCTGACATCGGCTGCGTGTGCGGTGGCGCGGAGATGGATCAAGCGACAAGCGCCTCGCGAAAGGATCAATGTCACGATCGTCGTCCACGATGGCTTGCTCAAAATCCCGAGAGATCGGCTCGTTGGTACCATGGCTGTCTGGTACTTGCAATAGAGGCGCACGTCGGCTGGTGTCAGCCTGTTGCGCTGTGATGGGATTGGCCGACATGGTTTCAGTAAATGGTTGTCGAACTTCAGCGTATTCTTCGTCGTTCAGGCGGGGCTCAGGGGTGTCAAAACCCGTCAAAGAGGTCTCGGAACGGTTTCCTCCAAGCATGGCCGGAATATTGGCTCGTGGAAAGGATTCAAAATCAACCCATTCAGATAGGTGCCAGGCGATGGCGTGACAAACAATAGGGCAAAGTTCTCTTCAAGAAGAAGCTCAGAAAAAAGCAATTAATCAATATCGAGAAGTCTCTCGGTAAAGCTCAGCCAGACCCCGACCAAAGGGTCTGGCAAGACAGCTGTAAGAGCGACCGAGAGGTTCCAAAATGTGACGAATGTCGAGAGTCGAGTTAAGGAGGACGAATGTCGCCCCCGCAGAAGACCCGGAACTTTGGGCCTAGGAGAGGGTGGATGAAAGAAACTTGGATAGAGTGAAGTCCCGCCAACTTGACTGTTTGTGGATGAAATGAGCACAGAGCCCGGGTTCAAGAGTATCTAGATGAGAGGGAGAAGTTTTTTTTTTTTTTTTTCCCGTGCGGTAAAACCCAGGCGGTTATCTGATATGTGGACAATCTAGAATGCCTCGATTGTTTCTTGGTCCTTGAAATGCGTCGTCGTCTGATGAATCAGATCCTGACGATGGGATGAATTGATCAATTGACGGGGTTTTGGGGTATTCAGGTGGTTGATATTGGGTGGAGGAAAACTGGCGAGTCGTTCGGAAGAGAGGTTTCACGTGGACCGAACAGTGGCAAATCTGCAGGGAAATTGTCCCTCCGGCAGGCTCTTCCAGAGTCAATGAGACAGAAGAAGAGGAAGAGCGTTGTCAGTATAGTAGTGTAGTAGTGAAATTGTCGACACACAGTCAGAGATGGAATATAATTCAACACCGTAGAGGTGCTCGAGGCAGTGATGAGGAGGAGGAGAGAAGAGAGAGAAGAAAGAAAAGAAGAAGTCGTGGAGCAGCGGCGATGACGAGGGACTTTTGTATGAGACCTGCCCAAAGCCGGACAGACATCAGTCTAGGCTGATCGGTGCTGAATACGGCTTAGCGTGGATAAAAAAAAAGGAAGAAAAGCAGAGAAAAACAGAAAAACAGAAAAAACTAGAAACGCCAAGCGGAAAAAAAGAATAGGAAAAATTATACGCGATTATCAGATCGGCTTAGTTCTCCGTACATCCTCGTACTACGATTCATTTGGCGTGGTGTAGTTAATTTCTTTCGATTTTTTTGATGCCATGTCAGGACTATCTATCACCGGCATTAACTACTCTGTGGAGATTTTTTTTAATCGACCAGGCCATATTAGGTTGTGGATTTCAGGGTGACTGGATGAATATGGTGGACTCCTACTCACTTCGTCTGCTTATGTGGTTAGAGTCTTGTCTGACTTGAAGATAAAAGAACCGTGGAAATAGAGACGGTCTGATTTGCCAGAGAATCGGATGCTAGTCAATTGCCTAAAGTAGTTAGTTAGTTGACTGCGTTACTATTATTAGTCATCTCCTGGAGAATAACATCACGTGACTATAATTTAAAGTTCTTCTCGGATTTTCTATCTTCCAGTCTGTCCAATCAGAAGCGAAGTATGAGATATCGACCCCACGTCGGGAAATGGCCGAGATCGGCCTCTTTGCAGCTGCCCGCCTTAACTAAATAACACAAAAACATCTACAGAAATTGTGCTGATAACAGAGTTCCTATTTTGAATCATATGCGCAAACTGGACGACTCGGAGAAGAATCCATTGAGTTACGAAAAGAACGGTGCTATTTCAGTGCTCAATTGGTCGGTAATTGAAAAAAACGTATGTACGCTGTGCTTAGAAAGAAAAAAAGTTATATCGTACCCCTCGCGCACAGAACTAACCATGACTCACTCTCAGTCAGTCAGTCAGTCAGTCAGTCATAAAGCGGATTGATAAACCATCTCGACTCATTTGAGACGGTGCAAGATCACCGACTGAGCTAGCGACCAGAAGCAGCAATATGGCTTCCCCATCACCCTCCTTCAGCATTCGCATTCCTTGCTCCTCAGCCAATATTGGGCCGGGGTTCGATGTCATTGGACTCGCCCTCAGTCTTTACCTCGAAGTGCACGTCACAATCGACTCGTCTACAGAGAACAAATACCCCTTGAATTGCTACATTACCTACGAAAACCTGAGCGGAAGCAAAGAACAAATCAGCCTCGATCCAGAGGTCAATCTGATCACCCGCGTGGCTTTGTATGTACTCCGATGTCACGACCAGCGCGCTTTCCCTGTCAACACACACATTCACATCAAGAATCCGATTCCCTTAGGGAGGGGTCTGGGAACCTCCGGTACAGCTGTGGTGGCTGGGGTGGTGTTAGGGAATGAAATTGGGAAATTGGGATTAACCAAAGCCCGTCTTTTGGATTACTGTCTGATGATTGGTACGTGGCGAGCCCAACTAAAGGGGAAGGAAATGTTGCGAGAGAAGAAGAGAGGAAGAGAAGAGAAGAAAAGGAAGAGACTGACTAACATGACCACAGAACGACATCCAGACAACGTCGCTGCCTCCCTTTTCGGCGGCTTCGTAGGCACATACCTAAGCGACCTCAAACCAGCCGACATGGCTCGCATCGAAATCCCACTCAGCGAAGTTCTCCCCGAACCCGCCGGCGGCGTCGATACGGGTAAACAGCCTCCCAAACCCCCCGTCGGAATCGGGCACTGCACCAAATTCCCCTGGGCCAAAGAAATCAAAGCCGTGGCTATTGTCCCCGATTTCGTGGTTCCTACCGCCAACGCGCGCGACGTGCTACCTAAACAATATTCCCGGGCAGACGTGGTCTTCAATCTTCAACGCGTGGCCCTCCTGCCTATCGCACTGGGTGTCTCGCCGCCGGACCCGGATATGATCTATCTCGCTATGCAGGATAGAGTACATCAACCTTATAGACAGACTTTGATCCCTGGCCTATTGGAAATCTTACAATCCATGACCCCCGCGACCCAACCGGGTCTGCTGGGCATTTGTCTCTCCGGCGCCGGTCCAACGATTTTGGCGCTTGCGACGACGAACTTTGAGGAAATCGGTGACAAGATTACGAGCAGATTCACAGAAAAGGGTATTGACTGTCAATGGAAACTGTTGGAGTTGGCGCAGGAAGGGACTCTAGTTGAGCATCACTAAACCAGCCGTGTATAGCCCGTTTATTCCCATATTATTCAATAGCATTACTCTGCAAGATATAGAAAGAAAAAAAAAACTGAAAATATCCATGTTCAGATCGACTTTTGAGAATATAGGAAATAAAAAGCTAAAAATGAAATAAAACCCCAACGCTAGATCTGTAAACTGTTTGTACAATCAAAAAAGAAACTGCATCAATAATCTCCTGATAACCCAGATATGCCCCCGCCCCAATCGAGCAACAAAAATTGATTCTCTAGAAAGTGATAAACATATTATGAAGGAAGAATGAAGCAAGATTGAAGGAAAATACTGGATACAAAGATGATCTCCAACGACACGCGCAACTATTCGTCGTCGGCGTCCTGCATCTGCTCGTCGTCGACGTCGGTTGTAGCAGCGGGTTTGTCCTGATCTTCCTCGTCTTCGTCATCGCTGTCATCTACAACCCGTTTGCCGCGTCGAGATCGTCCTCCTCTACCCGCCACCGGCCCTGTCGAAGTCTCGTCTTCTGCCTCCCTGGAAACGTCGATCTCGTCACTGTCGCCGCCAAATAGGTCATCTTCTGCATCACCCGCATCGCCTGCAGTAGCACTAGCAGTAGCGGCAGGGGCGGCAGTATTATCCTCATCGTCCAGTTCTTCGTCAGAGTCAACCACCATCTCACTACTCTTGTATTTGCCTGGTTTCTCCTTGGCGGCTGCACCTCCTCCCCGCCGTTCGAGGCGTCTTCGTCTCTTCGGAGCTGGCGTTGTCCCCTCGTCGTCGGACCGAGCCACACTGATGCTTCGGCCATCAGATACAACGCCGTCGTCTTCATCACGACGCTTTCGTCTCCTACCTGCAGAAGAAGAAGCTGCTTTCTTCTTACGTTTCTGTCGTTCTCCCGTCTCCGAATCAGTCGTCATTTCAGCCTGCTCGCGAGCGCGCTGCGCTTCTGCTCGTTGCATCGCCAAACGCTGCGTTTCTTCAATAATGCGCTGTCGCTGTTCTGCAATTTGACGCTTGCGCTCTTGTTCCAGTTCTTGAGCCTTTCGTACCTCCTCTTCGCGACGCTTCAATTCGGCTTCACGAGCCGCACGAGCTTGTTGTAGTTTGAGCGCGTTTTTCTCCTCGTATTCCCTTTGGTTTTGAATGGACCGCTCAAGCTGTTTGCTGATTGTGTTTCGCCCCATATTCGCGCGCTGCTCGAGGGACTCACGAGGATACGGTGGAGTCTTGGTCTGAGCAATGCGCGTAAAGGCTTCAATGGCCTTTTCGAGACCTTCTGCCGCTTCTTGAAGATCTTGCAACGTCCTCTGCGTCTCGGGAAGACTATTCACAAGAAGCGCAATCTGGTTCTGAACAAAGGCCACGTTGAACTCGAGATGCGTCTGTTCCGGTGCAGCGCTCAACGCACGATTTGCATAATCCAACGCCGTTTTCATGGCTCCCAAGTTCTTTTCGTGTTTGCCTCTCAGCAACCAGACGCGACCAAGACAGGCCAGTATCTGCGCGTCGCGGGCTCGGTCTTTGCTCAGAGCCGTCTCGTAACATTCAATCGATCGCGAGAACTGCTTCAATTCGGCATAGGCATGTCCCAGATTCAAGTACACACTTGCGTCTTTTATAGTCTCTCGGATCTTCGAGAAGATCTGAACGGCTCCCGCAAAGTCCTTGCGATCATCCACCAGCGCAATTGCAATACCTTGAGCGGCGTAGGCATTCTTGGGATCTAATTGTAGGGCTTTGTCGAAGAACTCCACAGCACGCTCGTACATTTTGCGTTTCCGCTCCTTGTCCGAGTCGCTTTCGCGCCGCATGTCTCGTGCAGTCAACAAGTGCACATTACCCATCCCTGTCAAGGCATATCTATCGTGTTTGTCAAAATGTTGTAGTGTATGCTTATAGTGTCGCTGTTCGTGATCCTCGGCAATATTGGCCACTCGTTTCTTGGACTTGCTAAGATACCAACCAAACAGCGCACGAACTTCGAGATTGGTAGAGTCGCTCTCGTACAGTTTAGCCATTTTCTTCGGCCCTTCGTCGGTCGGGCTCTGTCGGAGTGCAATGTACGTCAATCTCGCATTCGCATCAGTGTAATCGCTATGACGTGTGAGCACAGACTCGTACACTTTCTTAGCTTCATCTGGTAAATCGAGAGCTTCAAGAGATCTGGCAAAGTTGTAGCTGATGGTTGTCAGAAGTGCGTCGGTGACCTGTTCACCATCCTGTTCCTCGGATTTGTCGCAAGAAGCAAGCGCAGTCTGGAAGACTTCTCTAGCTTGTGCTGTTTTCCCGGATTGATAAAGAAAACATCCGATATTGTTCAATAGCTGCGGTGGCAGATATTCTCGAAGAGCTGCTCTGAGTTCACCATTCTGGAGCTTCGCTTCTGGTCTTTCTTGATCAACGATCTGATCTAACTGAATATCCTCCAGTTGCGAAAGACACTGCATGCTCTTGTCGGGAGACTTGTTTTCGTACAAACGGGACAGATAAATCAGCACAGATTCGTCCGGAGGGATATTTTTCGATGGATCCTTCCATAAACTGCGGACCGATTCAAGGAGAGAGATAGCTTTATTTGCATCAGCAGATTTGTCTTCCTTGCTACCGCTAGCTTGAGCAGCGAAAACATCCTCCGCCAGTAGAGCACCCATAAGTGCCATACATTCTGGGTTTTTGGTCTGTTGAATGATCTTCTCCAAGCGAAACTTTGCCCCGTCCAAATCCTTGGATTTGACTTGCATCTGCACGACCCCGAATTTCGCGGGAAGAAAGCCACCCTCTCCGCCACCACGGGCTTGATCGGATCGATTGAAATATTCAGAGGCCTTGGAGACGTCACCTTCGTAATGCGCCTTTCGGCCTAGCAGATACCAGCCCTCGCTGGCTATGGAGAGCACGTCAGTCTGCTCTATTGCCTTGCGAGCCAGACGTTCTGCAGCTTCGAACTCTTTTCGAGTCAATCGATAACCTGCGATCCTTGCGCAAGCCATAGGGTAAACCTTGTCGATTTTAAGAGAGGCGTGAGTGTGCGTCATGGACATTCTGTACAGTTCACCAAATCGCGGATCACTCGTGGGATATTGGGAGCTACTATGCAGATGGTAAGTAGCGACCAGGATACTGGCGACTTTCGATTTAGGATTCTAGTTAGGATATTCGTCAGCGCTTGTAAGATTTGAAGAATTTCCGAGGAGCCGAACCAGAGATAAAGCTCTTTCCCACGCGTCCTTGGCCCGTTCCTTGAAGCCCAATTGCCACAGGCAGCATCCGATACCAATTCTCGGATCGGGATCAGTCAGACTCGGCATGCGAGTCAGAACAGTCTGATACACCAGCAGTGCCTCGGCATAATTCCCCAGAGAGTACTGTGCTCTGGCCAGTCCCAAATGAGCCATCACGTTTCGGCCTCCCGACGCCTTTGATGCCTCCTCGAAGCATTTCAAAGCCTGTCGTAAACTCTCGACTCGTTCTGACGTATTTGATATGCCTGTTCGGGCTGGCTTTGGTGGATACAGTGAGGCTCGAATTAGAGACAAGACGCCGCGGGCGAGAAAAAGCGGCGGATAGGCTGGGTTAAGCCGTGACGCTTCGTTCAGGGTTGACGTAGCCTGTTGTAGGTAATAATCCTTTGTCCTGGTTTCTCCTACATCCCCATCGGGCGCCACACGTGGAGCTTGCCGACTCTTAATCATCAACAGCCAGCATAGCCAGTTCAACAACCCCAGCTTCTCCTTCGTAGCTCCCTGCGCGACAGACGCCAGGCCCTTTTGAAGAATCTCAATCGCATGATCAAGCTGATTCTGCTTCGCGTAGGCCAGCGAGATAATCACCCAGAAATTCTTGGCCGCCTTTTCGTTCTCGAGCAGGGTGCACAGTTCCGTCGGATCGTCAGGGAGTTCTTCCAGACTGACTTCGACTTCGCTGTCGAATGTCGACGCAGGGATATCGATCGCAGATGGAATATCGGAGAAACGAGCGGCAGACGACGCGATATTTGGATTGAAAGCCCCGTTCTCAAAGCCATTCGCATGGCCGTTCTCGACGTGCGCCATGGTGAGAGCTCAGCGTGGATGATGTGGTTGGTGGTCTTCTTCCTGGGGGAGTCGCAGCCACGATTTCGACAATATCAGGGAGCCTCGTCAACAATCAATAGCCATCTGAAATACGACAAGGACAGATCTTCTGCGTTCACTTTATTACTCCCAGTCTGTCAAATTGGAGACAAATGCATCTATTTAGATGCAACAGAGCAGAAGTGGTGAACCGCAGAGAAGAAAACAGCTGCTGTCGGCTGGTTTTGTCTCGAGTTCTTTCTTTCAAGCAGCGGGAAGGTGAAATAAGGATGCAAACTAGGCTGGGCCGCTAATTAAGTTTGGTTCTTAGTGGTTCTTGCAGAATGAGCCTGGATTCGCTGAGGACAATAACTTGCCCCACTCTCGGCGCGTCATTAATTTATCTCCATCTACAGTCAACTAAAGAGTATAAGAATAAAACAATGAGATGCTACCATGGACAATGAATAGAGTGAATATATTGCTGAAAATGAAAATATACAGCTTTGATCTCAAATAAAAATCATATAGCTCCGTACCCTAGGGTAGTTCCCTCATCTCACTCCCCTTCCAAAACGCCCCCATCCGTCGCACCTATCGATTCTATAAATGAACTCAAAACATCCTGTATACCAGTACAAACGCTATGAGCACACCAAATATCTGCCCAATTTCAATCCACCGCGTCAGTTTAATCTGGGTCACTGCGTATCCCTGCGATGCCTCGTCTTTCTGCTCAGCTGAAATGTGGCCTGTCTTGATCGACGACTCAAGGGAAGTGGGAAATCGGCCCGTTTCGAAGAAGTGATCAAGTAGGGCGTCTTTCTCCCTCCAGCGCTCCAAAAGCCACGTCTCGAAAGCTTTGGGGTCGTTTAAGGGAATGTCTGCGACCGCCCAGCGGCGCCAGTACATATTAACCGATTTCGGTGGTCGTCCTTGAAGGTATGTGGATCGTAGAGTGAAATATCGATCAGGGTATACACCTCTCCTAGAGCAAAAATCAGTCTTCAGCAAGTCTCCAAGAGAACATGACAGATACCACGTACGGAGGTCCCTCGTAGCCAACGGTGCAGTCGTAGACGTAGTCTACTGTTCCCTGTAGCTGCTGCAGGCAGAACAGCAATCCTGTGGATCGAGGAAGAATCATATGCTTGAGAGGAGCAATTCCGGCCTTCTGTCCGTATCTGTTGCTGATATTCATTGTGTTAATCGAAAGATTAGTCCCTTCAGGGAAAATCAACAGCCACATTGGATCCAGGCTGTTCGGGCCGGACATGGGTCCGGTATGTCTTGTCTTCAATTTCTGGAGACGATGTTCCATGCGAGGCTTATCTGCTTCCCATTTACGGGCCATGAAGATGAAGCCGTAGAATAAAATCCCCTGTCCGAGAATGGGGATATACTTGATGGACTCCTTCAGGATGATGTAGATGTGACCATGCATACGAGCTGTATAGGTCACCCACCACAGGTACAGCCAATCAGTGTATATTTGATGGTTGGCGATGAACACAAGACGATTCGGAAAGTCTGTCTTGAGCAAGCCTTTGGTGGTCAATTGGATCTGGCCCCTGACCGACTCATCGCCACTGACACGGACCTTGGTGGGAGCTCCCCACTGCGTGACGGTGGTAATCAACACTCCAAAACATTGTTTCGTGAACGCCATATAGGCGTAGTAGTAGTCTTTATTGACAAAGTACAGCGGGGCTCCTATCAGCTGCGTTGCGACTATACACATGCAGCAGCCCAAAAACCATGTAACGAGCAGAACAGTGCGGGCCATTTGCATCGGTACTCCATGTTTGAGACCGGCGTCTGCATTATTTTCTGGGGACAGAAGCTGTTCACTCGAGCCGGATGGCTCGGCGGAGTCTTCAGGCCGCCGGCGACGTATGTCAGACATACTGAGTAAAGGAAGTCTTGACGAAGTTTCCGAGCCACTGTTGACGAAGAGAGAGCCCTCTGGGATGTTCAGTCCTGATGCTTTTCAGCTATTCAGCTATCCAGTATGCGATGGGCTCAAAATATGGAGCTCCAGTTTAGGAGTGGGGTTTTATCAGAAGCGGCTGACAGCTCTGCCAGAAATATTGACTTCGTTATAAAGAAATTTCGGTACCAGCCGGCCCGCGTTCAAAGGGTAGGATAGAACATGGTGAAAGAGAACCAGAGAAATGACTGGAGGTAGATATTTAGAGGTTCATGATGGAAATGGGAAAAGGATGAGAACAGATGAAAAGAAAAGAAGATCGTGTGAGGCAGCAATCACCTGCTTGCTTATCCAGAAAAAAAAGCAGTCTTTCTATTGGATGATCGCAGGTAAGCGTGACTGGCGTAGACCCGGAACGGAGTTTAATCTTCCCGAATGACGGGGGAGTTTACTTCTACTGGAAGAAGCTCAACTGCAACTTAACTTAACGATCTCAACTTCAATTATAGGATTCTACTATACGGCAATTACTCTGCTTGCCTGGGGTCGTAACTATTTAGAAGACTGTGATCACCTAATCAGTCAAAGAGAATGTCCGAGGTACCGGTGTGGTTCCTACAAGTCTCGTCGCCGCGATTTCAGAGAGCCGCAGTCGCTCCAAACCTGTCATCATGAGGATTGCTGGTGCTTGGATTCGCCGTCTAGGGTCGCCGCATAGCTTCAATAACGTCCATCGTTGCTTCTCAGTCTCTTCACAACGCAGTGAGATCAAAGATATTCAAACGCTTCCCCCGAGAATCCTGCCAAAATACCAAGGTGTGCGTCCGATCTGAGCATCCATTCTAGAAATGATGCCTCAACGAAGGGATGAAGTCTTAGCTGACTTACAATAAAATAGAATCTCGAGGAAGCGATCTGCTGTCGCTACAATGGCCGGCTCCTCCCCGAAATATTTTGATTGTCAAGAAGCAAAGCGCGCCGGCCGTGACGCAGTCCTTGCTAGAATTCATCAAGTATGACTCGCTCACTTCTCTATTCACAGAAGCCAGGCTAACTCAGTACCAGCCACTTGGTAGCTACGTATTCATCTCTATCCATTATTCTCGAACCGGAAACGAGTCAGGAGATACACTCCTCTATTCCGGTCCCTATATACACCTCGACTCCGGAACGACCACTTGTAGCATCAACACACGATAAAGTTGATCTAGTGGTGACCTTGGGAGGAGATGGAACTATCCTCCGCGCTTCGTCGTTATTCGCTACCTCGCATGATGTTCCGCCCATGCTATCTTTCAGCATGGGCTCGTTAGGCTTTCTGGGGGAATGGAAGTTCGACGAATACAAAAGAGCCTTTCGGGAAGTCTACATGTCCGGCTCCGGTGCTGGAGATCGTGCTCCGGTTCTGGACGAGCAGCAGCCTGCAGCGGCAGAAGACGAGCCGGAGTCGAAGATGGGACCTACCGGTTGGTCTTCTGTTCGAGGCAAATCTATGGGGTCTACTAGAGGTGCCCGAGTGTTGATGCGCAACCGCTTGCGCGTCGGGCTGTTTTCGGCGACTGGCGAGGCGATTATGCCGCCGTCGCATTCCAGCGCTATGGTGTCTAGCGCCCCGGATCCCCGAGTCTACGCGCTGAACGAAGTTCTCATTCATCGAGGCAAGGAGCCTCACCTTGCTGTTCTAGATGTCTACGTGGGGGGACGCTTTTTGACAGAAGCAGTCGCAGACGGCATGATCATTTCCACTCCAACAGGTAGCACTGCCTATAGCCTGAGCAGCGGAGGCAGTATCGTCCATCCGCTAGTGCCGTCGTTACTTCTGACGCCAGTTTGTGCTCGCAGTCTGAGCTTTCGACCCCTCGTACTCCCGTCGAGCACGCCGGTCACTCTCCGGTTGAGTCCCAAGAATCGTGGGCGCGAAGTCGAGCTGAGCATTGACGGCAAGAACATGGGCCAGGGCATGTCTGCTGGAATGGAGGTCCGTGTCTGGGACGAAGAGATTCGACACGGAAAGAATGATTGGCGAGGCGGCGTCCCTTGTGTAATGCGTCGTACCATCGGCGTGTCTGACGACGGCTGGGTGGGAGGTTTGACGTCGTTGTTGAAGTTCAATCACCCATTCGGCGCGGATGGGTAATCTCCCAGTATTCATCCTATCTTGCGATCTCTCCGTATGCTGTGAGATATGCAGCGCGAGGATACTAGACGAGGCAAACATGGTTGATCTCATTCGTAGCGGACTCAACCTGATGGATACCCAAAATTGACCCGTGTAAAGCCCTTTTGTTGTCCGTTTAAACGTGGTTGCACAATGTATACTGCACCGTCGCACTGCCGGGAGCTCGTACTCTGCTGGGCATATCGTACGATATACATCCCCAATACTTTCTACTCCATAATTTCTCCTGTGCATTATCTGGTACCCCCGAGGTGCCCATAAATGCAGCTTCCTGTATGCCCCCCCAGACAGACACCATCATCGGGAGCAGCCGCACGTCGCGGTCCAAATAGGAGATGGAAATATTTACCCTTGCGCGCGGCCCCTCAATTAATTTGGAGATCTGCAATCGAACCAACTCTTTTCGTGCAACTGTACATGGTTATGTTTCGTATTTGCGTAACCTCATTAGTTAAGTCCCCAGGTAAGTATTAAATCTTAACTAGTCCCTGTGGTTGATTCAATCGTGGATCTCCATGAAACCACACTAGTCTGTAGTAACTTTTTACTGCTCGTGGTGCCGCCAGTGGCTCCCCCCACTACAATCTTTCGATAAGCGGGCAGCCTTACCTGAGTCGTTTCTCTCTCTCTCTGTCTCTCTCTCTCTCTCTCTCGGTGCTTTCTAACAATGCACCACTCATTCCTCCATTCAGCGGAGCCAGACAATATCCATGACTCGGTCAAGCTGAACTTGGGTTGTCCGCTGTCAATCAGGATTGTGAGCCATAGTATCGCAGCAGGAATAGAACCATCGATGACTTCAAATAGCTTGTATTGATGAAAAAGCATAAACTATTCATCCTGCTTCAGTATTGATCTATTATTAATTCATTATTATTGTAAACAACGTAAACTAAGTAACTAGCCAACTAATGATCGCTTGGTTTAATAGACAAGTTAATATAACTAACTGACTACTCAAGTAAGGTCGTATATAAATTGCCTGATTGAGACCGCGAGAGCCTCTCTTTGCCCGCTCTGGCCCAATGGGTGGATGCCTTGACGCCTTAACCCTGTCCTGTCTGTCCCACTCTTTCGTCTCTTTCTGGCTCCTTCTTTACTGCGGCAACTTTTCCCCTTTCCCCTTTCTCCTCCCTCTCCTCGTCGTCTTCTCTCTATCTTCTTCTTCTTCTCCCTCTTCTCCCTCTTCTCTTTTCCTCTACCGGACCATTTTGCTTCTGCTGCTTCAAATATCCCGCAGATAGCTTTGTCGTGCTTTTCTTCTCACAACTCCGCTGCCCGGTGTTGTTGCGACGAGCCACATTACCCGCTGTCCTTCGCGCGCACGCTGGATCTCCGCCCGATTCGCCCTTTAACCACCCCCCCTCCCCCTAACAGCACGGGCTGTGCCCTGTGGAACTCCTTCGTCTCAATTAACGACGACCCCCGACTCATACAGGATTACTGGAGACAGCTGCCGCAGGTAAGTAACTTAACCGACATCCATGTCACCCTATTTTTCGTTGGGCTACTACTCTCTGCCCTTCCATGATTTACATCCGGTCCAACTTCTTCTGCTTTCGTTGTCTTTCGACTTAGCTTCCACCGTCGCACTCGACCTGATTCACCCGCCCAGAACTGCCCTGTAGTTCGGAACGGTGGTAACATATTCGAGCCCGCCACATAACACTGTTGATTGCGAAAGAGCGAACAGAAAAAGAAGAAGGAAGACTAACTTGGACTCCTGCCGTTGGTAGCAACCCCCGTACACCCCCTTCTGTGGCCCTCCGCCACCATCATCGTCGAGTTTCGCATCGTCTCTATTCCTCGATCTTGCAGCCACGTTTAGTCTGCCAATATTCTGGTGAATGTTGCTCTCTTTTGCTACTTAATTATAATCCTGGTCGCTGTTGATTTACTGCACCTCGAGCGCCCAGGATGGCGTCCTCACACGGAAAGTAAGTGATTCTCTCCCTCCCCCCGCAGTCTGCCTTGTTTATTTCCCGCCGCCGAGAAATCTCCTGTTTTGTGGACACTGCGGACATGGGAACAAGAGTGCTGGCGCTGCACTTGGACGCTCTCAGCTTAACGACGCAGAGCGACATTAAAAAAACGCAGGCGCTCATTCGAATTGTTATAGTGTATACTCCGCCGAACAATTTATGAACCCTGGACCAGCTCCGCGACCACCCACGGATCGTCCACGGCTCACACCAGTACCACCGAGTCCCAGTGTAGCTACTTCGTTCAGCCAAATGACCCTGAACTCTCCTAGTACCCCGACTTTATCTATATTTCCCAATACCAGCAGTCTCTCGCTCGCACAAGCCAAAGGGTCGCAAGCGAACCAAGGGACAACGGTCATTAAAGAGGGCTACGTTCGCTGCAAAGAAGATAAATTTCTAGCACAATGGAACCAGCGATATTTGATTCTTCGGGAGTTTCGTCTCGACTTCCTGAAAAACGAGACTGGAAAGTTGATCATGTCTATCGCCCTCTCCAGCATCACGGGTGTGACTCGTTCTGAAGATACAAAGATGGCATTTGAAATAACCCGCTTAGCCAACCCAAAGGATGCAGGCTCAAAAGCCACCATCATCGGTCGCGATGTGCCGACTAAAACAATTACTTGCGAGGTCAAAAATGACGACGACATTTACGACTGGATCGAGAAAATCTACGGCCGATGTCCTGGGATGGGAGGAGTTAGCAATCCGACCAATTTCAGCCATCGCGTTCATGTCGGGTTCGACCCCAAGACCGGCGCTTTCGTGGGCTTACCGACCGAGTGGGAGAAGCTTCTAACTGCATCTGCCATCACAAAGGAAGATTATAAGAAGAATCCTCAAGCAGTTATTGAGGTGTTGGAGTTTTACTCGGATATCAAGATGCGCGAACAGAATCCTCAATATTATAGCAGCCTTTCGCCGACACCGCCACCATCTAATTCTACATCCTACCAACTCGGAAATGGGAACGGAATCACGCCACCCAGACCAGCGCCCCCTACTCCGCTCCAGAGGGTCGACACGGGACAATCACAGCGATTTATGAACGACCCAAATGCCTCGTTACGGAAGAATTCCGATGCAGACCGCGGCTTTGAAGTCGATCGGATGCGGGAAGTCGCAGAGCAAGAACAGCGGCGTCGAATGGAGGAAGAGGCTCGGCGCATCCGCGAGGAACAGGAGAGACGCGAACAGGAAGCTTACAATGCATCACTGCCCAAAGCTCGAGTGCCTCTCGCTAAACAAGAGCTGGGAGGATATGGTTCGGAGACTGACTCTTCGAACTCTAATCGATACAATCCGTCACGGCCTGCGCCTCCGGCACCTGGCTCTGCTACTCGTCAACAACCGCAGCAACAGCAACAACAGTCTCCCGCCGTTAGACAAATAACAGCCCAGCGCCCAGCACCATCACCACCTAGAACTGATGGACAATCTGGTCAACGGACAGGTAAGAGGGTTTCCTTCATATTCTGCTGCTGACGGTAAAAAAAGAGTATTTTGACGCTAACTTCCCAATAGATACCCAGGCTCAGTCTAGCGCTCGCCCTCCTATTAACAATGCGCCAAAAGCACCCGCACAGAGCTCTGGTCCGCCACCTACGCGACTCCCGGCTCCTGTCCAGCAGGTCAAGCCATTGAATATTGCCAACAAGCAAGGAGCACCTAAAACCGCTGTTCCAGATGGCGTTCGTCAGGCCGAAGCTGCGCTTTCCAAGAAAGCCGAGCCGAGACAGAAGGAAGTTCGCATGTCGAGTATGACAGAGAACGAAGTGATGGAGAAACTCAAGTCCGTCGTATCCAAAGAAAACCCCCAGGAGTCTTACAGCAAGCAGCGTAAGATTGGCCAAGGTGCTTCTGGTTCCGTCTACGTCGCTCGCGTCAAGGAGAACGCAACGTCGCCGGTAGCGAGGGAAATATATCGCACACACGGACCCCGCGGACAAGTTGCCATTAAGCAAATGGATCTGCGCAGCCAGCCGCGAAAGGAGCTAATTGTTAATGAGATTATCGTCATGAAAGACAGCCAGCATGCAAACATCGTTAATTTCTTGGATTCGTTTTTGCAAGATCAAAATAACGAACTCTGGGTCGTTATGGAATTTATGGAGGGAGGCGCCTTGACTGACGTGATCGACAACAATCCTGTGATTCAAGAAGATCAAATTTCCACCATCTGTTTTGAGGTATGTCATTGATGTTAGGACTTGTAGAGCGCGATGAATGACTGACGGGCTTTGCTCCTATTCGCAGACGTGCAAGGGTCTTGCACATTTACACAGTCAAAATATCATCCATCGAGACATCAAGAGTGACAATGTGCTGCTAGACAGAGTCGGCAATGTCAAAATCAGTACGTCTACTTATTTGTCTGTTTGTTTCCTGATATGTTTGAATGATCTTACTGACTCTTGTATTAGCGGACTTTGGCTTCTGTGCCAAGCTTACAGAATCCAAGAGCAAGCGAGCTACCATGGTCGGAACGCCTTATTGGATGGCCCCCGAGGTAGTCAAGCAAAAGGAGTACGGCCCCAAGGTTGATTGTTGGTCTTTGGGAATCATGGCTATTGAGATGATTGAATCCGAGCCACCTTATCTTAATGAAGAGCCTCTGAAGGCCTTGTATTTGATTGCCACAAACGGCACACCGCGGCTCAAGAAGCCGGAGAAATTGAGCAAAGAGCTGAAATCTTTCTTGAGCGTCTGTCTGTGTGTCGATGTTCGCAGTCGAGCCACTGCCGAAGAGCTCCTGGCACATGAATTCCTAAAGATGGGATGCAGTCGAGCAAGTCTCGCGGAGCTTTTGCGCTGGAAGAAGAACGGAGGACAATAAAAAAAACACTCGGCCCATACGAGGAAAAGCCTTTTCGCACGAACTGCGTCGGGGTACCCCATATCAGACATTACGTCTGACCGCTTCGGAGCAAACTAGGAGACAAATATACCACCAACATTTTACCCCAAATACGATTCAGCAGATAAGTCCACATACAACAAAACGTGGTCTAAGTCTCGGATTTCTCAATTAATTTAGTGGCGACTTTTGAACTAAATCCATCACCATCCAAGTGATTTGATTCCTGGCTTTCTCCTTCCTTTCCCCCATCTCCGTCACCAACGCTTCATACCTACCTGCCTACTGTGTCCATTGCAATATAAGGGTGTTTGGGTTGATATAAATTCTTCTTGCCCTTATTCTATCTATTCTCCCTACGTATTCATCTCATCATTCCTCTGCACTTACAATAGCTGGATCCTTTTTTTTTTACAAGATGATAAGAGAGATCCATATTTTGACGAGCAAAAGAACGGTGTTTTTTCTCTCTCTCTCTCTATCTCTCTTCTCTATGAATATTAGAGGTTACGAATGGATGAATTGTTTCTTTCTTTCTTGCTGAAATGGTCATAACTTGAATATTCACGATAATCATATTTTGCGTAATTTACTTAGTAGATAACGTTAACTACCTAGGTATATAGTTACTTGTAAACACCGAAGAGTCAGGCCCAAGTATATAACTTTCCAAAAAGTACCTACCTACCTATGAAATACAATGCCAAATATCCAGAAATCATCAACAGATCGAATCATTATGCATTTTCAGTCCCAGTCTTCCTTCTATATTAAACGCAATATCAATGCCAACACCAACAACACTTTACCATGAGAGAGAGGCATCCAGAAGAGAAAAAAATATTAGCCTCCACCGGCAGCAGCGGCAATTATACCGCCAATTTCTCCAAAAAAGATTCCGCGAAGAACTTGCTCGCCCTCTGTGAGAGCCCAGTGGCCTGTTTCGGAAAGGTAGTGACGCCATCGTTCACGTTGTTGGGGATCAAGGTCTTCCCATTTCTGGACTTTGTGCTTTTCTTGGAACGAAGAAGAAGAAGAAGAAGAAGGGTCTGAGTCTGAGTTTGAGTCTGAGTTTGAGTCGGCTACGAGATTTGTAGTAGAGTCATGGTCGTGGTAGTGGGCGTATATGGAGTCTTCTTCGGGGTTGTATTTGATGATGATATGTCGAGACAGCGATGACGGCGTCGCGAGAGGATTTGATATTGTGTCTACCACACTAGAGGAAGCAGAGGAAGCAGAGGAAGCGCTGTAGCTGCTGCTACTCGCCTTACGGGCATGAAGTAACTCACGGAGATGGTCGCCGGTGATCATGGACAATGGAAGTGTCGAGTCTGTGGCTGCTGTCGAGCTCGCACTAACGGCTACTGTCGCGGTTGACGTGACTTGATACCCGTACCCAGTGTTCATGATGTCGTGCAGATATGGTCTAGCAATCGAGTCGCGAACACGACCAGGCAACCATTCCGTGGCGCCCAGATACGCAGGTGTCAGGCCTCTGATCTCGGTAAAGGCTTGTAATATGAAACAGCTAATGACAACAACAAGTAGAGCAACAGACGTGGTGAAAATAGTATCCAGAGTATCTGAACGTCCGGGAGCTTTGAGTGCGTATCTTGGAGTAGACGTCTCGCGTCCTTGTAGAGTCCTCTGCGGCGATAACGGGAACGTATGCACAACGACTGTGTTTCCGAGACTGATTGA
Organism: Talaromyces borbonicus; assembly: GCA_002916415.1. Taxonomy (NCBI): domain Eukaryota; kingdom Fungi; phylum Ascomycota; class Eurotiomycetes; order Eurotiales; family Trichocomaceae; genus Talaromyces; species Talaromyces borbonicus. The sequence continues at coordinate 335,894 of NBSA01000007.1, forward strand.
TGCCAGCTTCACGTATTGCAGAGGTGTGTTGGCTGTCACCGGATACGTGGGGGGTCGGTAATATGAGAAGCAGACTTTAGTCATTGAGAATGGATGGACTTCATTCAAGGTCGAAAACACCTGTAGCGATCCGTATCCTTTGTTCGGCACGTAATCCACCGTGAGTATTTCGAGAGATTGGTCGCTCCCCGCCAAAGCGACGAGATATTGTCGTTCGTGGTTCTGTCCTTCTCCAAGATTGGCAACGTCGAGACTCAATCCGATCTTCATGGATTTCCGAAGCCGCTTGCGACGCACAATTGCTCCATTCCCAGTCCCACTTTTCGGCAAAGATAATATAGAAAGTTCGCAACCTGTTCTATCTACAGTATTCTGAAGTAGAAGCAAAGTATCCGGCGACAGGAAGCGAAGCGCTCGGTACTTGCATCGCGTGGGTGAAGATTTGGGTAAAGTAAATACGCTCCTCACTTCCGGAGAGGCATTTGATCTTTTCGACGATGAGATTTCAAACGTGCATACTTCAGTTCCATTTGTATATGCCACCAAGAACTTTCCATCTCCCGTTTCGATAATGTCGATATCTTCCGCCTCCTCCCCATTCCCTAAACGAATCCGGCCAAGAACGTCCTTTGCTTGAGGCTGGGAACTTACGCTGAACAGAACAATTTCGCCTACTGGCGCTAGTCCAGTTGCAATCGCGCCTATCCGTGTTCTCTCGGGGGTTTGATAAGGTGATAGTCGAAGCAACCTCTGGTAAGTATCGACTTTCGCAGCTGGTTTCTTCCCTTCCTTGTTGTTGGTCCCGGCATTTGAGCTGAATAAAGAGACTTGGCCTAGAGCTGTAGTACTCTTGATGTCTGTATTACCCGGTGAATTGCCTGTTTGCTTCTCTGTTGTTTGCGGCGGAAGTTCTAGTCTGAACGAACGCAGGTGTTGATTGTTGCCCTTGATCTGCTCTGCCTGAGAGCTATTGATTCCCGCAAGCACTATCATAGACTCGTCGCTAGATTCTGCCACTGCAAGCGAAGTCACCGAGTCCTCATCTCGAGAAAGCTGGATGTCCACCAATTCGGTGATCTCCTGTCGTTTCGATACGTTTAATAAGGCCTAGGTTTTGAATCAAAGGAATTAGCCACGTCTTTTGGAGTTATCTTTTCACCCGAATGATCGATTACTGACAATTTTGTTTCCTACACCACTCCGTCCTTCACCACCGCCGCCCCCGACAAGTAAAAGTCCGTGATTTCGAGGGTCAAAGTCCGCGGCGAAGAGCGGACACGATAGCGTGATCTTCGCCGATGGAATTGATGGAGCCATAACGAGTGGCGACCGCAATTTTCAAGAAAAACCTATCAATTACGATTCCAAGTCGTGCTCTATTGTAGATTCATGAGTAGAAAAGGTTGATGTCTTGATCTCGTCTGAGGGCTCAATTGTGATGGAACGATCGAATGGAGAACGTGGAGCGAATGATGATGACATGTTCTCTTGTAACTATGCCGCGGCTGTTCATCTTAACCACCAGCTCCGCTTGAGTGCCTGATTTCCAAGGCATACGATTGCCCTAGCTTGATTTTTGGATTTTGGAGCGAATTACGAATTACAATAACAAAGTACGTGAATAAGAGTTGACAGATCATGTTGTTGGAATAATTTTCTATACTTTTACAATAAATCTGCCTCCCGTATGCCAACTACAATCCGAACTAGGAATTAGTCCGTCTCTTGCGAGGTGAATTCAGGTAGTCGTTTGGCAACATCTGCCCAGGTCTCTTCACCCTCAACCATGGACTTGACAGCCTTCAAGATCTCGTCTTCACTAGCGCGGACTTGCTTGGTCGAGTCGCGATCGCGCAATGTGAATGTGTTATCTTTCACAGACTGGAAGTCAATCGTAATGCCAAAGGGTGTGCCCAGCTCGTCGTTGCGCGCATATCGTTTACCAATACTGCTCGAGCTATCGTCCACCTTGCTTGAGATTCCAGCGCGCCGGAATTTCAGACCCAGCCGCTTGATGAAAGGCTCAAAGGAGGCGTGATTAGATAGGGGAACCAAAAGTACCTTGGTTGGGGCAACAACTGGAGGGAATGACAAGACCTGTATATTGAATCAGCGTTAGATAAGCATACACTGCAATTGGATATCAGAAACTTACACCGCGAGCTTCATCGCCGGCACGATGCCAGTACGAGTGTTCCAGCAAACAGTAAAGAATTCTGCCAATACCGAAAGACGGCTCTACAACATTCGGAGTGTATTCCCGAACGTGCTGCGTTATAGTCCTCTTCTCGATGCGAATCAGTTCCTTGTCTAGTTCGGCTTTGCCGTTGTCAAGTCCCTCAACATCAATCTCGATTTTGCCCTTTTGGGCAAGATCCAAGGAAAGCTTTTCTCTGAGGTCTTCGGTCAACGACTCGATTGCTGCCTCCACCTTTTTGGCGTCCTTCTTGAATCGCGGGCCAAACTTGGCCTTGGTGATATCTACCTGCCACTTCTCGAAAACCTTCGGTTCTGGGAGAGCTTCACGAACGAAAAGCGGAGCGCCTGTCTTGTTTTTGTGTACTGTCAAGTCGTATGCACTACGATCAGCACAGCCAACACACTCTATCCAGCCGTAACTAGTGTGAAGCTCGGCGTCCCAACAGTCAGCAGCATAGTGAGCCATTTCGTTAGCCATATGCTGACGGAATCGAAGCTTGGTGTAATCAACACCGATTTTCAAAAGGAATTGTTGAATTCGCGCAAGAAAGTAGCCGAGTGTTTCGTTGTCAACTATGCCGTCGGCAACGGCTTTCCCAATCGTCATTTTTTCCGTCTTAGTGCTGCCGGAAAGCTGCACATCTCTATTCAGCAACGACAGTTCCACGTCCTTGACTTCTTCAAAGCGAGGATGTTTCTTGCCACCTTCTGGGTCGACGAAATGTTCAATCTCCGCCATCAAGAATTCTCTGACGCGAAGTAGACCCGAGCGAGGGGAGATCTCGTTTCGGAAAGACTTGCCAATGGCAGCTGACGCAAAGGGCATTTGGTTCTGGTTGAATTCAAGCAGTTTTTGGAAAGCAAGGAACTGACCCTGCGCCGTCTCTGGTCTCAGATAGCCGGGCATATTGGCACTAGGGCCTATAGATGTCTGGAACATCAGATTGAAAGCGACAGGAGGGAGCAGATTTCCGCCTGTTGTAGGATTGCGAATGTCGTGTTTTGTAATAAGTAAGGCAAGACCATCACCATCGTAATTGTCAATCTTTGCCAGTGTCTCCTCGTATTCTTTGATCACGGCGTCGTCCAGCTTTACTGGTTTCACATCCTTGACCTTCTTTTTTTTCTTCTTCGCATCGGCCTCTTCGTCCACCTCAACTTTCTCGCCACGAGCCTCTTTGTCAGCCTTGAGACGAGCTTCCAGCACAGCTTCAACCAAATGATCTGCGCGGAAGATCTCTCCAGTCTTGGGATCCTTGCACATCCAGTCGGCGAACTTGTCCACGTGTCCACTGGTCTTGAGTACTTCGTGAGGGGTAAGCATTGTTGTGTCGACTTCTAACATATCCTCTTCCAGCACGAAGTGTTTCCGCCAAATATCTACCACATTGGCTTGCAGAGCACAGCCTGGCGGGCCGTAATCGTACAAGCCCGCGACGCCGCCGTAAGGGTCGAACGAAGGAAAGAAGAAAGTCCGGCGACGAAGCATCGTCTCTAGGATAGAGCGATCGACCTCCTGGCCGGCCCTGGTTGAAAGGGTCGCCATTTTCGAATTGGACGAGAATTTCAGAGTCTTATGAGAGAGAGATGAGTACGGTCGAGCGTGAAGGTCTGAAGCATAACTGCCGAGCAGCCGCAAGAGAGGTCGACGAGGGAGAAATTGAGTCATTCACCACGAAGAGTGTCATTGGACAAGGCGGGGCGAGTTGGAGGGGGAGCACAAAAAGTAACAAAACTGCAAAAGTCTCTCTTGGTATGTATTGAAGCTGCAATATTACAGGCAGTGGGTAGACTTTGTGAGACAAACTGCTGCACAAGCCTGTAAAATAACAGTAATGACTGCGTATCGACTTTTGTGCTTGGAATTTGCGATTCCAGACGGACAATAGTTTATCCGGACAATATTCGTGCGCTCTCACTATCCAATGATATCTCAGAGATTGTATCCACCGCTATCTAATCATTCCGAGGCCGCATATTTTTTTTCTATACAGACCGTTATGTTGAACGTCCTAAACAAATCTTTTTCACACCGGCCATTGCAAGATGGTGATCAAAAATAAGCAGGTGCGCAAACTGCAGAACATCAAGCGCAAGCGCACCGAAAGCACTGCAAAACACAAATTACGCCATGACCGAAGGAAGGAAGAGACGAAAAATCCGAGCCTCAGAGCTGAGCGTCTTGCTCGCTCAGTGCCGTTGACGTTGGACGTAAGTTCGGTCCACGAATAACTCTATTGCACGTATAAAAGCCATATTGCTAATCTCTGTAATGATAAAACAACAGAGAAAAAGAACCTGGGATGACGTCGGAAGTGACGATGAGAATCTGCTTGGCTTGAGCGTGGACATCGAAAGACTGAAACGGCAGAAGCAAGAAGAAGATGCGAAACACGGAGACAGCGATAGTAACCAGGAAGCGAGCGAGGCTGGGGAGGCCAGTGATGACGCCGATGAGGTGGACAGTATGATAGTGACAGATTCGGAGGATGATCACGACAGCGAGGACGGCGAGGGAGAGGAAGGAAGATCAAGGCCGAAGCAGAATCAGAAGCAAAAAGCACCCTCTGCCACAGAGAGAGCCACGTCACCCACGCATTCGACGAGATCGACGAATCTCGATCTGGCGCCTGAAGCGCTAGCAGCCAAGTTTCCTAACTTGTTCTCGAATCAAACCACCACTCCGAAGATCCTCATCACAACTGCGATCAACTCCACCTTACACCACGAAGCGAAGCTTCTTACATCACTTTTCCCCAACAGTGTGTACATTCGAAGGACTGCGCACCATCACGCTCACAAATTTTCCGTTAAAGAAATCGCCAAGTTCGCGAGCAACCGCAACTTCACCGCGCTCATCATTGTTAATGAAGACCAAAAGAAAGTTTCCGGACTTGACGTTGTGCATTTACCGCAAGGCCCGATGTTTCATTTCTCAGTTTCCAACTGGATTGAAGGGAAAAAGTTACCGGGGCACGGCACGGCGTCAGAGGCATATCCTGAACTCATCCTAAATAATTTCCGAAGTCCCCTTGGTCTATTGACAGCTCATCTTTTCAAATCGCTCTGGCCACCGCAACCAGATCTTGCCGGACGACAAGTAGTCACCATACATAATCAACGAGACTATTGCTTTGTGAGGAGACATCGATATGTATTTCGCGAGAAACGCCAAACTGAGAAACCAGTGGTTGGCACCGACGGGAAGGAGATAAAAGGTGTCGAGGGTATAAAGACCGGTCTACAAGAACTAGGTCCCAGGTTTACTTTGAAGTTGAGACGTGTTGACAAAGGGATTCAGCGAAGCAGTGGCCAAGAGTGGGAGTGGAAGGGAAAGATGGAGAAGACAAGGACGAAATTCCAGTTGTAGGTTTAGATAAGAATATTGCAGCAAAATTCTATTGGACTGGCCCTGTTCTGTTGATTTTTTTCTCGAATGAAGCAGTATTCACCTGGGCAATTGGGATTGTGTTGTGCAGATGCACTTTGGCGACTCCACGCTATGGCGAAGGGACATTTGACTAGATCGAACCTGAATAATTACAGGGATATTCCAATGTCGATGACCACCAGGCTAATATTTGCTTCAGCATGGCTTCCAATGATGTGGCCACTCGATCAAAATCTAGAAGCTAGAACGCCGTCCAAACATGCAATAAAGATATAATCTACGAGGTAGATATTTGCATCGAGGTCAACAGTCCACGATAAAGTCAATATTAAGCTTTGAAAGACGTTATAAGTAACGAGTAACTTGAATACTAAAACTAGCAGTCCCCAGAACATATTTATAGTTGATCGAAAGTCCTAATCCATAAAAGCCTGTATACCTAGGTATATCCGCTATCTGCTTAGAATCCCCTTGCCCTTGATGATGACCGTGGATTGTGTCTTAAGTATGGATGTTCACTTGAGAGCTTACACTGGAAGATTCTCATGTTAAAATGATATCACCGACTTCCAAGGTTCTCACTTAGAATGCAATTGCACTGACAACAAGAAATCCACGGATGTATATCTGCAATTTGGAATTTCGAAATTTCAATCATGTTGCTATATAGAACCTCCGACTACATAAAATCGGGTCAAAGCATGTCCTCAGTGACGACAGACGAAACATTGGAATAGCTAGGTAGGTATGAATACTCGCAAGTCTAGATATTTCCTAGACTATCTAGGTAGTTGTATAGCTAGGTATGCGTGCGATTGGACCTATTAACTCCATTTTCCATCTTAAAGTTGTAATTGATTTCAGTCTATAAAAACTAATAAAGTTGAATTTTGGAATTTGCACCTCGCCTCTTTCAAAGCAGAGAAAGTCCTATGTTTGGTATGTGTACCTAGGGTGAAGAAGAGAAGTGGTACAATATTCCCTAGTCGAGACCATGCATTGTCACACATGCTTTAGCGAGGTCCGTGTCTGTATTGGACGAGATTATGACATGCTGATGAGATATAATCCAAAGAGATGAGCACTTTCTGAAAATATAGGTAACCTGAGCATCTCTGATGACCTTGGGATCAGACTATGGTCCAACATGGAGACTCGTATGGTCTGATTTCTCGAGAAGTACGACCGAGCATCTACCTAGGTACGACTATCTGCGTAGATTTCTGTTTGCATATTGGCTAATCAGAAGTTGAGGGATTGACTTATCCAGAAACCAGCACGCTGAACATTCTACCCATGTAGTATAAACATGGAGACATTTTTCTGTAGCCATGAACTGCCCTTTCAGAATGAAAATAGAGAGAAGAGTGCCCAGGTGTGATTCTGGCCCATTCTTCCAGAGGACATCCTCCGGTATTATTCTAATGTACTTCTTCGTCAATTGCTATCCGACAATTCATGTGTTAGCGGGTTCAAAGTATCACGAATTCTGCCCAGAGCACCTGACAGTCTAGACTTGTCCTCTGACTTGCCCCATGATACTGGATATAAAGGACGATGATAAAGAAGCATGAGGCAGACACCTCATGCCATCCACCAGGCCGTAAGATCGGACTCACAGAGCTTAAACCTTGAGTCAACGAGTAAATTTTCCACGCCATGGGTCCGTATATAAGCCCGTATTACATGCTTCGTGTTTCACGAAGAGTGTGCAGATACGAAGTCGCTTGTTCTGCATCGTGTTAGAATTGAAACCCCCTTTCACATGCATATGCTACATATACTTTGTGTACATACATGAGTCCCTGCATCATGGTAAGACAGGGATATTAGAATTACCGACATGGTCTGGACCAAAGGAGCTTGGACAAGATGTGCTCTCTTCCTTGAGCTATACCCATGTCATTCGTGTCACAATTGACGGACATTTCAGTACGCAATGATTTCACAGTCTTTTCAATACCAAGCTGATCCATAAAATAGGTTGACGGAGTCCGGTATTCTCGAGAGCCTCGCTATTGATGTCTTATTGCCAGGAAAATGCCGTGCATCATCCTGGAACCTCTAGAGAACTAAAGATGACACTCCGTCTGAAGCGTGGATACAATTCTAAAAATCATGTAGCGGTGTGTCTGGTGCCGTGAGTCCTGGAGGTTTAGACGGACTTGCAGTCATTTGGTGGTATAGATTAGTAGCAGCAGAAGGTAGCAATGTATGTATTCCGTTGAAAAACAATACCAGCTCTCTAGAATAAGTACATAGGTATTAGGCATAGGCAACTAGTAGGAAGTTACCTAGGTATTTCTCTGGTTATCATTTCCCCGCAAATTGTTGAAATAGATAGAGAAACGGAAAACATGTGCCGACCAACCAACCAACACCACCAGGATGAAGATCTACGTACTATCATGGGCTGGCGGTCAGCCACCAAACAAGATTGCTAACAGCATGTAATGGTATTGGCTGGGCCTCAAGGACCTCGTTTTACAGCTGGAAGAATCTGGCCATTAAGAGTTTAGGGGAATAGTTGCAAGAGTCATGTACCCGGTGGAGAGTGCATACGCATACACATACGATGGGAGAAAATAGTTGACACTAAGACGCTAAGACGCTAAGAATGCAGGAACAAGGAAAAAAGAGAATTCTGTATAGACCAACTCCAGCTGAATTACTCACACTTCTGTCTATCAAACGACTCGATCCCCGCAGATTTGTAAATGATTTCGTCCACCCCGGTCTCATTTCAGCTCATCTCAGTTGGAGCTCATTTCAGCTCAAAGTTGAAGAAGAAACGGTCTGAATAAAGCATGTGATTATATGCAGGAGAGCAAAAGAGGCAATTCACGAACCCGACGTCGAGTTGCAATGGCCTACCTACTACCTAGTATGGTTCTCCCCGCGCTCCTCCGCGCGCGGATGCTACCTCGCCATTTTTGATCTAGATAAGCTTACCATACCAGTCAGACTTGAGGGGGAGAGTCCCATGTAGTACCTAGATAGTGCTAGCTAAGGGCCCGCTAACTTGAGACTAAATAAGTCTGATGAAGCTGTTGTATTAGCTGAAATACCTCTACGAGTGTATTTTCGTTTACGACTCGATGGATGTAGATTCTGGTGGATGCTAGGCTCATAATCTATCTGCATACTTATTCAGGAATGGTTAATTGCATCCATGTATGCCTTAGGAATTATTGATGTCGCTACTGCAGAGATGCTGTTTGTGTATATAATTAATGCAGGTCATCAATAAGATATTCAGCAACAATGTTACAAGTTACAGCCGTACTCAAGGGCCGCCTGTCTCGCGTAAAAAGAGTTTCACGGCATATTGGTCCTACTTTTAATCTCAATTAGCGCGCTTAACTTCTATTCACAAAGAGCTCCCTGCTTTCTAGTTATTTCTTACTATCCCCGCAAGACGATCGAGATGCATGAGTCAAACCCGAAGCCGAAGCTCATGTCAGCAACTGGTATAGGGTAGTTTACAGTCGACTCTCGAGTTTTCTCACAGAGTCTAAATTCTTCATGATTTGCGTCGTATTTTGAGTCCACAAGTTTCGCTGTCATAGCTACTCTACCCTTGATAGTGTGGAGAGTTGCATTGAGTTGCACTGACCAGCGTCTTCCCCTATTAACTACTAGTCAATTAAACTACGGCTCGACTTGCAACATACTGTAGGTAGGTTCAGGTACAAGTCCGGCAGTCTCAGGCTTCAGCGTGCCTTTTTTATGGCTGTCAAAAAAAAGCTAGCCTAGGATGTCAACGGGTCTGGTCACTAACTAGTTAACAAGACTAAACCAGTTAAGTTAGTTAGTTGGTTAATTTACTTAAACAGTGAACCGGTTGCCAGTCAACCGTGGAACGAATTGACTAAATTCAGGGGTTTGACGTGGGTGAAGAACCTGTAATTCTCAATACATTTTTCTTTCTTTTTCTTTCTCCTGTATACCTGCTAAGCTAAGCATGTAAAGCCGGTTATGATCATTTTTCTCTACGTACGAAAAATCGAGCACGTCGCCTCGACAATGACTGTGTCCACTGTCTAGAATCGAAGCCGTGTAACTTGGTACCGGAGACTGCCGACGAGCCTTAAAAGCGAGATTATTATTATTATTGATTTCTCCTCCAAGAAATGAGTTTTCAGGATTATTCTTTTAATTCGGACAAAGTTGCCATCTTCGGCAAGACGCTATTGTAGACTTACCTAGGTAAGCGTTCTCAAACATTTACGGATATTAAGCGATAGATTAGGTATGTCTTTCCGGGCGGCGGCATGAATATTTTCGAGTATTTTCTAATATTAGATACAATATTAGATATATTATAATAGCCATCCACATTTCGTGAGTGCTTTGCTTATTTTCTCCGAGGTGCTCCAGGGATTCTATTTCGCGCATCGGCACGAGACAGTGCGACGGCTGGTCAAACTGTTTAATTTCGGACGTCTGACATATACCGTACCTAGGGATATCTCAAAAAGCCGTTGAGGCGACTAAACTGTTCATGTCCAAATTGATTACTAAAATCAACCTCAAATCAATGTCTGTAGTTTCATAATGGATTAGTCCATCAAACGACTAAAAATAACAGATCATCCAATTCTGGCATGTGTTCAAAATCCGGTTCTTGACCGAGTACAATCTTGAACGAGATATACCGAGCTGGTGGTAAGGCCGTAATTGTGACTAGTGGTTTCAGCAGTGTCGTCAGTAGTTAGTCAGCTTATAAAGTGTGTAGGATGCTAGCCTCTTCGACAAAAGCGAGATATCCAGTATAGGCGCATGACAGGTGAGAGAGATTACTGATCCTGATGTCAAGCTCAGTGCCCTGCATATTTGGATTTGTACGACGTTCTAGTCAACGAGTCAAGCTCGGTACCGAGGACCGAGTTGCCCACGCCTGACTTGTCCAGTGGATGAATTACTGGCATAAATTCTCACGTTAGAGTCACACAGGTATTTCTTGAAAGGGAAGTGAAGTCAAGTAAACCAGCGTAATCCGGCATGCATGATCCACCAATTGGAAATGCCATAGCGAGCGTTTTCCAGCTGTGGAAAATCATCTTTCAAGATCTCGTTCCCTGGACAAGAATCATACAACTCGTAATGAGTCTTACGATTGAGTCCTTCTACAGGCTTTTTTCATTTCTTTGTAAAGACACGAACCCCGACAACCAGCCAAGGCTTCCCTGAATTAAACAACTATCCTATCGGGCATTGTAAAGGTGAATCAATTTTCTGTATCCATATGTTTACTCTTTAGACATCAAGCTGTAGAAGGATTTGAGAAGTTTTTCTTTTCTTTTCTTTTCTTTTTTGTATTATTTCTTCCGCCCAAATTCCAGTACATAGTGCTGAGCGTACAAAACCAATATACGGACTCGTGTTCATGCACGACACCGTTTAGGGCAAGCAAGGCTGAACAGAAATCCGGACAAAAGCTGCATTGCATAATGTGTCAGCCGCGGCACCACAAAAAATCGTCAGCCTGGTGGCTGTCACCAGGTCCGGGCAGCACGAAAGCCGCGACCAAGGGGAATATCTAGGTTGAGTCAGCTTAGTTTTAATACTTCTCTGCGAGAGCCATATTGGGTATTCAGTGTGAGGTTGTAACACGTCAGGAGATTAAATTGAGTATCTCTCCCGGCACAAGTGGTAAGTCCCAGGGACTTGACGTCGGATGCCGAAACCAATCCGATTTTCAAGCTCATGGCTGAAAGGAGAGTTTCTCTTCTGTAATCTGGATACCCTACGCATTATGGGTAGTTATTCATGCAAAGAGGAGTCAAGCAAGCCAGCAAGCACTTAAATTTAACTTAGTACCAAAAAGTCAAAAACGAGCAAGTAAATCAGGAGGCACGGCACGATAAGATAAGGTGGTGGGACCGGCGTCATGTAAAGAAATTGATACGGAACTGGTACGGTAACAGTACGAACGCGAACAGTAACGTTGTTTCATCCCCGCTCATTCTGAATAACTGACTACTGACTGACTGACTGAGTAATGATCTGCAATTAGCAACGATCGAACTCGGATGGAGGAGGGGGCACGATCGCTGTTGTCGGTCAGCGATTTGTTATGTTGTTTCTCCGATCCTTTTGATTATCTTTGCTTTTTGGAGTAAGTGTTTATGAGGACAATCGTATGCCTCAAAATAGATCGATATCATCAATTTCATCAACTTCATCACCGGAAATCCGAAATCCGAAGAATCAGTGAACAGCTCCTTACTATAGACATCTAAGACAGACGAGAGAAGTATCCGGTATCGAGTATCAAGACACTCTGTATCGTATGGTATGTAGAAGTTCTATGGTAAGACAAGAATCATTCACATCAGCCAACACTGATAAACCTCCCTATTATTTATTAATAAGGCAGAGCGATCTGGAACGGCGGCGGATTATCATCTATCAATGTCTGATTGGTCAGATCGGAGGTCCCGCTTTGATTACTGTTTGCCGCTTCGAATGTGGCTAGTGTGGCTACAATATAGTGAAGTAGCTAGCTGGAGAGAAGAGAAGAAATTACCCGCAAGCAGCCTTTTACTCCTATCGCTTATCGGTATGAGGTCAATTATTGAATTTTGAATTCCCGAATTACTGAATTATTCATTTTCCACGTAAGCAACATTCTGATTCATATGAAAGTACTCAAACATACTTACAGACTTGTTGAAGTCGAACACGAGCGATGACTAGCTATGAGTAAGCAGTCAACTAAGACATTGCCTCAAAGAGATCAGATCAGATCCATCCTGAGTCATACGTATTAGGTAAATGCTGGAAATAACTAAGTTAACCAACTATTTTGATTATTCCACGATTCAGCAGGACTCCTCAACGCAAAAGACGCACTGACTCGTTCAGACGTAACTAACTATGGAGTAGTTAAGTTAACTAGTTAGTGATTTCTCGGCTGTACCTCTTAGTCATCCTGATCAGTGCTGTGTTCATTGTTCAAAAATGCGGCCAATTCGAGGCCAACTGTACACTACACTGTCTTCTGTACTCCGTGCTCTCCGTACTCTACTCCGTACTTGGTGGTCGCTGGTCCGTGACGAGCCCACATCCCTCCACAGGGCTCGGCAATAGAATGTCGATATCTCACCAACAACAACCAGTACAAAGCAGTCGTCGGAATCACCGAGATTGACATTTGGTCCAAGATTTGCCAATCTCCAAGAATCATTTGCTCTGGGAGAAATTGGTGGTGGAGTATGGATTGGATCGGATCCGTGGTTGTTATTTTTTTTATTTGCTTTTTTTTTACTTTTTTACTTTTCTTTCCCTGAGGCGATCTTCGGGACCTGATTTGCTGCTGGCTCAACCAGTAACTTAAGGCCGAGAATAAAGCCGGGGGCGGAAGTCGCCGATCGACTAGTCCCGGAACGGAAATACCTGAGTGAAGTCGAATGTCAGTATCAGTTCAGTGAGGTGTGCGGTGTAAATAAAATACAAAGAAATTTTAAAAAAGAACGGCTCTGGTTTCCGAATTGATCTCCGCTGTCATACGTTTCTGGCATTACCTGATTAGTGTATATTAATTAATACTGCTGGTAGTTAGCTGATAGATGATTACATTATTGTACATAGACTCGGACGAGTATTGTCGTCCGGCTCCGAAGGGAACTAGTTAGCATAAACTTAGAGACTTTAATAGTTAGTAGTAATTACCTCGTAAAGCTTAGCTTCTCGCCGAATCCTCACGAAACTTTCATTCGATGGATTTAGTGGGAATTCCTGATTCTAGTCCCGTTCTGGAAGCATCTCCGATCCTGAAGATGTTTTCTGGAGTCTGTACTGTACGGAGGATTTTCATACCATATTTACTTGCCATTACTCCGTACAGCTGAGCTATTCTGATGGCATTATTTTACGAATACCGAATACCAATACCAATACTGAATATGAATACGAATATGATTATGAGAATACTCTAGGTTATACTTTGGTATAGATTCTACGGTAATGACCCTGCTGTATTTTTCAATACGATCACGTAATAAGCTTGTCTGACCTGAATAAAATCTCCGATTACCGAGACCGAGGGACCAACTCCGTACTACCAGAGACCAAGGACCAAGGCTTTACCTTCTTCTTCTCCCCAGTTACTTAAGTCTTGACTCTGAATAGTCAAGTCAATGCTCTCGGAAGAGCTCAATCAAGTGAAGATTTTCGCTTCGAGACTAGACCACACAGGGTCTTCTCCTTTAATTCCGATTCTCATTGCTCTAGTACAGACTCCGAGTGTAGCCTGTTTGAATGCGCAAAGAGTAAAGATACGCGTGAATAACCTCTGCACTGCTGCTGACGAGACCATTCACGCCAAATCTGAAAGGTTCTCCCGCTCGTTCTAGAAAAGAAAAGAAAAGAGAAGAAAAACGCCATTCGCTATCGTGAAAGGGACTGCCGTCATTGCGTGCCATTTCTTGCAGAAAGTAAAAAAAAAAGACTCAAAAATTGGGCTTTTTTGCTAGAAGTTCTTTTTCTTCTTGGAAGGAAATTTATTCTTGACTAAAGCGAACGTGGCTTGCGCAGCTGCACGACCTAATCCGTACTTGACTTGTTAGTTACTTAGCTGGCTAGCTAGTAAAGTCAGATAGTTAGTTAACTAGTCAAATAACTGTACGGTTCCTAGGTAAGTTACGTGCGTGGCGGTTTAGTCTGGATTTTCCCCGCGTATGCTCCGGCAAGGTGTTGAATATCGGCTTTCAAATCTGTCGAGTTTCAATTGTCTTGTGCAATAGACTCCGTATATCACGTATAAAGCTCATACGACTAGATAAAATTCAATCCACACCCACATACAAAAAAGAAAAACGCCACAGGTTTCTCGTTCTCGGGCTTTGACAATTGAGGGGAGAGGGAGGTGGCTGCTCTAATAGTAAGAGCCTAAAGACGAGACACCCACTAGACCCAATACGGGAAGCACCGTTGAAGAAGTTCGCGACCAATTTCCCCCCGCTAGACCATTTCGGGCCTGGAGCACAGGGTCCTTTTAAGCTGCTTGTTTGAGCTTAGTGGTGATGGCTACGTGCATAATTTGCATTTATCCAGGCTAACGTGAACACTAACTAGCTCATAATAATGTCAAGGATGGAGTAGAGCAGGTATTTTACTAGTTTGTGTGGTTGATTTGACACCGCAAGTCTTGCAGATTGTGTCCGTCACTCGAGGCGCAGGGGAGACTGAGGCCTCGGAAATCCGCGGCTATTTAGATTTACATGCATGAATGCCTCGCATAGATAGATAGTTAATCGAGATAGAGCAGGACAAGTGCCGCCACAAAATCCATACCTAGGTAGAATGAGAATATGTGGCAACTCCCAAATACGAGGATTACCTACAATAGTCACTACGTACAGCAACCGAACCCTTGTTCAATATCTATTCGTCTCACCCAACGAAGCTTCGGCGCGTTATCAACTAAAATACGAGGAAACCCAGAGCGGAGGCAAAACATGACCGACGATCAAAAAAACTAGACCCTGTATCCGCCAGATAGATGTATAGAGATGGTGCGATCGTCGACCACCAGCGCATAATTTTCATCACGCTTCACTGCGGTCAGACTGTCGGAGGTTGTAATTCCAGGTCTCAGACTTGAACGCATATCCGGTGGGTGTTGATCATATTCTTTCACTCAACGTTCCAAGGTTTCTTCGTAAATATACAACTGTCCACGGTATACTGTAGATACATACCGTCAGCATCGAGTAGAGCATAAGGACTTGTTACAAGTTTGACGGGTAGCTAGGAAAGAAACGGCCCCTGAATTCCATGCGAAGTCAGCATCATCTTCTGTCGTTCGTGCTTTCGGCGTACTCCGTGTCAGAATTTCTTCGAAATCCGCAAAAAGAAAAAAGAAACGTGTAGATCGTCATTGGAATAAATTCCCTATCTTATCTGCTATCTACTTACTTACCTAAGTACTACCCTTGGAACAACCAGCGGTTCGGTCGTGCCTGTGCCTGACGGAACCGAACTTGCATCCGGCTAGACTTGATTGAGGATGATAGATAATCACAGCGATCAGTTAGGAACAGCTCAGCACTATTCTGATATGATTTACGTCCTTTACGTGACTAGGGAATCGCCAAATTACAGAACTGTCACAGGAACACAGAACGCTCGGATGTGGACCGCTACGAAGCACCACTTCATTCGAATCTGTACTCTGTAGATGAGGCTTTTTGACTATGCATAAATAAATTGTGAAGAAATAAACATCAAAAAACCTCAATTTCGGTAAATTCTATACTCAAAATCAAAGGCCGCTCCGCTCGCTTGTCTCGTTTCAGACTTGCAGTACGGCAAATGCCGATATGGCCCTTCTCACTAAACAGAATCCTTGAATCCTTCGAACCAACTCAAGTGTCCACTTCTGGTAGCGGAATTGCCAAGTATGTTTGTTCACTCCGAGGGTCTAGCGTCGATTTTTAGATTTCCCGCTTACGGTTTACTTTGAATGCTAAGCTATTAGTATTATATTATTATTGAATCCTCTTTTTTATTATTGCTTGCCGCCGTAATCGACCGTTGCCATGCGGCTTTCACATGTCAAGAAAGAATCGGAATGATTTCAAGGATGTCAAGAAATAATTTACGATACCTCTTCCACAAGACCTATTCAAGCGCATGATCTGACAGACTGATCTGACCCCCTCCCCTACTTACCCTGAGATAGTTCGAATTTGTTCTTGTAGGTATTAGGTATCTCCTGAGCTTGGGCTTCTGATTGGATCGTCCAGTGGGAAGATCTGAAATTACCAGTACCATTGATTCTGACCAATCCTGTCTTTTGTCCTTTGACCTCTAGCATGTCCTGCCTGCATGCTTATAAAATAAGGCGAGAAAGTGGGAAATACTTACCACGGCCCACAAAAGCGGTCTCTGTCTATCGGTTTTCTCACATCACCGAATTTTCATATCGGCAACGTTCTCGTAAAAAGGGAGAAAATGTCCGTTAAAAAGTGGGTAAAAATTTCCCAAGCGTTTATCGCGTAGTCTATCGCGTAGTATGCAGTACGACACACACAATTTATGGCTATCTATTAGAGTCCCAAGGACGTGAGTGGCGGCCCAAGCCTCAGCTCACTATGTGTCCCTCCAATCTCCGAGCCTCAGATGCTCAAGGTCATTCAGCCTGTCGATCCAACACCCTTGACCCCCATCCCCCCCTGTATCGGTCGCTTGCTCCGGATCAGCGAATAGCTTGGAGCAAATCAAACTATCTTGTGACAGTCCGCACTGTCAGACTCGCTACTCTGAGTAGTCTACCTCGCAACGCCACTGAGCGATCCTCACGTCGGACCCCATGCTTTCCAAGGCCGGACGGACTCTGGGCTTGAATATTTACATGTCGATTTTTTCCTAGTTCTGTCTACTTCCTGCTCGTGTACTCGTATTTCCCCCACCCGGGTCTTGTGTCCTGTCCTGTCGTACTAAGAAGTTGTATTAACCAAGATACGGACAGTGACTTTTTGTCGATAACCTGATACCTTATACTTGCTGACTCCCGTTGTTAGCATTTTCGGGAATTTAAGGCTCGAAGCAGGTCAAAAGATCACCAGAGTGTGAAAGAAAGAAAGAAAAAAAAAAAAAAACCTGTCAATCCACCTACGACTGTGGCTCTGAACAAATGCAAGTTTTCCCATGCCAAGTTCAGCCACATATTGGAGGTACCTTCCCGGTGACCCTTGTAAGTATCATGTAGCTCTCGGTAGTCTAGCGAACTAGGTACTTACTTAGTAGATACGCAAAATGGCGTGCTGTACGGCGCACAAATGACAGCGGTCTAACCCCGGCATTAATCTCAGGCATTAACTGTCAAGGCTAGTTTGATTTGGAAACATTGCATCTCCAACGATCACCTATAGACTTACTGGATTGCCCCGCGCTGAACTATCTCGATCGATGTCGTCTCAAATCCGAAAGGAAGTATTGTTGTTCTCCGACTGGGTTTTTCAAGTTGTAGTCTGTCTATCCTCTATCTACTCCACCGGTCTCTCGACGGAGAACGGAGAAATCATAAGCATTTGCGAAGTGGGTAGGTTGGAGATAACATGGCTACTAATATGGGTACTACTAGTAACTAGTTAGGAGTTAAGTAGGAGTAGGCTATGCTTGCAAGCACAGAGTCAGGCTAACCGTCTCTGGCCGCCGTCCGGCCCGCTTCCTGCGAGCTTGCCCCAATCAAGACAGAGCCACCGTGCCTCGGGGGGCTCGCTAGTCTAGACTAACATACTTCCTGTAGTTACTTACTACTTAGTAGTATGTATGTATGCGAACCCCAAAGCGGCGCCGTCAGACGTTTTCCCAGAAGAAGATTTAGTTAGTACTTTCAGCATTTAACAGATTAACTTAATTAGCTAGTTATTCAGTGCGCAATACTTGACCACGACGAATTAGTACTCCATATCTCATCCGTATTCCGTACTATAGGTACGTGAAAGCCTGAACACGGAACAGACACCAGCCTATACTTTAGCCATCTAACAGGAGAGTTCCCAGTAGGCTAGCTGGTTGCGTCGTGAATCGAGTCGACAGTCTCGGAATTACTTTCAGGGCAGAGGATAGGGTCGAAGCAACAAATACATTCAATCTTTCTAAGGGATGTAGACTGGAATATGTAGTGTGTAGTGTGTAGTGTGTACCTACTTTGTACCAGTTATGTACTCAATATTCTACAGTCAAGTAGAGACTACAGACGACAGAAAAGAGTATGGATATGGATCGATGGACCATGGATAACCGATTCTACACTAGCCCAATGCATACTAGCGGCCCATTAGCTTCCCCTCCGGGCTTTTCTTGCTTTCTTCCTTTCTTCCTTTTCTTCTGGTTTTGTTTTGTTCTCTCGCGGCCTTCTGACTGTTCTGATTGGGCCCGCCCCAGTCTATACCGCATCAGGTAAGTGGTTCTCTCGTGGGAAACTTCGGCTTGCCCGCGCTGTAATATTAGTAACTTACTGTATTATACCGTTTTCATTCTGTATCGTATCCCTGGTGTTACTGTTTCTGTACGCCTTAAAATACGTTCGATAGTTTTACTTACCTCGAAACAGCCTAGTCCCAGACTTTATCACAAGATACCTCTTGTCTCTCTTCTTTCTCTCTTCTCTCGGTCTCTCTCCTCTTTGCCCGCTTGTCTTGCAGCTTTTCTGGGATTAATTATAGCTTCTTATCCCCCCTCTTCCTCCTCATCTTCGACTTTTATTTTTTGCCAATTATTATTTGTGCAGTCTGTCTTCTTGTCCCGTCGAATAAATCAACCTAAACCAACCCCCCCAATCTACGATCTCTCCATCTAAGACACACCGTCTCCACACTTCGAGCCTGCGTCCGATGCGCATTCCGTGTGAACAACATTTACAGGCGCTCTCCGAACTTATACTATAGCAAGTCGCCCAACGTTGTGTGCGCTTTCTATGCTGCGGCTGTATCGAGCTGGAATTATCTGTGCGCGATCGCACGCTTGACTTCGTTTCCATCCAACAAATTCTTTTGCGCGCCGTTTCGGGCAAACTGCTCGACTGCTCCCGTCTACTCTTTCCCTCTTCCGGCTGCACCGCGGCGTTTGCGGAGAACCACGACGAACAACAAAGGACGAACGTCCTTAAAAACTAAAACAAACAAAATATCC
Organism: Talaromyces borbonicus; assembly: GCA_002916415.1. Lineage (NCBI taxonomy): Eukaryota > Fungi > Ascomycota > Eurotiomycetes > Eurotiales > Trichocomaceae > Talaromyces > Talaromyces borbonicus. The sequence continues at coordinate 355,131 of NBSA01000007.1, forward strand.
TACATATAGAAGAGCAGCTGAAAATAATTGTCTCGATCTGGAGTGTTCGATTAGTCCTCCCTCGTTTGTGTCCGTCTCGCGGCTGTCTTTCTCGGTTTCCCGCCCTTTGTCTTCCGGTCTTCCAACATGGAATCTTCCTTCGATACAATGGCTATGCCCTACCTGGCAAGTCCGCTCTCGCTGAGCCACATGCAGGGCACAGACTATCTCAATCAATTACCGGGCCTCGATATCCCAGACCAACGGTCCAATTTTGACGCCGAAACATTTATCAGGTGCGTTCCTTGCAACGTTTGCCGCACAGTCGCGCGCGAGCTCTTTATTTTCTTTCTCGAAACTAATTCCTTTATAGCGGCGACGATATGAGCTTTTCGCAGACCAACATGCCTCAAATACGGAGATTTAGTTCGTACGAAGATGCGTTCCCAGCTACTTCGGATCTTCTTCCTACGTTTGAAAACACGACGTCAGAACAACAAAATAACGACTCAATTGACGGGAATCATAAATTACTGTCCTTCTCGTTACCTGGCTACAGCTTCACCTTACTGGACTACTCACTTCGCCGCACCTCGTTGAACCTCTCCGCACAGCTGCATGGAATGTTCTTTCTGGCTGAATCTCCTTGGACGAATTCCCCGAACGAAGTCCCACCTCCTCAGGTTGCAGAATTGACATGCTATCGTCGTAATTTGTTCCAGATTACTGGCTCCGTGACGTTACCGAGAAGTCTTCGATACATCATGACGGAACAAGGAGATCGAATCCCCATCCTGGCAACGGAACTGACCGTCTCCGCTACCGAATCCGTGGAAGGTAACGCCGTGAAGATCATTTCTGTTCCGTGGAAGACACCTGCTGCGGCAGCGGCGGCAGCTAACGGCAATGCCGCTGTAGCTGCACCACCTGCCCCCGAAGAGAAGGCTGAGAAGGAGCCCCCCTCAATACCGCTGGATGTCATGGCTGCTGGCCAGGACCAGGATTCAGATTACGCAACTTTCCCCATCGCCTGGAAGCGGTTACAATTCCGCATCGCGACCGCAAACAACGGTCGACGCAAGGAACTTCAACAACATTTTGTTGTTCGCGTCAAGGTTGTTGCAACCCTTTCAACGGGAGCCAAGATCCCCATCTGTGAGGTTCAATCCGGTCCGGTCATTGTCCGTGGCCGCAGCCCTCGAAATTTCCAGTCTCGCAAAGATTTACCTCTCAGTGGCAGCGCAGCATCGTCTCGCAAAAACCAGCAAGCGGCCGCACGAAACGCAGCCGAAGCAAAGGCAGCTGCAGCTGCGGCATCTACAAATAAGAATACGACTTCCCCTTCAGAAATGTCTCAAATCTTCTCCTTCGACACTGGCATCCCCCAACAACCTCGAACTACATCATCCCCTCCCTTTGCAGATTGGACGCAGATCCCTGCCCCTGCTGCTACGACGACCACGACAGGTGCTTTGACGACACCAACTTTTGCTCCTTCACACGGTATAAATGCCTACCCTCAGTCAAGTCCCAGCGTAACTCGCGGCACCGATCATTCCGGCAACGTCGCAGGGACGCCACCAATCAATTTGTCCTTGATGGAAGACGATTTCAAAACGCCCAGCCGACCGTCAGAGTCCCAGCGTGGTGTGGTTTCGCGAAAAAATAGCAGCAACAGCAACATCATCCCAATCTCAATGGCTGGTCACAAGCGATCCAGTCCAGAATCTTCCGGCGCACCGCCATCCAAGGTCCAGAAAATAGTCCCCAACGGCGGAATCTCAAGACCGCGGCCGACAAGGGCAGCCACTCTCCCGGTCTTACATTCTTCGCATACCTTACAACCATCCTTCCATGCCCCGGCATCCTCTTATCCGACATCAGCCATTCCGTATTCGGGAGAAACGGCCGATTCACTGTACGAGTATTTCCCCTTGAGCATGGACGACTGGCAGGCTCCGGTAGATGCCGTGTATCGGCCCCATGTGGTGCATCACACCCATATGCCGATGGACTATAAGTTTATGGCGGCCCGAAATCGTAGTAAACGATACTTTGCAGCCGAAGACGTTTGCTAGTTGATCATCAAGGTTTTCTCTCTTGTTTTGGACGTTTCTGTTTGAGCCCTATGTTTATATACCTTTGGGGCAGTTCAGGTTCAGGGTGGGAGGCTGGAGGCGCACGGCGAAGAATACCATTGGGGGGTTTTTTCTGGCTATCTTTTTATGATTATTATTTTTACCATCTCAAAATACATATTTGCAGCCATATACACACAATCTTCCATCTAAGTGTCGTGGCTTTAGTCTCCCAATACAAACATTTCAACATGGTTGTTTAACAGACTTGTGGCGGCTTTTAAAAGTTTTTCTCTGTGAATTAAATTTCCGTCATACTCGCTCGATTCTAGCTGCAGCCCATCTTCATACCCCTCCTACGTGTATTGAGTACGGGATGGATCGCAATGTCAACACTGCACAGCGTTCATCTCGGCCCATTTCCAAGGTTGTCTCTGCTTTCTACTTCTCTCTCTCCCTTTTTCAAAAAAGGAACATATTTCTTGAATTTAATCTCTCTCCGTTTTTACTACTATACCCGATTCCTATTTCTCTACCGTAAACTTACCTAGGCAATTTATCCACTTCCATGACTCATATATCCCGTGTCTTATTGACAAAGAGGAGATATTTTCAAATTCATGTATTCATGGATTCATGAATTCGGACCTAGGTAGACGATCGAATTTCCAAGGTTGAAGGGGTAATTTATACCGTGCCGAGTTGTATGCCAGAGTCCAGTGTCTCAGTATCCATCTTACAGGGAAATTACATTATCAACTAAACCTTGGAATACTCTATATCTGTGAAACAATCCATGATTCGAGAAATTGAAACTGGGAACAATCTCGGGTGGGTTTCCAAGGTTGTTCTTTGTTATCTTTTTTCAAGGTCGACCACTTAACTAGGTAAATACTCACGTAGATGGATGCTATAAGAGGGAGGAGAGACGATTGAAAGAAAATCAGGCTCATTTCCGCGTTTTCTTTTTTCTTCTTTATTCAATGTATGTCGTACAAGGTCCACTCAGAGACTATACGGGCTCCTGCACTTTTGTCAAGGTTGTCGAGGGGGTTCCAAGGTTTATCTGTGTTGCGCGGATGACGAGTGCGTCTACTCCATGTTGAACAGAGTAGATAGAGACGAAGGTAAATATGGTAAGTATCTGTAAATGCATACATTTGTTATATCTAGGTAGTTAGTTTGCAGATAAATACAAACATGTGCATTCATCTTGACAGATATACAAAAAAGACTCCGCCTGCCATGTACACATCAAGGACGAGCGAGACCATATCGAGTCCCTCTCGAAGAATTCTCGAAATACTTTGGACTGGTAATCTTAAAAAGTAGTAGTACAAAACTGGATATCTCAATAAAACCAAGAGGACGAAAAAGAAAAACGAAAAAAAAAAAGAGAAAAAGAGAAAAAAGTCAGGACGGCTGCATTAACTTCCATGTTGTTGCGTCGCAGGTCACTTCTTCGAATTGATGGAGCACCGTGAATCCCATGGTGGTCAAACTATCGAAATTGCCATCGCCGTCAACCTAGTAAAGTCAGGCCATTAGTCCATACGTCTTGGCAAAGAGAGAGGAAGAATCTGTACGTCTTGGCAGGAAGAGAGAAGGGGAAAACTCACACAATCGAGCATAACTGCATCCGCGCCAGACTTCTGGACTTGTTTGATTCCCAACAGTATCAACGCCTGCATGAGCGTTGCGTATTCGCCGACCGACGGCGAGATAACTGGAGACGAGACGCCTCCACCTCCTATTGCAGACCCAGTACTACCTCCGGTAGAACTGGTGCTATTGCTATTGCTGCTTCCGTTGAGAATCGCATTGATGGTTCCGTTAAGATGTTGTTTGTCCTTTTCTTTATCCTTCTTGTGTAAAGCAGGAATATACTCCGCAATTGAAGATTGACTGTTATAAATCACCACGCTGCCCAATATGGCCCCATCTTCAGGCCGTTTAGCGCGGATCACACCAGAATGCGGCGCACCGTTAAGCGCCATTTTATAGATTTCCATCACCCCTTGCCGCGAGTTGGTTTTGACATGATCAAATATTGACTCGGCGTAATCCAAACCGTGCACAAGGTCGTAATCAACTTCGTGAGTATGTAGACTCTTGGCAAGTCCCTCGGGAGGCGACCACGACGACAACGGGCGAAGTATGACGCTGCAAACAGGTCGCGATAGAGCGGTGTTCCACCCCAATTGAGCAAACCACTGGCGTAATCTCTTTCGTTCGACGGGATTCCCTGCTGGAATCCCCAGATATATGCTCGGTAGTCTCGAGCCCAGTTGGAATCGTCTAATCCCCTTGCACTGAAGGAGGCTTCGAATCGCCCGATTATGGAGGGAATGTCCTATCGATAATTTGCGTCTCGTGGGATCTACAATGATAGATCCAATCACCCCGGTCCCCGTCGATTGGAAAAAGTACGTAGAGCAGAATCCATACAGTGCCTGAGTCGTGCTGTTGCGTACTACAAAATGCGCTTCATCCACGTCGTCATTCCGGAGGAGGAAGCTGTGAGACGTCACATTCGATAGCTCGGCATGCGACCCGCTCTCTCTGACGGTGTTCAACAACACGTCAAGAGCAGCACTATCGCGCTCTTCATTCCAAGCTTCCACAAGCCAGTGCTGGCGGGATTGATTGATCTTTTGACTTCGGCTGATCATGCCCGGCAACATTCCTGTCGGTAACACTTCGCCGTACAGGACTTTAACGAGAGCTTGTAATGCCGTCTCGGTAAAATCATAAGTGCATATATACGTGCCGATCGACGGTTCGATGGCGAAATCGTATGGAGAACTCACTGCAACCACAATAACGGGTTTCTCTCGTCGCTCTCCAGATTGGGAGTATTGCGACTTGCAAATCATCGATACGTGCTTGGTGAATCCATGTTGGTAAAGGTTTCGATTGGAGTCGGCTGTCAATATCACGACTGCACTGGCCCGGTCGATCAGACTCTCGTGGATTGGACGCACTCCAGTAGCAGTGTAAGACGTGTGCAGCACCCGGCCAGACCTTTGTCGAGCAAGCGCACGTCCGAATTCTCGAAAGACACTCTCCCCCGTAGGCATCAACGACGAGCCCTTTTCACTCGAAGCCGGGTCAGGCGGCGACGCGGTCATCATATCCAACATCGACTGTGAAACAGCAGACGCAGGCAACGGCTTCACCAGTGGCGTCAAGAGAAGCAATTCTTCATCTGGCTCCAGAATTTGCGACAAGGGTAGTAACCCATTGGTATCTCGGACGAGCGTGATGGAATTGTCGTAAGCTCGTGTCGAAAGACTTGTATGAGAAGGTTGCATTTGAGTCAACGCGTTGATCCCGCCTGGATTCAATGCCTGTTCCCACGTCGTGCAGCGCGCCTTCATGGACAACACTCTATGCAGAGACTGCGTGATCCGGGAACGACTAATCATTCCATTTTCCACCCCGAGTTTCAGTCCGTTCAATGCTTCGAGTTGGAATGGGTAAGACCGACACAGCAGAATCAGGTCACATCCGGCCTTCATGGCCATGACGGTGCCACCGCCCATACCAATGTTGTGCGTGAGCGCCTCCATTTCCAAGCATTCAGACACAACCACGCCGTCGAATTTTAGATCCTTCCGCAGCAGGCCATCTACCACCTGCTCCGAAAGACAAGCGTGCATCACGTTGACCCCGGCAGACGACATAGCCACGCCACCGACCATCATCGCGTCCAAGCCATTGGCGATAGCATTCCGGAACGGAACTAACGCGCTCAAGCTCAATTGTTCCAGCGACTCGGTAATCACCGGCACGTCGGTCTGAGAACCAAGGAATTCGAGATTTCCGTACGACGGAAAGTGTTTGCCGCAGGTTACCAATCCTGCCTCTTGATAGCCCTTCATAGTCTCGACTCCGTACCGGGAGACTTCCTGAGGATCGTCTCCGCTTGTTCGAACGCCAATCGGTTGATTGCGGACGTTGGTCAGTACGTCCAAGACAGGCCCCAAGATCAAGTTGACACCGACAGCTCTTAATTCGCGGGCAGTAGCAGAGGCAACTTCGTGGGCCAGATGCGTGGACCCCGTCGCAGCGATCCCCATGGCACTAGGGAACTGTCTTATATAAATTTCGTCGTACAGACTGTTCACGCCGCCGTTCTCCTGGTCCAGGGCGATCATTAGCGGTACTGGATGACCAGCATCTCGGGCGATTGTTTGTAATTCTAGTATAAGTCTTGTTGTCTCCTCGGCGGCTAACCAAAAAAATTAGTTCATGATTCTCGTCGTGCCAACACCAGTCAAGATCAGTAACAGTACATACATTTCAAATTCTTGGCCGAGAGTATGATACTTCCGACATGATAAGTCTCTATCAGCGTTCGCACCTGTTCATCAACTACTGTTCCGTCGAAGCCCATCATAAAGAGCTGGCCCATTTGCCTTTCAAAGCGCATTTGTCAGAAGACTTGTAAGAGTTGTGCTTGGGGGAGTTGTATCTCAAGCTCACCAGGCTAAATCATCCCAGATGGGGGGCAATGCCCCGTCCTTCGGGGCCATGACGGCCCAGCACGAGGGATTGCCAGCACAAACCTATCCGAGATTGTGTTGCAATCTATTCCGGAGACAATAGTGACTGTAAAGAGTATTGAGCGTCGCAATCGCGTTCACAGTCTTGAATGGCCGTATAGAATAGATGAAGTCTCTTTTTGTCGGCGCTAATCGGGAAACAATGTTGGAAAGCTGTCGCAAAGCAGGTCGCGCAGAACAGATAGCAGATCTATTGTTCACGACTGATATAGGCAAAGTTGCGATATATCTAGCTCGGAGATATCATCTAGTTGCCAGACGTGATGGCCACAAGACGTCCGCTTAAGAACAAGACTTCACAGTCGCAACCAGCCACGGCGATTATTAGGGATGTAGGAACGAAACCGGGGCCGGGGAGTCGGAGAGAGCTCCGCGGGAGACCACACAGGGCTCAAAAGGTTGGGCGCGAGTCGAGCTGGCTATGGCGTTGTTCAGGTGGAGAGATGAGCAGCAGCAGATACAAAATGCGAAATGGGGACTTCGTTCTATCTCGCAGCGGGCGAAAATAGCACCGGAGCGAGGTCGCATATAAGAGGGCCGATGTTATCGAGAAGAACGAAACAACCTCGAGGCCCGAATCACGGGATTGGAGTGGTGGTGCGTGCTGCGTAGTTAGTTAGTAGTTAGAAGTTAGTGCCTTTTCTTAGTTAAGTTTCTCACTATGCAAAGTCGTCCCAAAGCGACTTTACACGGACGGGGCTCACGTGCCGACCTCGACCGAGATAAGAACAGATAAAACAAAGCTGGCAAGCGCTCTGATTGGTGCGTTGCTGGTTGTTGGTGTAGAGCCTGAGGCGCCAACCCGGGGAAGACCCCAGACTTGGACAGAAAAGGCTTAGTGCGCTGGCCTCTTCGTCTCTTTTAAAGAGTTCTCGATCTTCTATCGTTGATATTCATTCCTCTATATATCGCTATATAGATATAAGAATTTCCTCGTGTTATATACCAGATCATCGTCATAGAATATGTCCCGGCTTTTGTCGTGCGGCGGTGCAAAGTAGTATTGCGTCTTGAGAGCAGTCCTGATCTACACTGTATCGACAAAGAAGCAGTTGGCGAGACCGCTCCATCACGAGTATTTGTCGCGATATCAGATGCAAGTTCTGCACGATATAATTTTACGGAAAAGTGCATTGTCATCGCCAGCTGCATGCCATGCTTTCTCGAGCGGGGTCAATTATGAACAAAATCATTGAGCCTTTCTCATACGTCAGCAAAGGCATGTTCGAACGGCATAACGAGCAAAGATCGCGGCTCGGAAAGGCGTTCCTAGTGGCTTGGTTCATGTCACGCTCGCCGAGTCCATTCAGTGGCTTACATATGTATTGTTCATTTGCTTTTAGTAATTTGGCTGCGTCCACAGATTAAGTTAAGCTAACTAAGGAAATTGTTAATTAACCAAGTTACTTGGTCTAATTTACCTAGAAGGCTGTCTCCCACTTACTCAGCAACGGTGGCCTAGTTAAGAGATACCACCGTAGCAGCAAATGTCACGTTGTTGCTCTGGCCGAATGCAACCATCCAAAGCGGCTTGGCATTTCTAAATGCGGTTAGATATCGTCGATACTGAAAAAGCCTGTATTTATGGTACAGTACTCAGTCAGCTCATCAGACATCGACTCTCTGGAAATGAAGAGTGAAAGGAGAAGAAAAATCAATATCGTTCAATTTATCTATCCATCAAACGTTGACCGATGTATGGACGCTCTATCGGGGTACTGTAACCGGTCGGACTATTCGGGATATCCGGAGTAGGAGTAATCGTAATCTAGTACCGACGACAGACATTTCCGGCCCGTCGGTACAGATTTGATACGAGAATCTTACCGGTATAGCAGCTTTGATGACGCCGGATTCGTTTTCCCCATGCACTGACATAGGTAGACCATTTTGCTATCATTAGAAAGATGACACACTCTTGCAAGATAGAAAGAACGATAATGTTTCAGCTTACACTAAAAGAATGGCCTACTGCCTCATTTATAACTTCATTTCTTGCTACAAATATTGTAATGATTTGATACCAACATGCGGGGCATCGTTATAAAGTGATATGAGCTACTATGTAACTAATACCAGGTAGGCAACCCGACCAGCAATGGAGCCGTAACACTACCTTTAATGGAAGCAACCGTCTCAACCCTCCATCACGGCTGGAGACGCAGCGCTTGAGTATGTCGCATGCCAGCTGGACCGTACTACTACGATCTAGCTACTTTGCTATACAGCAACTGATTCCGCACCGAGACGAGTGTGACTGACACGGGAAATATGACTGGCTCTGACTGTTCTCAGTCGTAAGAAAATAATACATGTATAATTAGTAGCCAATGTAGGATGCATCTTACCAACTGCGCACTCTTGCACATACTTCCACTCGGTGTAACTGTAACTGGTTGTGTATGGTATGTATTGTAAGCTGTAATGTAATTGTATTGTCACGATAAGGCAAGACTTGTATGAAGCAAACTTGACGGTTCCATCATTTATCAATCGCTTTGGTTCCATGTAACTTACTTCTCCCAGCTTTTATTTTTTGCCTGCTAAGTTTCTCTTCTTCTTCTCTTTCTTCATCGCCCTCGCCTTAAATTCGCTATACTCGCTATATACTCAGATATAATCGAGCATCTGTCGTCAACCAAAAGATACAAAATCCGCAGCTCGGCATCCCGCATCCCGCATCCCGCCTATTGGGTGCTTATCGGAAAGCTGTGTTCTTGGTGACGTAGTTAGTGTCAGTCGCGCAGAAAAAAAAATGTAAGGGATGACAACGACAATCCAGCCATTTCAAGAGAACAACCAGTTCTGATTGACTTTTTTCTTGAACAGGAGAGTTATTATTCGCGAAGACCCTCAGGGTGTCTCGGAGTACATTGCTGAATATATAGTCAGTACGTTTAAACCCATTTTCTCCGATTTGGAGATATCCCTCTTCGCATTGCGCAAAAGAAATCCGGCTAATATCTTAATGACAGGCCGAATCAATGCCTTCAACCCAACGCCTGAAAAACCATTTGTACTGGGACTGCCCACTGGAAGCAGTCCGGAGATTATCTATCGCATCCTTGTGCAGCGCTACAAGGCAGGCGAGGTCTCGTTCCGCAATGTCGTGACATTCAATATGGTCCGTTGCCTCCTGAGGTCCTCCGGTTTATAGAAGAAGAAGAAGAAGAAGAAGAAGAAAAATAAGCTAACGTCCAACAACAGGACGAGTACGTGGGAATTCCACGCGATCATCCAGAATCATACCACAGTTTCATGTACAAGCACTTCTTCTCGCACGTGGACATTCTCCCCGCCAACATCAACATTCTAAACGGCAACGCGCCGGATCTAGCCGCCGAGGCCACTTCTTACGAAGCCAAGATTGCGCGGATGGGTGGCATCGAGCTATTTTTGGGAGGTGTTGGGCCCGACGGCCATATTGCCTTTAACGAGCCTGGCTCGTCACTAGCAAGTCGCACGCGCGTCAAGACGTTGGCGTACGATACGATTGTTGCCAATTCACGATTTTTCGACAACGACGTCAACAAAGTGCCCAAGAAGGCGTTGACCGTGGGCATCCAGACTATAATGGATGCGCGCGAAGTTGTTATTGTTTGCACGGGGTCGCACAAGGCGCTTGCCCTGCATCACGGTCTGGAAGGAGGCGTAAATCATATGTGGACTCTATCTGCGCTTCAACTCCATCCCCACCCTCTGATTGTGGCCGATCGCGATGCAACTATGGAACTCAAAGTGAAGACCGTGAAATACTTTGAATCTATCGAAGAATCCGGCACGGATGCTCGTACTCAAGGCCCGCCGCTCGTCTATCGTCCACGAACTTACGTGCCTGCTCCCTTACTTACGACCGGCACGGCCCTGGTTTCAAAACCATCCGTGACTTCAGCGCCTGCGAACAGCACCAACACCAGCAACGGCGTCGCCAATCAGCGAGTTCTTGTCCCCAAGGATCTCAAGATTAATACCGACATGCATCGCTCAGCTGACGAAGACGGCGAACTGACTCCAGATAGTATGTCGTCACGTATTTTAGACTCGGGGATTTCGGGTTTGGACGCCGCTCTTAAGGGTGAATTATCGCCTGATCGTATGGGATCGAGATTGACGACTGTATGAAGGAATTTGTAGTTTTGAAAATACTTGGAATCACGATTTTTTTTTGGAAAATTCCATTGCAGACGTGCATTGTTTGAGCAGGTTGATTTATTTTACGTTGACTTTTGATGTTCGTCCCTGTTTATTTTCAATGACTAGATTGAATTGTGGAGTTCTGCGTTCTGGATATTGATATTTACCCTTACGAGTCTGTTCAAATTGCAAGGAATAAGGAATCTTATAGCATTTGTTTAATATGTACCTATATACCTATTTGAATCGAAAATTCAAATCTTAAAGAAAGAAACCCTGGAAATCGAATTCGTTATAACTTGGCAAACGCCGTAGCCACCGCATTACTCATATCTACCAAGGTACTCTTATTCCTAACCCAAGCCTCTATTCCTCTTCTGCCGTTCTCAACACCCACGCCGCTCTGCTTCCATCCTCCCACGCTCATTTCTGCAGGCGACTCCCCCCAAGAATTGACCCAGGTAATACCGGCCTGTAACTGGTCGATTATTCGATGAGCCAGATTCAAATCAGACGTGAATACACCGGCTGCGAGACCCAATTCCGTATTATTCGCGCGCTGCACGGCCTCCTCGACGGTGTCGTAGGTGAGTATTGAGAGTACAGGACCAAAGATTTCCTCGGTAACTATCTTCATGGAATCCGTACAGTCGGTGAAAATCGTCGGTTGAACCCAGAACCCCGATCGTAATTCGACCGGAAGATTGGGTGGTTGATCGGGCCCGCCGAATAGAAGTTTTGCTTTATCTTGCTCAATGCCGTGTCGGATATAATCTGTGACTTTCTTGTGATGGACTCGAGAGACAAGAGGCCCGAAATTTGTCGACGGGTCCATAACGGGACCAGCCCGCACGTATTGCATTTTCTCTACGAGGCGTTTCTCAAAGGCCGACTTCATTTTCCGAGGCACAAAGACCCGCGTTCCGTTCGTACAGACCTGTCCCGTACTGTAGAAATTGGCCATCATGGCTCCATCCACAGCGTTTTCTAGATTTGCGTCCGGAAGAATGAGGAGCGGAGATTTGCCTCCCAGCTCCATCGTGACGTACTTCATGTTTCCGGCCGCGGCGCCAGCAACTTTTTTCCCTGTAGATACTTGCCCGGTAAAGGACACCTTGGCGATCGAGGGATGAGTGGTAAGGTAAGCGCCAACGTCGCCTGCGCCGTGGACTACGTTGAAGACGCCTGCTGGAAGGCCAGCCTCGGTGTAGATTTTTGCAAGGGTCTCGCCGTGCAGGGATGTAAATTCGCTAGGCTTGTAGACCATGGTGTTACCAGCCGCGAGACAAGGAGCCGATTTCCATAAAGCGCTAATCACACGCATCAGTAAGAGGATCCCAGCACAAGTTTCCGATATCTGCAAATTAGAGGGGAGGAAGAGACAATATAAGCCCACTCACATCTGAATCGGATAGTTCCAAGCTCCAATGCCCGCACATACCCCGAGTGGTGCTTTCTTGGTATACACCCATGCATCTTCCCTCAATTGAGTTGTTTCACCATTCAGCCCCCCACCACCCACCAGATTCGCAAAATACTCGAGCACGTCAGCCCCAGTTGCAACGTCGACCACGCTGGTCTCGCTAAATGCTTTGCCTGTATCGTGCGTTTCGGCCGTTGCTATGGCATCATTGTGCACGCGTAATAGCTGAGCTGCCTTTTGGAGAATGCGCGCTCGCTGTACGGGAGGAGTCGCTGACCACGCCGGAAAGGCTCTCTCGGCAGACTGAATGGCTTTGTCGACATCTGCATGAGACGCTTCGTGGATGTCTGCAATGTGTGCGCCAGTTGCGGGATCGATTGTCGGAAAAGTCTTGTTGGAGGTGGCGGGCTGAGACCTGCCGTCGTAATAAAGCTGTCGAGCAGAGTAATTCAACATGATTCAGGTATTTTTTCCCCCTCTTCTTTCTTCTTCCAGAATCAGGAATGCTTATTAGATCAACTCCTTGTGTGTTCGTGCTGTTGAAATGGATGGAATAGAGTAGAGATATTTTGCCCCGGTCTATTCGGTCACTTTTTACTTATTTTTATTCCACGTCATTGGCTCGTGCCACCGAGCCTCCACATGTTGTGCTATTCCTATTATGGCAGACATGTGGATCTCCGTGCAACCTTACTGCTTACATAATCCAATGGATGCGCAGAGCCCAGACTCCAGAGTTGCTGCTACAACGGAGTACTTTTCCATTGATTTATTCAGTCCTTGTGCATGATAATATTATTCGGACAGTAGAGAACTCGACCAGTAGAGTAGATTATGCAAGTGCTATTTTTTGCCCTCATCAGGTATCGTTATCCCGAATAGAATGTCTTGCCGCTAATTGACTATGATTGATAGTATGTCTATAGTATAATTCTCGATCCGTAACTATATGTTCTGTCCAGATTTCATAAGCTCGAGGAACTTACCAGAATTGAATCAAACATCAATTCTTGGCTTCTTATGGTCAATGGATTTTGTGTTCTCGTGACTGTAGTATTTTTTCTCTCTTCTTTTTTTTCCCTTTCAGGAATAACTCTTTGGAACCAAGAGATTTTTCAATGGGGCGATCGGCCCGGCAGAACGGCGCACGACTGGACCACTAGGAAAACATGGCGGCCAGGATCCGATAGTCAGCCACCAAAATGCGCGGCATTTGTTGTAACGCCGTGGTACTGATGGCCACAATGTGTTAATGTGTCAATGTATCTGATTTCGTATTTCGTAGAGCTTGACGGGATAGAAGAACATGGCAAATAATATACATCTGGACGAATAATCGAGACAAGTATCTCAATGTCACGGACAATACAAAATAGTATGCCAAGATACACACGCCGATGAATGACGCTGGAAAGTCAGCCCCGCCCCACTCGAAGAGCGGAACTACTCCCCAATTGACCAATCATAATCTTATCTTGTTCCGTTTATTGCCTGAGGAACAAAAAAGCTTAGAAAAAAAAAGAGAAAAGTAAGACTCAGTAGTTTTCTTTTCCTCTGACTTAGTTAAATAGAGATTACATTCTCTTCGCAAAGTGATTGTAAATATTTTGTACTACTCGTGACTCACTTACTGTTCATTGTGCATATCTACTAGAAGCTTCATCACCATGGCCACGACTGTGTTGCTCCCACCGAGCGACGTTGATAGCTACGATTATGTTATCGTCGGTGGAGGTACGGCGGGTTGCGTGATCGCCTCCCGTCTCGCCGAGTATCTTCCCAACAAACGCATTCTGCTGATCGAGGCTGGTCCGAGTGACTACATGGACGACCGAGTCCTGAATCTCAAGGAATGGCTGAGTCTTTTGGGCGGAGAGCTGGATTACGACTACCCTACAATTGAGCAACCTATGGGTAGGTCTTAGACTGCCGTCGAATAGAACGAATGACTAACTTTTCCCTTCAGGAAACAGTCATATCAGACACTCTCGGGCTAAAGTGCTTGGCGGCTGCTCGTCTCATAACACGCTCATTTCCTTCCGGCCCTTCGAGTATGATTTGCGGCTTTGGCAAGAATCCGGTTGCACAGGCTGGTCCTTTGACATGTTTACCCGGGTTCTGGACAATCTCCGCAACACAGTACAACCCGTCCATGCCCGCCATCGCAACCAGCTGTGCAAGGATTGGGTACAATCGTGCTCCACAGCGTTGAATATCCCCATCATTGAGGATTTCAACAAGGAGATTCGATCCAAGGGCCAATTAGAGCAAGGCGTGGGCTTCTTCTCCGTGGCCTACAACCCGGACGACGGCAAACGGAGTAGTGCCAGTGTGGCTTACATCCACCCAATTCTCCATGGAGAAGAAAAGAGACCGAATTTAACCATATTGACCAACGCATGGGTCTCGCGAGTCAATGTCGATGGAGATACCGTCACTGGTTTGGATATGACTCTTCAGTCGGGACAGAAATATACCCTGCATCCAAAGATCGAGACTATTCTCTGCGCTGGCGCAATTGACACTCCACGATTGTTGCTGTTATCCGGGCTGGGCCCTCAAGAACAGCTCTCTTCTCTGGGGATACCTGTCGTGAAGCACATTCCCGGCATTGGCGAAAATCTGCTCGATCATCCGGAAACCATCATCATGTGGGAACTCAACCGACCTGTGCCTCCCAATCAAACCACTATGGATTCTGACGCTGGGATTTTCTTGCGTCGTGAGCCACCAAATGCGGCAGGAAGTGACGGAACTGCTGCCGATATTATGATGCATTGCTACCAGATTCCTTTCTGTCTAAACACTACGCGTCTCGGCTACGACCAGCCCGTCGATGCCTTTTGCATGACGCCAAACATTCCACGCCCGCGGTCTCGTGGTCGTCTCTACCTGACCTCCTCGGACCCTAACGTCAAGCCTGCGTTGGATTTCCGTTACTTTACAGATCCAGAGGGCTACGACGCCGCAACGATAGTGGCCGGCTTCAAAGCCGCCCGCGAAGTCGCAAAACAGTCTCCCTTCAAGGACTGGATCAAGCGGGAAGTTGCCCCAGGTCCCGGTGTAGTCACCGACGAGGCACTGTCGGAATACGGCCGTCGCGCCGCGCACACGGTCTACCATCCTGCTGGAACCACCAAGATGGGTGACGTGGCGCGTGATCCCCTCGCTGTCGTTGATCCGCAATTACGGATCCGCGGACTGAAGAAGGTTCGCATTGCAGACGCCGGCGTCTTCCCTCATATGCCCACCATCAATCCAATGCTTACGGTATTGGGCATCGGAGAGCGAGCGGCTGAGCTGATTGCCGAAGAGGCGGGTTGGAAGAGAAACCAACCCAGATTGTAGACTCGTTTGTCACCTGTAATTGCATCGCAAGCAAAAAGTACATATGCTAGATATCGTAACGGTTTATGACCAGCAGTTGTCTGAATACTTATTGAGCAAATATCAATTGAACAGCAATTACTTCGATTGCACTATCTTGGTTGACACAAATGTGTATAGTTAACAAGCCACGCCATGAATTTCAACCTAGACCAAACACCTTGAAAGAACCTTGGAAGGATTCTCGCATTGACTTCGGGAGTATCCAATATGCTCAAATAGCCAAAACAAAAGTCATGATAAATTCTTGAAAAGACAAAACAAAAATCAAAGACGAATCTCAGAGTCAAACACCTTTGTACCAAATTTCCAAACCTGATCCACAGTCAAGCACGGCCCACTATACGAATCAAGCGTTTCGCCCAAAACCACCAAATCTGCATCTGCTCCATGATCTAGAGTTCCCTTGACTTTCTCCAGACCCAGCATCTTGGCCGGCGTGAACGTGACTGCATTCAGCGCCTCGGCCGTGGTCGCAGACGTCCAGCGCCGGAAATTATTTACGCATTCAATCAAGGTCGCCGAGCTTCCAGCAATCTTATCGGATCCTTCCAGCGTGAGACGAGCGCCCTTTTTAATAATTCTATCTCCGTTTGTCCAATCGTAAACCCCATCCGGCAGACCGCACAGACGCATAGCGTCGGTGACTAGAATGAGTCCCTCGCTATGCGCATTGTACGCGATCTTGATGGAAGTGGGATGTAAATGGATACCGTCGGCAATGACGCCAAAATACGGCTTGGGTAAATCACTCTGGCCCAAAAGGCCAAATACGCCGGGGTTGCGATGGTAGAAAGGGCGCATGGCGTTGAAGAGATGGGTGATCATCATTGCGCCTTGGCCTACGGCGCTCATGGCTTGTTCGTACGTTGCGTCCGAGTGGCCGATGGAATATACGATGCCGCGAGACGTCAGGTCGGGAATGTTTTTGATCATGGTGCCTACTTCGGGGGCAGCGGTGATCATCTTGATTGCGGGTCGCGCAGAGGATGAGGTGAGAGTCGCGTGACTGTGGTGTGCGCCGCTGCGATGGCCGTTGACGTTTAAACCGTTTACGTGCAGACTTTTCTGGAGGGATCTGGCGATTGGTGTCGCTGGAGTCGGCGTCACTGCGTCTTCTTCTCGGTCATGCTGACCTGCTTGACCGTTCAGGGCATCGGCATTGTTGTTGTCGGGGATAACGTCCGGAATATTCTCTAATCCGTAACAATTGATGATATCCTGAAACCCTTGAGTCGACGCCAGTAGAACTTCGGGTTTATGAATCCCGTTTCGTGATGGGTTGATAAACGGTCCCTCGACGTGCGCTCCTAGAGACTCTGCGCCGTCTTCGGGGTTGCGTTTCCCCGTTGGCGCAAGAGATGGAAGAACCTGCTTATAATTCTCGGCGGTGGTGCTCACTGTAGTCGGCAAGAAAGAAGTTACGCCGGTCTTTATCAGACCACGATTCGAAGCAATGAATCCAGCATCGTATTCTTCCTTGGTAGCCTGGGGTACGGAGTAATCGAACCCTTGCGCTCCATTGAGTTGTACATCGATAAACCCCGGCGCGAGAATACGACCATTCAAATCAATGACTTGGTCCGGCGAGAGTTTCAGTTCATAAAAGGCCTCTTGATCCTTGAGGATTTTGCCGGTCAGAGAATCAATCCAGAGGTCTTGCTCGACGAGTTTGTTGGACTTGAGAATGCGACAGTTTGTGAATTTGGTGATGCGCGGAGAAGACGTTGGCTGGCGGGCCGGCATGATGTCACTTTTTTTTTCTCTTTCCCTTCTTTTCCTTAGACAGTATCACGTTTATTCTGCGCGTATAAATATATTTTCCAATAAAATTTTCAATAAATGGCGACTGAAGAGAGAGAAAAAAAAAATATCGTTATAATATATCAAGATACGAAAGATAGGATAAAATCCAGGCCAGGTACGCCGGTGGTAACCTGAACGTAACCAAAGAAAAAAATCAAATAGTTATTCGGCGCGATGGGACATGGAAAGACTCCGGATTGCGGTTGGTCGGTTTATTGAGCGCCATAACTTACGCAAAATTACATTTCCAGAGGAGTAAACTCAGATGATGGGGGTAACCCAGTCGTAAATGTCCATTCATTTTTGTCACCGTGCTACATCGATAAAACTAACTAGATACTACCGTTAAGATTCTTGAGAAATGTCCTGTATTATACAGCGTATGTATGCGTCTTGGTAAGGTATGGTATGTGAAATGGTACAGATAACGGATACAGGTGTTGTATTTGTATTCATGGCGAGCTTTCTCGCCCGAAACGGCCTATTTACGCTGTTCATTCTCGCCGTTTACGCCGGATACGCCGTATTTGAACGAATGCTTTCGGCAAGCCGTGATCAGAATCATTGCGATGGTCAGATATTCAGATATGCTTCGGGATTTCTATTCTAGGATGATACAAAGGGTAGCTCTTTTGGAACTGAGAATGCAAGGTAAAGCATAAATTTCCTATGCAAATAGATTTGAAAATTTCGGCCAGTTGGGATTTACATTTCGAGCCATCCTCTACTCAAAGGCAACGTACTTTTAGGAGAATCATATCTAACAAATGTTCAAATAATACCTTTCAAATAATACCAATTTTAAAAGACAATAAGTCCAGCAGATACTCGCAAGTCTTCATGGCTGCAATTCCGTATATCTATCGGGTATCTGGATTTACACATGGCAGTGTATCAGTAACGGCGGGGCAGAATGCAACCGTATCTTCAAGCCGGCTTCCCCCTCATGTAACGCTCCCGGCCGACTGGGTCGGCATGGCATACCTACCTTCAATAACGTATGACGATGCCGTGATGGATTGACTGGCTCGTGAGTAACGTTGCGAAATTTTTGCCTCAATTGTATTGTGGAAATTTCTTAAATTTATCTATACAGTAGTAACCCATGGTTGTCGAATCTGCCGTAATTGCAGGCGCTGCTGTATTTCGCATGGTACATCTCCGTATACTGTAGTAATATTGGGCGCCTCATTGAAGCGCCTTCAAATTATAGACTAATGCATAAAAAATCACACCAAATAACTACTAAATAGCATAATATTCAAACCATCAGATCTGTCAATTGCTCGACTAGGTGCTTGTGGAGGCGGCCCTATACAGTAGACTAGCCACCTGTGGCTATTCTCGGAAGCCGGCTAACCCGTTTTCGTGGACAATTGCCGCATCCGGTAATTTTTGATCTTGCGACCAGCTTCGATGGTTCGTTGTAGACAGATCGTCGTCATAACTTTAATTTTTCCTCTTTGCTCGACGTCAGATTCAGCTATGTGAGACGATATTTCAAATTAAATATTTTCTAGGTGAGAAGGCTGAGATATTCTTGATAGGGATATGCAGGAGGAGGATATCTGCACATTCCTGAGACATTGAGGAATGCCACTATCGATTACCCGTGCGTGCAGTGGGACGCCTGAAAATCTGGTATCTGGTTCACTATGGCAGTAACCACAAACCCGACTGTCATGCTATGTGCGAAAAATTCAATTCGCACGAATTAATTCTCCGTGGCATGATTGTTTATCGTCTGCGCCCAAGCTGAATGACCCCCGAGGAATTTCCCGCATGTGTTATGCATGTTTCATGAACCGTGTATGCACTATCGAATGATCGACGGTGGAACTTTCGATTTCCGGCTTCAACTCGCCCAGACAAATGTTTTTAAATACTTAGGTAATCTTGTCTCACCCTAGACCCAGCTCGTCCTGCTTATTCTTCTCGTGATTCGATCAATGCGTCCAACAAATTCACCTTGGCAGGCCCCCAAGAACCCTGAAGTTGCAGATGAATGACTCGCATTGGTTTATTTTCAACCAACCGAACCCAACTAATCCGGCCTTTCCTCAGCCTTTCGCTCGGAACAGCTGTATGAGACACAGGTGTGTGGCGGGTGACTTGATATACCCTGTCTTTTTTTTTACTTGGGGGGCCTGATGCGGCTATCTGCTGTCTTTTGTTCGCTCAGCACACCACGTATATTCCTGAAATTTCCCCAGTTTCCTCCCTACGTGGCTCTCAATAAATAAAGATTGTGTTTGGAATTTTTTTTGAGTCTGGAATATACAAACTGCGCACGATATTCCGGCCCTGAATTCAAACGTCAGCAATCAACTCGGAGCACATTAAATTTTGTCTCTCCACTGCAGAGACCATTAGCTCAATATGTCCTCAGAGGACGAAAAGGAGTATTCCAAACCTGTACACGATAATGGAGACATGGCAACTATGCAGCAACCAACGACTGAACAGACCGCGGATCAAGAGCAGCAGCAGCCAACCGGGGAAGAAGTTTCAGTCATCGGAAAACCATGGATGTACAAGCCTCTCAAGATTGGGCGATGGACACTGCCCTGGTATGCATCGCCCGAAACTCAGTTGTTGATGGTATCGTTCGTGTGCTTCCTCTGTCCCGGAATGTTCAATGCCGTCAATGGCCTTGGAGGAGCCGGCCAACTCAACCCTCAAGATGTGAATAATGCAAATGTCGCTCTATACAGTACTTTTTCCGTGGTGGGGTTCTTTGCAGGATCGATCGCGAACAAGATCGGACTGAAGCTGACACTATCGTTTGGTGGGTTCGGATATTTCTTATACGTGGCTTCGCTTTTGTCGTACAACCATAACCATAACGTCGGATTTTTGGTTTTTGCTGGTGCTTTGCTTGGTGTCTGTGCAGGCTTGTTGTGGTGTGCTCAAGGGGCTATAATGATGAGTTATCCATTGGAGAGGCAGAAAGGTTCGTTCATAGCAATCTTTTGGATTATTTTCAACTTGGGTGGCGTCATTGGGAGTCTGGTAAGCTTTTTCCCTCTTTCTTTCGCGATATATATATTTGCTTCAATCGAAGACTTCTAACTTCGTCTCAAGGTCCCATTGGGCCAGAATATGCATTCGACGGCCGGCAAAGTCAACGACGGAACTTATATTGCATTCATGGTTCTGATGGTGGCTGGCTTTGTACTTGCCTGGGGTCTCTCTGATTCCAAATACATTAAACGCAAGGACGGGTCTCGGGTAATTGTCATCAAGCAACCAACGTGGAAGACCGAAATCTTGGGCCTTTTCGAAACCTTGCGCTACGATTCCTACATCATCTTACTCTTCCCCATGTTCCTGGCCAGTAACTGGTTTACCGAGTACCAATTCAACGTCGTGAATGCGGCTTACTTTAACATACGCACTCGTTCGTTGAATAACTTGCTCTATTGGGTTAGTCAAATGATTGGCGCTTTTGTGTTTGGGCAATTACTCGATCTCAAGTTCCTTTCGCGAACAATGCGCGCAAAGCTTAATCTAGGACTGCTCTTTCTGTTGACTATGGGGATCTGGGGTGGAGGATATGCATTCCAGAGAACGTACGACCGTCAATCAGTGAAGCCTGATATGGACTGGACTTCGCCGGGCTACATTGGTCCGATGTTTTTGTACATGTTTTATGGGTTTTATGATGCTTCTTTCCAGACGTGCACATATTGGTCAGTTATCTCTTATCTCTCTGGGGTATGCAAACCAAGACCCCACCACTAATACTTATTTTATATTTTACAGGTTCATGGGCTCTCTCAGCAATAATAGTCGCAAACTTGCCAATTTTGCTGGTTTCTATAAAGGAATCCAATCAGCGGGACAAGCTATTACATGGCGGTAAGTCGATGTTCATAAGATTTCCTCGGATGAAAATAAAAGCCACTGACTGTTGCACCCAGAATGGATGCATTAAACACCTCCTTTATGCGTGAATTTGCCGCATGTTGGGGAATCTTGGCCGGCTCGCTCGTAATAGCTTCTCCAGTCGTCTTTTTTAAGATCAAGGATCACACCGACGTTGAGGAGGATCTGAAATTCTCGGACGAGACTCTCAACGAGGTAGCTCCTAGTCATGTTGAAGAGAAGTGATCAAGCATGAAGCGTATTAGAGACCGGTGTGTGGTCTCTCGTCGCGGCCATAGCATATAGTGTTACCGATTTCGGCTATATTATGATTTCTGTCTGACTTATCATTGAACTACTTTCATCACTCGCTTCTTCGGCTTCTTTGTTATCCATTGACAATTTCCCTCGCTCATGTATAAATCAGTTTCTCTTGCATTGTATCTAAAAAATAATAAAACTATCTTTGCACTTCGCTCTGTACGGCACCTTCAAATAAACACAACAACCGAATTTTCGTACAGATCGGAGCATCCATACTATAGTGATGCCCGAATCTTCCCATTCTCAGCCTGCACTTCCTTTTGGGCACGCTCTCTCAGCAGTCGTCTCAATAACTTGCCACTAGGGTTCTTCGGAAGTTCGTTCACGAATATTAAGCCGCCAG
Organism: Talaromyces borbonicus; assembly: GCA_002916415.1. NCBI lineage: Eukaryota > Fungi > Ascomycota > Eurotiomycetes > Eurotiales > Trichocomaceae > Talaromyces > Talaromyces borbonicus. The sequence continues at coordinate 377,040 of NBSA01000007.1, forward strand.
TAATTTGTTTGTGCGGCGACAGTTTCCCATTTACTTCTCGCTTGATGCGCTCTGCGGTTGATTGGGACGCTTCGAATCCGTCTTGGAGTACAATATACGCACGAGGATGTTCTTGTCCATTGATAGTCACGCCAACAACAGCGGCATCAGCCACGCCGGCGCTCTCGAGACAGACGCCATCCAGTTCGGCCGGCGCCACTTGCAATCCTTTGACTTTGATCAATTCTTTCAGCCTTCCACCAATGAAAAATTTTCCTTCGTCATCGTAGTACGCAATATCGCCTGTTCGAAGCCATCCGTCTGGTGTTAGGGTCTCGGCTGTTGCCTTGGGGTTTCGCCAGTATCCTTTCATGACCGAAGGGCCTCGCACCCACAACTCGCCAGATTCGTTGGGTCCTAATTCCTTTGCTTCCGAGGGGGACCATCCACTAGCGGACTCGTCTGGTAGAGACATAATTTTGGCTTCCGAGTTGGCGTTAGGCCGGCCTACACTGTGAGTCTTGGTGGTCTCGTGCCCATCCCATGCCATAAATGAGCATGTCACTCTGTAATAAATTAGTCTTGAGTTGAGCTGATCGCTGAAATCGGGGAAGGAAAGAGAGAAGGAGAAAGAGAGACGTACTCGGTCATTCCCCAGCCCTGCTTAAGATTGATGGTACCTTTAGGCCATAGATTTTCAACTTCTTCTGAAACCTCTCTACTCAGCGGTGCTGCTCCAGACCCGATCCCCCTCACACAGCTGAGATCGAACTTCTTTGTTTCGGGACGTTTGGCTAGCATAACGACCACGGGAGGCACTAATGTCATATGGGAAATACGATATTTTTCTACATTCCGTAGCATAGTAAGAAAGTCGAATTTCTCCATGATGTAAACCGGCGTGCGTCGATATTGGGCCACACCCAAAAAGATCATTTGCGCCATGGCGTGATACAGCGGTAGAAAGCAGAGCCATCGCTCCTGACTGCGATATTTCAGCTCGTATTCCACGTCCTGACTCATTGCGTGGTTGTATTGCAGCACATTGGCGACGTAGTTGCGGTGCGTGATGGCAACGCCTTTACTGAGACCTGTCGTGCCTGAGGAGTAGTTCAATGCCATAATGGTATCCCGAGCTTCGTCAGTGCCCGTCATAGGATCCCAGACAAACGTCGCGCCCTCGGCTTCCGACGCAATCAGCGAGCTCCAGTGAGGACGTCCACCGTCCTGTGCCTGTGTCTGCGGCGGTTGTTGTTGGCCAGCGACAGAGAAATGACGATCATCAAAAGCAAAAACCCGCTGTTCACAGCCCTTGCCCACTCGTTTTGCGGCCTCGAGACACGTCTTCATTGCATCGCCGGGCTGACTGAGGACAAATATCGGATCGGCATCTCTGATTTGATGTGCCAGTTCGTGCGCCGTGTACGTTGGATTACACCCGCTGAAGATCCCGCCTGCCATGATCACGCCCATGAAGGCCACAGGGAAGAATAGATTGTTTGTGCTGAAGAGAACGACCCTGTCGCCTTTGCTTAGACCCGCCTTTTTCAGCCCGGCTGCAAATCGTCGGCTCCATAGTCGAAAAGTGTGACGAGTGAAGTAGCGAGTTTCGGGATTGAGATGATCGAGAAGATATGGCTTGTCGTTGGACAGCTCGTCGTCCGGCGAGCCGAAAAGAAGGGTAGGGAAGCTTTGGTTGGGGATTTGAATTGTGTGCTTGGATTTGATCACCATCTTGTCTGGTTGTATGCCCACTATTATCTGGTAGTGTGTAATGGGAGATAGAGACAATAGGTCACAGAGATCGTAGGTCAAGGATGAGACCTCAAGACTACTGGGAAGACGTCCGCCGGTTGACTTATGTATAAAAGATATACCTAGGTATGTGTGACGATCAAATACCTAATCAGACAATTAAGCGATCCAACACCGAGGGTTCTTCTGCAACGATCAGCACCCTCTCTATTCAGGTTCCGATGTGACTGAGGCCACCCAAGAATAGTCAACTGCAGGACTAAAAATAAGCAAAGTGACGAATGAAGAATTAAGTAGTAAGACAATGCATACAATTTTGTTTTTGCTTTTTTGGTTGTTGTTCCAAGGTTCCGAGGTTCGTTTCCAGGTTTATATCCGGGATGAAGTTTCTTTTTCTGTTCTTATCTTTTTTTGGATTCTTGTCTAATTCAATGCCGTCGAACCAAGAACACGATACTTTGTGCAGAACCAATGATACTAATAGTCTTTAAATAGATTGATTGATTTATAGATATATTGTAGGTACCTAGGTAGAAAGCACCGATTAAGCGCGGCATCGAGGTAAAATGCACTGCGGAGACAAGACCATCTTTCAGATGCGGGGGAAGCTCTGATATTCTCCGCTATTGATCCCACTGGAACATTAATGCTTATTACTTAACCAATAATCTGCAATGACTTCTTCCTATGGATTAGCGATTCACCGTACTGCTTTTCTTCTGATTCGACGAAAAGCACAGATCCAATTCTGTCTGCATCGAGAGGGGTTCAATTACTGGATAGAACGGAGAGCATCTTGCTGCCGAGGTCGGTCGGCAACTTGCAAGTGTGCCGAAACTGAAATTTCCTCACGCCAATTGGCAGATACGGATGCAGGTGACGATGCAGATGGCAGTCATAATTAAAATATCCATTTATTCCGTCTCTTAGGCAGAGGTCATTGAGACTACCACTATGGCGATATCAAAGCAGTAGTAGGGGATGACCCTAACCCTATGAATGGCCAGGTTGCGCCAGGCTTAGAGTTACTCTGTCATCGAGTTAAAAAAGCTGAGAAGCAATCTGCTAGGCCGTGAATATAAGATTATATAAAATATGTTCCAATACTAGAAACATGCATCTCGTGTCTAGCTACGTGCCAACCATGTTTACCTGCCTCATTCAGTACCAAATCATGGATCTCATGCAATGCCTCTCACCTGATATAGTAGGTATACTGTTTATGTGCAATAGGAGAGTCGTTATGACCTGGCTTTAACGGGTTGAAGCACATTCCAAGATTAGACCGCCTCTTGCGCAAATGTGTTTATTATATATACATTTTGAGCGGTCCTGGAAGTCATAATAGGTGCCAATAATTCTCGCCAGTATTGAGGAATCTTTATTGGAAGTTGAGATCTGATCGACACCATCTCAGATTTTATTGGAGGTGCCCAGGTGCCTGTGGTCCTTGAAATACTCTTTGCTGGAGCGGATTACACATGATATCTGATTTGGCAGCCGACCAATCCATCAATATTCTAGACGTCCTTTTGAATCCAAAAGAGTAGAACAACAAGGGTGAGCAATTTCGATGTGAGAAATGGACTAAGACCGGCTAGCGAAGATATCAGATCCATAAGCCTTGCTATTATAACGTCAGTTTTGAACGGCGGGACAACTTTGTCACGATTGAAAACATGTCACAACATAGGTATTTACACGCTGAATGCCAATAAAGACTACAACACAGTTATTCTCATGGAGAGGCGTCTTAAATAGCGCAGACTATTCCGATGGAAACTATTTTTATATCTCAACCCTCTGACGGTCTTGAGCAAATCATTCAGATACGAGAGGCGAACTAATTCAGCTATAGGATTCTATTAGCGGTTAAACAGCTCTCTTAATTCTTGCTCGTTCTACATCTGCTTTGCGAAGGTCTCTAGGATTGATCAATATCCATGGATGATATCAGGATCACAGCTCATCTATTTCTATTGGTGGCCTAGGTCATGCAACCGAAATAAACGTAACAATTGAAAAGAGGAATTGAATACGGTCAGGTTCCTCTTCTAGGCAATATCTAACTTAGTTGGCGGCTTTTATATGCTCCAGAAGGCACGACTTGAGTCTTTCCCAGGAGATCAAAGTCCATGTTGTATGGCCAGAGGCGACCCTACCATCTACACCCCTCAACGAGAAGGGTTGACTATGAAAAGAGATCAAGATTGAAATAGTCATTCGAAAGATTGGCAGGCAGAATTTTTTCCGTATTTGTTATTGTATGCACTGGCACTAAAGTGCAGACCTGACAATTTGAGCTTGTGGATGATGATGCACACTGACTCTTCCAAAGTTTATTTGGAATGCAGAACCACGAAAAAACAATCAAATCTCTAACTTACTCAACGTGAAAAGGGTGAGGTATTGAGCAATTCTAGCAAAGGTAATTCTCGCACTAATTAAGCCATCACGATGAATCAACAGGAAGTTTTGAGACCATAACAGTCGTAGTCTACGATATCATAAGCTCATGCTGGATCGGAGTGTGCGATATCGCACTTTCGATCGATCCATTGTATCTCCCAGTATTCAGGTCCCGGTTCTCGGACACTCAGACGAAAGTTTCTACTTGAATATGAAGTCTTGCGTGCTTTGATATCGACGATTGGACCACGAAACTCCTCTCAGGGGTATGAGCTATTTTTTGCCTTCCTAATCTTGCCGAGAGGTATCGCACAATCTATATTCAGAGTTTCTCGAATTCTTGCGCTTCGAAAAGTAAACCTATTTTTTAAACAAAAAGCTATTAACGAATGAGTCTCAAGCCAGAAACCCGCTTCAGCCGGTATTCGCCTGTTTTTTCTTAATATACATATTTTCGTCCAGAAAGGTACAGACATAACATCGGACTTTTTTCCGAAGTGTGTCTGTGTCTGCAATATCATAGGAATACCTTCAAAGTTCTAGACCGTACTTCTCCCCCGGTTTTTCCCTCGCGCTCCCGTTGGGCTAGATGCAAGTACTTTGATGAGATTTGATTGTATGCATGTCCAATGGCTGATGGCCTTTTATATGCTAAGTTACTTTGTTGAGTTGTTCGTTCAGATAGTAAGGAGTATTATGGGATTGATGCGGAGAAGGGAAGCGGATCCGAAAATTACCAGACGGACTCGATCCGAAGCCTTTTTCTTCACCATTGCACGTATTTGAGGAGTATCTTTGGTATTCGCGGTACCGGAACAAGACTCCCGAGAGACGGAAAAGACGGGGGAAAAGCTGGGGGAAATCAAATCAATTTTGTATTATTTGTCGACTGTAATTCTTTTGTTTTTTCTACGTTTCTGTCCTGCCCTGCTCGTTCGTTTCCAAGGTTATGTTCACATTCACGATCACAAGCAAATTAGAATGCCTTTTCCTAGCGGCGATTCTCGAGTCTAGACGGAGAGAATACTAGAGATCGTCGTATGACGAAATACACTGCAGATAGCTTGGCGCTCCTTAGCTTTCTTTCCTGTGAACAACAGTGTTCGACAATGAAAAGAAGGGAAAAAATCTACAAGTGTCACGAGGGCTTAAAAAGTAGTTCATGTTTTGGTCATCCTTCAGGAAGTTCACTGGTTAGTTCGTTAAGCCCGTTAACTAGCTTCTACATAGTTTACTCAACGCTAAGTAAGTCGTTTCGCTGCGTTGCCCTCATTTGGCTCCGGACAAGGGTCCGTTTTTCGGACTGAGCGGACTATGGCATGTGCTATTATCGCGACGGAAAGAACCCGGTTTTTAATGAGTCGGTCAATCGGCCGGCCGTACGGACGTAGGCCTCGAAGTCTCAGACACATTGTCGCAGGAGATTGGAAAATCGGTCACCGTTATTGGATGCCAGATCATCTTAGCAAGTATTATGTGCATGGGTCCGTACTTACTTATTGATATGCAGTGGGGAATGATCGGCTGGTATGTGCGAAACACTTGGATTTCTTGAAATCACAATATTATTGTGCTCCACGAGGTGTGTGTGTCTGTGTCCGCCAGGATCCGTTCATTTTTCCAATCCTGACATCGATTGTGTCGATAATATACGAAATTCGAGCTTTTCGTCGAGTCCGAAGTAGTATTAGAGTGTAGATTTGATAAGGTGATAAGAGTAGTGCACACAGAAGTACCTCGCAGTACTGGTACAGAAAGAGGAGTTCATGGCAAGTACTCCGTGTGCGGAAGCGCACGGAGTAGACTAAGCCTGATTTGGCAAATCTTACCGCAGGACCGGCTTTTGTGCCGAGTTAAGCATCCGTGCCCGGCTGGATTCCCGCGGGATATCAGCCTGCATGACAATCGCCGAGTGTGTCTATAGTCTATACTACTCCGTACGTGGTAGGAAATAGTTATAATACGATGACAATGCATGTTTATCTTATATTATTATTACACGCACTAATTTACGTTACCTGTGCCTATTAGTATCTCTCAATCATCAATCCCTGTCGTAAAACGGGAAGTTCTACTTATATACTAGTATATCTAGGTACTCCATATAGTAACAAATCGAAAACGGGAAGGGTCGAATCAGACGATCGGCTTCTGTCAAAGTGGTTCTCCGCTCGTACGTAACTTATGCGCGGGATCTTTCGTGCATCAATTCTACGAGACCACCGACTAGTACGCGGAAATTAAATGCGTTCAGAGTCAACAACCCGACTAGAAATTAGAAAATAGTCATGGTAAGACTAAACTCCCACATACGTCGTAGCAGCTGACTAGGTAAGTTAATTTGACTCAGGGAGATCTATGTACAGAGTACTTAGTTGGTCAGTTTCGCTGCTAGCAAAAGTGCGTGCTTTTAAGACCTTTTCTTACGTACGAGACGACTTGGCATACCGCTATTCCCAAAGAAGGTTAGTACATGACCGTTTCTCCTGATGGAACTCCGTAAACTTGGCTAAAGAACGTGATTGCGGGCGAGACACTAAACTACTTGCGGAAGGAGAAGCGCGCACGGTGTCCACGATTGGCTCGAACAGCCACGCACAGCTAGGCTGAATCGAGTAATAGCGGAAATCTTCCGTGCTTTTCTTCAATGTAAGAGCATTATGACATCGATGTAAATTTTTCTCTTTGCGTCTCGCTCGTGACAGACTTACTCCGTACCATTGAATGATCTTGAACCCCTCCCATCCGTCCGTCCTCTTGTACTTATGATGTACTATGTACTCGTCTAGTCTCCGATCCGGGGCAAAGGCCAGAACTACTTCATCCGTGCCATTAAATGCTCCAAAGATCAAACACAAAACACTGGTCCGTACTGACTTACTGAGTAACTTAGCAGTGTGGAGGATGGGTCCTTATCCGCCTGGCATGGTCCACTAGGGCATAGCGTATTATGGAGAAATGAGAGACTGGCCCCCCCCTCTCTCCTCCATTCAGATGAAAATCCCCAAGCGCTAAGGACCAGGAAAAATATGGGGGATCCTCCTGTCTGGGCTGTGGGTTCTGGAATTGAGGGAAATAATAGTACGTTCGCAATACTCGGAATAAAAAGGATGTCACGGATAGGGACGAACACAAGACTACTAAAAAGGACCTGGGCCCCGCCCCCGGCTTACTATTTTTTTCCTCGATCTTGTTTATTGAAACCCTCTTTGGCGCAGCACATCAATTGCTTGTGTAGTATAGCTGCTCTTAATTTGGTATACATGTCATTGGAAAGTTATACAACACTCCTTGTCAGTCAGCTGCGATTCGACGTATATACTTGAGAAAAAGAATACTTGCGCCGAAATGGCTTCCACCACAACGTCTCCGCAGCCGGAGACGGCTTCATCACAAAAGAAGCGCAAATCCTCGACTGCCGGCCTCGGAGCCGGAAATCGACCCATCAAGAGACGAGCCTCGCGCGCGTGTTGCTGCTGTCGAGCACGGAAAGTCCGCTGTGACGTGGTCGAGAGTGGCTCGCCTTGCACCAACTGTCGTCTAGACCAGGTGGAATGCGTCGTGACAGAAAGTCGTCGGAGAAAGTGCGTACAACTCGAATTGGTGTTTATGAAGTTGAAATCATATTTACTGACGTGAGTAGGAAATTTCGAACTGATAACGAAGCCAGCAAGACCACTCCGGATTCCTCGACTGAATTATGCGAAGATGCTGCAAAACGACGACATTCCAGCCACGGATCAGATGTCTTTGATTCAACTCTCGTGGACTGTCTGGCACCGCCAGACGAGCCAATGTCACCGTTTGCAGAAACAGGGGATCTCGACCATGGTCAGCACATGCCCCATATGATCTGTGAGTAATATTCCGAGCTTGTTGTCCAGCCTACAAAAAAGCTGTAGACTGTAGTCTGACGCTGGAAAAGATCAATCACGCAGCTCCCATATCGACTTTGAACACCAGAATCAACCCGAAACACGACCCAGCTATTCGCAGTCGATGTCAATTGCGGCCAACATCGGACCGAATTTTGCTGACGCCATACAGCAACTCCTGACCCCTCCAAGTCCCTCCGGTGGATTGCCGGATTACATTCGTCGTCTTCCTCAGCGCCTACAGCCCGAAGACTTCCAATACCTTCAAACTAAAGGTGCCCTGACGATACCTGATCGAGCCTTACGCGACGAATTGCTTAAAGCGTATATCCACTATGTGCATCCGTATATGCCGCTTCTAGATTTGGAGGAATTCCTGCAAATCCTTGCGCGCAACGATGGAATCCACCGCGTGAGTCTACTGTTGTTCCAGGCCGTGATGTTCGCCGGAACCGCCTTTGTAGATATGGATGCTCTCCGCAAGGCTGGATACAATAACCGCAAGATGGCCCGCAAAATCTTTTTTCAGAGGGCAAGAGTATGTTTTGTGCATTGTGTTTCTATACCCCGCATTGTTGCTGACGAATGTAGCTCCTGTACGACTTCGATTACGAAGTGGACCGCATCTCCCTGGTTCAATCGCTTCTGCTCATGACCTACTGGTACGAGACTCCCGACGACCAAAAGGATACTTGGCATTGGATGGGCGTGAGCTTATCCCTGGCCCATACCATTGGTCTTCATCGCGATCCAAGCAATTCCGGCATGGGACCACGACGAAAACAGTTGTGGAAACGCATATGGTGGAGCACGTATACGCGTGATCGTCTTATTGCGCTGGGTATGCGTCGGCCGATGAGGGTGAAAGACGACGACTGCGACGTACCCATGTTGAGTATGGACGACTTCGAGTTCAAGGAATACCCGCCTGAGGTTGTTGGTATGCTTGGCGACTGCGAATTATTGCGGAACACAGAGCACCAGCGCCATCTGGCCATGATGTTCATCGAAAAGGCCAAGCTTTGTCTCTGCGTCAGCCACGTGTTGTCGGCGCAATACTCCGTTCTCAGTCACCGATTTGGAGGCACGACGGAAACGACTATGATGCTTGTACCGAAGAAGTCGGAAGCCGGGACAATTAAAGTACAAAAATGCGACGAGGAATTAGAGCAATGGCATGCGAATTTACCAGATGAGATCCAGTACACGTCTCGCGACGACGTTGACTCGCTGTCCCCTGCCGAGGCTTCGTTGCAAGTGCATCGGTCTTTGCTTCGGATGATTTACCTGACCACATCCAGCGCACTGCACCGTCCGCAAGTGCTCCCAGCCATGCCGTTCCCGGCCGTCGAAGCAGCGTTGCAGGAAGTGTCGCGTAATAAAGTACGCTATGCGGCGACGGAGATCACCAATACGGCTCAAAGACTACATCAGCTCAATTTGACGCGTTATCTGCCCACGGCGGGCGTCACTGTTCTTTTACCTGCGGTGATTATCCACTTACTCGATGTCAAATCCAACGACCCCACGGTTCGCATGGTCAGTCTGCAACGATTCTACCAGTGTATGAGGATATTACAGCGTCTTCGAGAGATTTACGCTTCCGCCGATTTCGCAACTTCTTTCCTCGAAGCCGCAATTCGCAAGGCGGGCATATCGCTCAATCTTGCCGATCTGGAAGAAGAAGACCAAGAGTCTGCTACAGCGAATACCACCGCCCAGCCAGCAATGACTGTTCGACCTGCAGCCCTGACTCCGCCTCCGGAGTCTCTTCTTGGCGGTGGTGATCAGAAAATGCCGAATTTCACTTATCCGTCCCCGTTCGACCCGTCTGCGTCGACCGAGTTTTCAATCTCGGAGGATACAGACGACATCCCCACGACTATCAACCCATTCGACGTCGCCACCCCGCCACATTCCAACAGCAGCGAGAACGGTAGTACTCAAAATCTTAACCCGAACCTCTTCAAACCGCAACCGCAACCCCAACAGCAGCAGCAGCAAGATCTAAGTCTCAACGATTTCATCGACCTCGCCAACGACGCCGAGGTAACTCAGAACGATTTCGATGCTCTTCTAAACTTTGATGATACCGGCATCGATCTCTTTGGTGCTGAAGACGGGATTATGGCATTTACTTTTAATGGGAACAATAACACAAACAACAGTTCAAGTTTTAACGAAAACCCTTCTTCTTCTTTTTCGTCCCACAACGGCAACAACAACAGCAGCAGCAGCAACAAAAATCAGCAAAATAAGCAGTCGCAGACCCGGTCCAAGCCAGACTTCGATTTTTTGTCGGAATTATCATCTGATAATGTGAACGGGATGTTCAGCTACGACTACGCGAAACGCAACGATGGGTTTACCAGTGACGTCGATCCTGATATGGGTTTGTCATTGAAGTTGTGAGGCGTTCTTCTTTTTTTCTTCTGTCGATACAATTATAGGATGAAGTAGGATCCTTGGGAGCGAATTTACGATGGGGGCGTCTGTATATATGACGTTGGTCCTGATTATGATGATTCGACAAGATTTGTCGTTTATATTGGCTTGAATTAGGCTGGGTTTAAGGTATTCTACAAAAGTTGGAATATTTGGCGCAAGAAAGATCTGGGAATATGGCAAAATTGCTTTTTAATTTATGTTTATGTCACGAGAGATAATTGAATATATGACATGTTTGGGATTGATATGTGAACTATTCGATTAGTAACTACTAAACAATAGATATGATGAATAGTTTAAGAATTGTTAGACCGCTGTATGCAGCGTATTAACCCTATCTATTTACGCTGATGTGGACATTGCTGATGTAAGAGAGTTGTAACGTATTTCACTAGCACTCCGGCCAAACCACCACTCCGGCCACCTCGTATTGCCATATAAAATAGCTATTTTCAGCAAGTTAAGCTTGCCACCGTTTCTGGATCTTTTTTCTTAATATTTTGTATACTAATTCCGATAGCTATAAGATCTCAGTCTATCAAATATGAAATTATTCTGCTGGGTGAAAGTATATATATATATAACATATTCAAAAATACTTAAAAATACGACGTATTTTTTATTACGAAGCACTTCCCACCTTTTAATTATAAGATTAATATAACAGAATATCTTGGAATCCTATTCTATTAGATATTTATAAATTTTAAAAGCAATTTATATATTAATTTGTTGAGATATGAAGATTGTAGAAATGTACGGATTTTCCTACTAAATTGAAGGTGGCCGGAGTGGTGGTTTGGCCGGAGTGCTAGTAAAATACGTTA